>CM050174.1:7192702-7558300 GCA_027410445.1 Discoglossus pictus
GGGGCAAGTACTGGGGGCACATAGAGTGTGTATAACAAACTGTGAGGGGTGTTATCAGGGGCAAGTACTGGGGGCACATAGAGGGTGTATAACAAACTGTGAGGGTGGTTATATCTGGGGCAAGTACTGGGGCACATAGAGGGTGTATAACAAACTCTGAGGGGTGTTATCTGGGGCAAGTACTGGGGCACATAGGAGGGTGAATAACAAACTGTGAGGGGTGTTATCTGGGGGCAAGTTACTGGGTGCACAAAGAGGGTGTATAACCAAACTCTGAGGGGGTTATCTGGGGCAATTACTGGGGCACATAGAGGGTGTATAACAAACTTTGAGGGGTGTTATCTGGGGGCAAGTACTGGGGCACATAGAGGGTGTATAACAAACTGTTGAGGGGGTGTTATCTGGGGCAAGTACTGGTGCACATAGAGGGTGGTATAACAAACTGTGAGGGGGGTGTTATCTGGGGCAAGTACTGGGGCACATAGAGGGATGTAATAACAAACTCTGAGGGGTGGTTATCTGGGGCAAGTACTGGGGCACATAGGGTGTATAACAAACTTGTGAGGGGTGTATCTGGGGCAAGTACTGGGGCACATAGAGGGTGTATAACAAACTCTGAGGGGTGTATCTGGGGCAAGTACTGGGGCAACATAAGGTGTGTATAACAAACTGTGAGGGGGTATCTGGGGCAAGTACTGGGGCACATAGAGGGTGTTATAACAAACTGTGAGGGGTGTATCTGGGGCAGAGTACTGGGGCACATAGAGGGTGTATTAACAAACTCTGAGGGGTGTTATATGGGGCAAGTATGGGGCACATAGAGGGTGTATAACAAACTCGTGAGGGGTGTTATCTGGGGGCAAGTACTGGGGCACATAGAGGTGTATAACAAACTGTGAGGGGGGTATCTGGGGCAAGTACTGGGGCACATAGAGGGTGTATAACAAATGTGAGGGGGTTATCTGGGGCAAGTACTGGGGCACATAGAGGGTGTATAACAAAACTCTGAGGGGGTTATCTGGGGCAAGTATGGGGCACATAGAGGGTATATAACAAACTGTGAGGGTGTTATCTGGGGCAAGTACTGGGGCACATAGGGTGTATAACAAACTCTGAGGGTGTTATCTGGGGCAAGTACTGGGGCACATAGAGGGGTATAACAAACTCTGAGGGGTGTTATCTGGGGCAAGTACTGGGGCACATAAAGGGTGTATAACAAACTGTGAGGGGTGTATCTGGGGCAAGTACTGGGGCACATAGAGGGTGTATAACAAACTGTGAGGGGTGTTATCTGGGGCAAGTACTGGGCACATAGAGGGTGTATACAAACTCTGAGGGGTATTATCTGGGGCAAAGTACTAGGGGCACATAGAGGGTGTATAACAAACTGTGAGGGGTGTTATCTGGGGCAAGTACTGGGGCACATAGAGGGTTGTATAACAAACTGAGGGGTGTTATCTGGGGCAAGTACTGGGGCACATAGAGGGTGTATAACAAACTCAGAGGGGGTATCTGGGGCAAGTACTGGGGCCATAGAGGGTGTATAACAAACTGTGAGGGGTGTTATCTGGGGCAAGTACTGGGGCACATAGAGGGTGTTAACAAACTGTGAGGGGGTTTATCTGGGGCAAGTACTGGGGCACATAGAGGGTGTATAACAAACTCTGAGGGGGGTTATCTGGGGCAAGTACTGGGGCACATAGAGGGTGTATAACAAACTCTGAGAGGGGTGTTATCTGGGGCAAGTACTGGGGCACATAGAGGGTGTATAACAAACTCTGAGGGGGGTTATCTGGGGCAAGTACTGGGGCACATAGAGGGTGTATAACAAAACTCTGAGGGGGTGTTATCTGGGCAAGTACTGGGGCACATAGAGGGTGTATAACAAACTCTGAGGGGTGTTATCTGGGGCAAGTACTGGGGCACAGAGGGTGTATAACAAACTCTGAGAGGGGTGTTATCTGGGGCAAGTACTGGGGCACATAGAGGGTGTATAACAAACTCTGAGGGTGTTATCTGGGGCAAGTACGTGGGGCACATAGAGGGTGTATAACAAACTGTGAGGGAGTGTTATCTGGGGAATGTACTGGGCCACATAGAGGGTGTATAACAAACTCTTGAGGGGGTGTTATCTGGGGCAAGAGTACTGGGCACATAGAGGGTTGTACAACAAACTCTGAGGTGTGTTATCTGGGGCAAGTACTACTGGGGCACACCAGAGGGTGTATAACAACTCTGGAGGGTTGTTATCTGGGGCAAAGTACTGGGGCACCATAGAGGGTGTATAACAAACTCGGAGGGGGGTATCTGGGGGCAAGTACTGGGGCACATAGTGGAGAGGGTGTATAACAAACCTGGAGGGGGGTGTTATCTGGCAAGTACTGGGGCACAGTAGATGGGTGTATAACAAACTCCGAGGGGGGTATCTGGGGGGCAAGTACTGGGGCACATAGAGGGTGTGACAACCAAAGCTCTGGAGGGGGGGTTATCTGGGGCAAGTACTGGGGCACATAGAGGTGGTGTAAACAAACACTGGTAGGGGGGTATCTGGGGCAAGTACTGGGGCACATAGAAGGGTGTATAACAAACTGTGAGGGGTGTTTATCTGGGGGCAAGTACTGGGGCACATAGAGGGTGTATAACAAACTCTGAGGGGGGTATCTGGGGCAAGTACTGGGGCACATAGAGGGTGTATATCAAACTGTGAGGGGTGTTATCTGGGGCAAGTACTGCGGCACATAGAGGGTGTATAACAAACTCTGAGGGGTGTTATCTGGGGCAAGTACTGGGGCACATAGAGGGTTATAACAAACTGTGAGGGGTATTAATCTGGGGCAAGTACTGGGGCACATAGAGGGTGTATAACAAACTCTGAGGGTTGTTATCTGGGGGCAAGTACTGGGTGCACATAGAGAGGTGTATAACAAACTGTGAGGGGTGTTATCTGGGCAAGTACTGGGGCACATAGAGGGTTATAACAAACTGTGAGGGGCTGTTATCTGGGGCAAGTACTGGGGCAACATAGAGGGTGTATAACAAACTGTGAGGGTGTTTATCTGGGGCAAGTACTGGGCACACAGAGGGTGTATAACAAACTGTGATGGGGGTATCTGGGGCAAGTACTGGGGGCACATAGAGGGTGTATAACAAACTGTGAGGGGGTGTTATCTGGGGGCAAGTACTGGGGCACATAGAGGGTGTATAACAAACTGTGAGGGGGTGGTTATCTGGGGGCAAGTACTGGGGGCACATAGAGGGTGTAATTACAAACTGTGAGGGGTGTTATCTGGGGCAAGTACTGGGGCACATAGAGGGTGTATAACAAACTCTGAGGGGTGTTATACTGGGGCAAGTACTAGGGGCATATAGAGGTCGTATAACAAACTCTGAGGGGTGATATCTGGGGCAAGTACTGGGGCACATAGAGGGTGTATATCAAACTCTGAGGGGTGTTATCTGGGGCAAGTACTGGGGCATATAGAGGGTGTATAACAAACTCTGAGGGGGTGTTATCTGGGGCAAGTACTGGGGCACATAGAGGGTGTATAACAAAACTGTGAGGGGTGTTATCTGGGGGCAAGTACAGGGGCACATAGAGGGTGTATAACAAACTGTGAGGGGTGTGTTATCTGGGGCAAGTACTGGGGCACATAGAGGGTGTATAACAAACTCTGAGGGGTATTATCTGGGGCAAGTACTGGGGCACATAGAGGGTGTATAACAAACTGTGAGGGGTATTATCTGGGCAAGTACTGGGGCACATAGAGGGTGTATAACAAAACTGTGAGGGGGTGTATCTGGGGCAAGTACTGGGGCACATAGAGGTGTATAACAAACTGTGAGGGGTGTTATCTGGGGCAAGTACTGGGGCACTAGAGGGTGTATAACAAACTGTGAGGGGTGTTATCTGGGGCAAGTACTGGGGCACATAGAGGGTGTATAACAAACTGTGAGGGGTGTTATCTGGGGCAAGTACTGGGGCACATAGAGGGTGTATAACAAACTGTGAGGGGGTATCTGGGGCAAGTACTGGGGCACATAGAGGGTGTATAACAAACTCTGAGGGGGTATTGGGGCAAGTACTGGGGCACATAGAGGGTGTATAACAAACTGTGAGGGGGTGTTATCTGGGGGCAAGTACTGGGGCACATAGAGGTAGTATAACAAACTGTGAGGGGTGTTATCTGGGGGCAAGTACTGGTGGCACATAGAGGGTGTATAACAAACTCTGAGGGGTGTTATCTGGGCAAGTACTGGGGCACATAGAGGGTGTATAACAAACTCGTGAGGGGTGTTATCTGGGGGCAAGTACTGGGGGCACATAGAGGGGTGTAGTAACAAACTCTGTGAGGGGTGTTATCTGGGGCAAGTACTGGGCACATAGAGGGTGTATAACAAACTCTGAGGGGGTGTTATCTGGGGGCAAGTACTGGGGCACATAGAGGGTGTATAACAAACTGTGAGGGGGGTATCTGGGGCAAGTACTGGGGCACATAGAGGGTGTATAACAAACTCTGAGGGGTGTTATCTGGGGGCAAGTACTGGGGCACATAGAGGGTGTATAACAAACTGTGAGGGGTGTTATCTGGGGCAAGTACTGGGGCACATAGAGGGTGTATAAACAAACTCTTCTGAGGGTGGTGTATCTTGTGCTAGTACTGGGGCACATAGAGGGTGGTATAACAAACTCTGGAGGGGGTGTAATCTGGGGCTAGTACTGGGGCACATAGAGGGTGTTAAACAAACTCTGAGGGTGGTTATCTGGTGGCAAGTACCTGGGGCAGCACAGAGGGGTATGAACAAACTCTAAAGGGGTGTTATCTGGGGCAAGTACTTGGGCACATAGAGAAGGTGTATAACAACTCTGAGGGGGGTATGCTGGGGCCATGTAATGGGGCACATAGAGGGGTTTATAACAAACTCTTGAGGGGTGTTATCTGGGGGTCAAGTACTGGGGCACATAGAGGGTGTATAACAAACTGTGAGGGGGGTATCTGGGGCAAGTACTGGGGCACATAGAGGGTGTATAACAAACTGTGAGGGGTGTTATCTGGGGCAAGTACTGGGGGCACATAGGAGGGTTGTATAACAAACTCTGAGGGGGGTGTTATCTGGGGCAAGTACTGGGGCACATAGAGGGTGTATAACAAACTGTGAGGGGGGGTATCTGGGCAAGTACTGGGGGCACCTAGAGGGTGTATAAACAGAAACTGTGAGGGGTGTTATCTGGGGCAAGTACTGGGGCACATAGAGGGTGTATAAACAAAGCTGTGAGGGGGGGTATCTGGGGCCAGAGTACTGGGGCACATAGAGGGTGTATAACAAACTGTGAGGGGTGTTATCTGGGGCAAGTAGTGGGGCACATAGAGGGTGTATAACAAACTGTGAGGGGGTGTTATCTGGGGGCAAGTACTGGGGCACATAGAGGGTGTATAACAAACTGTGAGGGGGGTGTTATTCTGGGGGCAAGTACTGGGGCACATAGAGGGTGTATAACAAACTGTGAGGGGGGGGTATCTGGGGCAGAGTACTGGGGCACATAGAGGGTGTATAACAAACTGTGAGGGGGTGTTATCTGGGTGGCAAGTACTGGGGGCACATAGAGGGTGTATAACAAACTGTGAGGGGGGGTATCTGGGGCAAGTACTGGGGCACTTTAGAGGGTGTATAACAAACTGTGAGGTGGGTGTTATCTGGGGGCAGAGTACTGGGGGCACATAGAGGGTGTATAACAAACTGTGAGGGGGTGTGTTAACTGGGGGCAAGTACTGGGCACATAGAGGGTGTATAACAAACTCTGAGGGTGTATATCTGGGGGCAAGTACTGGGGCACATAGAGGGGTGTTATAACAAACTCAGAGGGGTGGTTATCTGGGGGCAAGTACTGGGGCACATAGAGGGTGTATAACAAACACTGATGGGGGGTATCTGGGGGCAAGTACTGGGGGCACATATGAGGGTGTATAACAAACTGTGAGGGGGGGTATCGGGTGGCACAGTACTGGGGCACATAGAGGGCGTATAACAAACTGTGAGGGGGTGTTATCTGGGGGCAGAGTACTGGGGCACATAGGAGGGTGTATAACAAACTGAGAGGGGGGGTAACTGGGGCAAGTACTGGGGCACATAGATGGTGTATAACAAACTGTGAGGGGTGTTTATCTGGGCAAGTAACTGGGGCACATAGAGGGTGTATAACAAACTGTGAGGGGGTGTTATCTGGGGGCAAGTACTGGGGCACATAGAGGGTGTATAACAAACTGTGAGGGGGGGTTATCTGGGGCACGTACTGGGGGCACATAGAGGGTGTATAAACAAACTCTGAGGGGGTGTATCTGGGGCAAGTACTGGGGCACATAGAGGGGTGTATAACAAACTCTGAGGGGTGTTATCTGGGGGCAAGTACTGGGGCACATAGAGGGTGTATAACAAACTCTGAGGGGTGTTATCTGGGGCAAGTACTGGGGCACACAGAGGGTGTATAACAAACTCTAAAGGGGTGCTATCTGGGGCAAGTACTGGGGCACATAGAAGGTGTATAACAAACTCTGAGGGTGCTATCATGGGGGCAAGTACTGGGGGGCACATGAGGGTGTATAACAAACTCTGAGGGGTGTTATCTGGGGGCAAGTACTGGGGCACATAGAGGGTGTATAACAAACTGTGAGGGGGGGGTATCTGGGGGCAAGTACTGGGGCACATAGAGGGTGTATAACAAACTGTGAGGGGTGTTATCTGGGGGCAAGTACTGGGGCACATGGAGGGGTGTATAACAAACTGTGAGGGGTGTTATCTGGGGGCAAGTACTGGGGGCACCTAGAGGGTGTATAACAAACTGTGAGTGGGGTGTTATCTGGGGCAAGTACTGGGGCACATAGAGGGTGTATAACAAACTGTGAGGGGTGTTATCTGGGGCAAGTACTGGGGGAACATAGAGGGGTGTATAACAAACTGTGAGGGGGTGTTATCTGGGGGCAAGTACTGGGGCACATAGAGGGTGTATAACAAACTGTGAGGGGGGTATCTGGGGCAAGTACTGGGGCACATAGAGGGTGTATAACAAACTGTGAGGGGTGTTATCTGGGGGCAAGTACTGGGGCACATAGAGGGTGTATAACAAACTGTGAGGGGGTGTTATCTGGGGGCAAGTAACTGGGGGCACATAGAGGGTGTATAACAAACTCTGAGGGGTGTTATCTGGGGGGCAAGTACTGGGGGCACATAGAGGGTGTATAACAAACTCTGAGGGGTGGTATCTGGGGGCAAGTACTGGGGCACATAGAGGGTGTATAACAAACTGTGAGGGGGTGTTATCTGGGGCAAGTACTGGGGCACATAGAGGGGTGTATAACAAACTGTGAGTGGGTGTTATCTGGGGGCGAAAATACTGGGGCACATAGAGGGTGTATAACAAACTACGAGGGGGGTATCTGGGGGCAAGTACTGGGGGCATAGAGTAGGTGTATAACAAACTGTGGGGGGGGGTATCTGGGGCAAGTACTGGGGGCACATAGAGGGTGTATAACAAACTCTGAGGGGTGTTATCTGGGGCAAGTACTGGGCACATAGAGGGTGTATAACAAACTCTGGAGGGTGTGTTATCTGGGGGCAAGTACTGGGGCACATAGGAGGGGCGTATAACAAACTGTGAGGGGTGGTATCTGGGGGCAAGTACTGGGGCACATAGAAGGGTGTATAACAAACTCTGGAGGGGTGTATCTGGGGCAAGTACTGGGGCACATAGAGGGTGTATAACAAACTGTGAGGGGGGGTTATCTGGGGCAAGTACTGGGGCACATAGAGGGTGTATAACAAACTCTGAGGGGTGTTATCTGGGGCAAGTACTGGGGCACATAGAGGGTGTATAACAAACTCTGAGGGGTGTTATCTGGGGGCAAGTACTGGGGCACATAGAGGGTGTATAACAAACTCTGAGGGGTGTTATCTGGGGCAAGTACTGGGGCACATAGAGGGTGTATAACAAACTCTGAGGGGGGTATCTGGGGCAAGTACTGGGGCACATAGAGGGTGTATAACAAACTCTGAGGGGTGTTATCTGGGGCAAGTACTGGGGCACATAGAGGGTGTATAACAAACTCTGAGGGGTGTTATCTGGGGCAAGTACTGGGGCACATAGAGGGTGTATAACAAACTGTGAGGGGGGTTATCTGGGGCAAGTACTGGGGCACATAGAGGGTGTATAACAAACTGTGAGGGGTGTATCTGGGGGCAAGTACTGGGGCACATAGAGGGTGTATAACAAACTCAGAGGGGGGGGTATCTGGGGCAAGTACTGGGGCACATAGAGGGTGTATTAACAAACTCTGAGGGGTGTTATCTGGGGGCAAGTACTGGGGCACATAGAGGGTGTTATAACAAACTCTGAGGGGTGTTATCTGGGGGCAAGTACTGGGGCACATAGAGGGTGTATACAAACTCTGAGGGAGTGGTTATCTGGGGGCAAGTACTGGGGCACATAGAGGGTGTGAATAACAAACTGTGAGGGGGGTATCTGGGGCTAGTACTGGGGCACATAGAGGGTGTATAACAAACTGTGGAGGGGGGGGTTATCTGGGGCAAGTACTGGGGCATCATAGAGGGTGTATAACAAACTGTGAGGGTGTAATCTGGGGGCAAGTACTGGGGCACATAGAGGGTGTATAACAAACTCTGAGGGGTGTAATCTTGGGGCAAGGTACTGGGGCACATAGAGGGGTGTATAACAAACTGTGAGGGGGTGTATCTGGGGCAAGTACTGGGGCACATAGAGGGTGTATAACAAACTGTGAGGGGTGTAATCTGGGGGCAAGTACTGGGGCACATAGAGGGTGTATAACAAACTCTGAGGGGTGTAATCTGGGGGGCAAGTACTGGGGCACATAGAGTGGTGTATAACAAACTGTGAGGGGGTGTTATCTGGGGCAAGTACTGGGGCACATAGAGGGTGTATAACAAACTCTGAGGGGGTGTTATCTGGGGGCAAGTACTGGGGCACATAGGGGGTGTATAACAAACTGTGAGGGGTTGTTATCTGGGGGCAAGTACTGGGGCACATAGAGGGTGTATAACAAACTGTGAGGGGGTGTTATCTAGGGGCAAGTACTTGGGGCACATAGAGGGTGTATAACAAACTGTGAGGGGTGTTATCTGGGGGCAAGTACTGGGGCACATAGAGGGTGTATAACAAACTCTGAGGGAGTGTTATCTGGGGCAAGTACTGGGGCACATAGAGGGTGTATAACAAACTCTGAGGGGTGGTTATCTGGGGCAAGTACTGGGGCACATAGAGGGTGTATAACAAACTGTGAGGGGTGTTATCTGGGGGCAAGTACTGGGGCACATAGAGGGTGTATAACAAACTCTGAGGGGTGTTATCTGGGGCAAGTACTGGGGCACATAGAGGGTGTATAACAAACTGTGAGGGGTGTTATCTGGGGCAAGTACTGGGGCACATAGAGGGCGTATAACAAACTCTGAGGGGTGTTATCTGGGGGCAAGTACTGGGGCACATAGAGGGGTGTATAACAAACTGTGGAGGGGGTGTTATCTGGGGCAAGTACTGGGGGCACATAGAGGGTGTATAACGAAACTCTGAGGGGTGTTATCTGGGGGCAAGTACTGGGGCACACAGAGGGTGTATAACAAACTCTGAGGGGTGTTATCTGGGGGCAAGTACTGGGGCACATAGAGGGTGTATAACAAACTGTGAGGGGGTGTAATCTGGGGGCAAGTACTGGGGCACATAGAGGGTGTATAACAAACTCTGAGGGGTGTAATCTGGGGGCAAGTACTGGGGCACATAGAGGGTGTAAAACAAACTCTGAGGGGTGTTATCTTGGGGCAAGTACTGGGGCACATAGAGGGTGTATAACAAACTCTGAGGGGTGTTATCTGGGGCAAGTACTGGGGGCACATAGAGGGTTGTATAACAAACTCTGAGGGGTGTAATCTGGGGGCAAGTACTGGGGCACATAGAGGGTGTATAACAAACTCTGAGGGGGGTTATCTGGGGCAAGTACTGGGGCACATAGAGGGCGTATAACAAACTGTGAGGGGTGTTATCTGGGGGCAAGTACTGGGGGCACATAGAGGGTTGTATAACAAACTGTGAGGGTGGGGGTATCTGGGGCAAGTACTGGGGCACATAGAGGGTGTATAACAAACTCTGAGGGGGTGTTATCTGGGGGCAAGTACTGGGGCACATAGAGGGTGTATAACAAACTCTGAGGGGTGTTATCTGGGGCAAGTACTGGGGCACATAGAGGGTGTATAACAAACTGTGAGGGGGGGTATCTGGGGCAAGTACTGGGCACATAGAGGGTGTATAACAAACTCTGAGGGGGGTTATCTGGGGCAAGTACTGGGGCACATAGAGGGGTGTATAACAAACTGTGAGGGGTGTTATCTGGGGGCAAGTACTGGGGCACATAGAGGGTGTATAACAAACTGTGAGGGGGGGTATCTGGGGCAAGTACTGGGGCACATAGAGGGTGTATAACAAACTCTGAGGGGTGTTATCTGGGGGCAAGTACTGGGGCACATAGAGGGTGTATAACAAACTCTGAGGGGTGTTATCTGGGGCAAGTACTGGGGCACATAGAGGGTGTATAACAAACTCTGAGGGGGGGTATCTGGGGCAAGTACTGGGGCACATAGAGGGTGTATAACAAACTGTGAGGGGGGGTATCTGGGGCAAGTACTGGGGCACATAGAGGGCGTATAACAAACTGTGAGGGGTGTTATCTGGGGCAAGTACTGGGGCACATAGAGGGTGTATAACAAACTGTGAGGGGGGTATCTGGGGCAAGTACTGGGGCACATAGAGGGTGTATAACAAACTCTGAGGGGGGTTATCTGGGGCAAGTACTGGGGCACATAGAGGGTGTATAACAAACTCTGAGGGGGGTATCTGGGGGCAAGTACTGGGGCACATAGAGGGTGTATAACAAACTGTGAGGGGTGTTATCTGGGGCAAGTACTGGGGCACATAGAGGGTGTATAACAAACTGTGAGGGGTGTTATCTGGGGGCAAGTACTGGGGCACATAGAGGGTGTATAACAAACTCTGAGGGGGGTATCTGGGGCAAGTACTGGGGCACATAGAGGGTGTATAACAAACTCTGAGGGGGGTTATCTGGGGCAAGTACTGGGGCACATAGAGGGTGTATAACAAACTCTGAGGGGGGGTATCTGGGGCAAGTACTGGGGCACATAGAGGGTGTATAACAAACTCTGAGGGGGGTTATCTGGGGCAAGTGCTGGGGCACATAGAGGGTGTATAACAAACTCTGAGGGGGGTATCTGGGGCAAGTACTGGGGCACATAAAGGGTGTATAACAAACTCTGAGGGGTGTTATCTGCGGCAAGTACTGGGGCACATAGAGGGTGTATAACAAACTGTGAGGGGGGTTATCTAGGGCAAGTACTGGGGCACATAGAGGGTGTATAACAAACTCTTGGTGGGGGTGTTATCTGGGGGCAAGTACTGGGGCACATAGAGGGTGTATAACAAACTGTGAGGGGTGTTATCTGGGGCAAGTACTGGGGCACATAGAGGGTGTATAACAGACTCTGAGGGGGTGTTATCTGGGGCAAGTACTGGGGCACATAGAGGGTGGATAACAAACTCTGAGGGGTGTTATCTGGGGCAAGTACTGGGGCACATAGAGGGTGTATAACAAAATGTGAGGGGTGTATCTGGGGTAAGTACTGGGGCACATAGAGGTTGTATAACAAACTCTGAGGGGTGTTACCTGGGGCAAATACTCAGGCACATAGAGGGCGTATAACAAACTGTGAGGGGTGTTATCTGGGGCAAGTACTGGGGCACATAGAGGGTGTATAACAAACTTTGAGGGGTGTTATCTGGGGCAAGTACTGGGGCACATAGAGGGTGTATAACAAACTCTGAGGGGTATTATCTGGGGCAAGTACTGGGGCACATAGAGGGTGTATAACAAACTCTGAGGGGTATTATCTGGGGGCAAGTACTGGGGCACATAGAGAGTGTATAACAAACTGTGAGGGGGGTTATCTGGGGGCAAGTACTGGGGCACATAGAGGGTGTATAACAAACTGTGAGGGGTGTTATCTGGGGGCAAGTACTGGGGCACATAGAGGGTGTATAACATACTCTGAGGGGTGTTATCTGGGGGGCAAGTACTGGGGCACATAGAGGGTGTATAACAAAACTCTGAGGGGTTTATCTGGGGGCAAGTACTGGGGCACATAGAGGGTGTATAACAAACTGTGAGGGTGGTATCTGGGGGCAAGTACTGGGGCACATAGAGGGTGTATAACAAACTGTGAGGGGTGTTATCTGGGGCAAGTACTGGGGGACATAGAGGGTGGATAACAAACTCTGAGGGGTGTTATCTGGGGGTAAGTACTGGGGCACATAGAGGGCGTATAACAAACTGTGAGGGGTATTATCTGGGGCAAGTACTGGGGCACATAGAGGGTGGATAACAAACTCTGAGGGGTGTTATCTGGGGGCAAGTACTGGGGCACATAGAGGGCGTATAACAAACTGTGAGGGGTGTTATCTGGGGCAAGTACTGGGGCACATAGAGGGTGGATAACAAACTCTGAGGGGTGTTATCTGGGGCAAGTACTGGGGCACATAGAGGGGGTATAACAAACTGTGAGGGGTGTTATCTGGGGGCAAGTACTGGGGCACATAGAGGGTGTATAACAAACTCTGAGGGGTGTTATCTGGGGGCAAGTACTGGGGCACATAGAGGGTGTATAACAAACTCTGAGGGGTGTTATCTGGGGCAAGTACTGGGGCACATAGAGGGTGTATAACAAACTCTGAGGGGTGTTATCTGGGGCAAGTACTGGGGGCACATAGAGGGTGTATAACAAACTGTGAGGGGGGGTATCTGGGGCAAGTACTGGGGCACATACAGGGCATATAACAAACTCTGAGGGGGGGTTATCTGGGGCAAGTACTGGGGCACATAGAGGGTGGATAACAAACTGTGAGGGGGTGTTATCTGGGGCAAGTACTGGGGCACATAGAGGGTGTATAACAAACTCTGAGGGGGGTATCTGGGGCAAGTACTGGGGCACATAGAGGGTGTATAACAAACTGTGAGGGGGGGTATCTGGGGGCAAGTACTGGGGGCACATAGAGGGTGTATAACAAACTGTGAGGGGTGTTATCTGGGGCAAGTACTGGGGCACATAGAGGGTGTATAACAAACTGTGAGGGGGGGTATCTGGGGCAAGTACTGGGGCACATAGAGGGTGTATAACAAACTCTGAGGGGGTGTTATCTGGGGCAAGTACTGGGGCACATAGAGGGTGTATAACAAACTCTGAGGGGGGGTATCTGGGGCAAGTACTGGGGCACATAGAGGTTGTATAACAAACTGTGAGGGGGGTATCTGGGGCAAGTACTGGGGCACATAGAGGGTGTATAACAAACTGTGAGGGGTGTTATCTGGGGCAAGTACTGGGGCACATAGAGGGTGTATAACAAACTGTGAGGGGGGTATCTGGGGCAAGTACTGGGGCACATAGAGGGTGTATAACAAACTGTGAGGGGTGTTATCTGGGGCAAGTACTGGGGCACATAGAGGGTGTATAACAAACTCTGAGGGGGTGTTATCTGGGGGCAAGTACTGGGGCACATAGAGGGTGTATAACAAACTGTGAGGGGTGTTATCTGGGGCAAGTACTGGGGCACATAGAGGTGTATACCAAACTCTGAGGGGGTGTTATCTAGGGGCAAGTACTGGGGCACATAGAGGGTGTATAACAAACTCTGAGGGGTGTTATCTGGGGCAAGTACTGGGGCACATAGAGGGTGGATAACAAACTCTGAGGGGTGTTATCTGGGGCAAGTACTGGGGCACATAGAGGGTGTATAACAAACTGTGAGGGGGTGTTATATGGGGCAAGTACTGGGGCACATAGAGGGTGTATAACAAACTCTGAGGGGTATTATCTGGGGCAAGTACTGGGGCACATAGAGGGTGTATAACAAACTGTGAGGGGTGTTATCTGGGGGCAAGTACTGGGGCACATAGAGGGTGTATAACAAACTGTGAGGGGTGTTATCTGGGGGCAAGTACTGGGGCACATAGAGGGTGTATAACAGACTCTGAGGGGGTGTTATCTGGGGCAAGTACTGGGGCACATAGAGGGTGTATAACAAACTGTGAGGGGTGTTATCTGGGGGCAAGTACTGGGGCACATAGAGGGTGTATAACAAACTCTGAGGGGTGTTATCTGGGGGCAAGTACTGGGGCACATAGAGGGCGTATAACAAACTGTGAGGGGCGTTATCTGGGGCAAGTACTGGGGCACATAGAGGGTGTATAACAAACTCTGAGGGGTGTTATCTGGGGCAAGTGCTGGGGCACATAGAGGGTGTATAACAAACTGTGAGGGGGGGTATCTGGGGCAAGTACTGGGGCACATAGAAGGTGTATAACAAACTGTGAGGGGTGATATCTGGGGCAAGTACTGGGGCACATAGAGGGTGTATAACAAACTCTGAGGGGTGTTATCTGGGGCAAGTACTGGGGCACATAGAGGGTGTATAACAAACTGTGAGGGGTATTATCTGGGGCAAGTACTGGGGCACATAGAGGGTGTATAACAAACTCTGAGGGGTGTTATCTGGGGCAAGTACTGGGGCACATAGAGGGTGTATAACAAACTGTGAGGGGTATTATCTGGGGCAAGTACTGGGGCACATAGAGGGTGTATAACAAACTCTGAGGGGTGTTATCTGGGGCAAGTACTGGGGCACATAGAGGGTGTATAACAAACTCTGAGGGGGGTATCTGGGGGCAAGTACTGGGGCACATAGAGGGCGTATAACAAACTGTGAGGGGTGTATCTGGGGTAAGTACTGGGGCACATAGAGGGTGTATAACAAACTCTGAGGGGGGTATCTGGGGCAAGTACTGCGGCACATAGAGGGTGTATAACAAACTCTGAGGGGTGTTATCTAGGGGCAAATACTGGGGCACATAGAGGGTGTATAAGAAACTCTGAGGGGTATTATCTGGGGCAAGTACTGGGGCACATAGAGGGTGTATAACAAACTCTGAGGGGGGGTATCTGGGGCAAGTACTGGGGCACATAGAGGGTGTATAACAAACTGTGAGGGGTGTTATCTGGGGCAAGTACTGGGGCACATAGAGGGTGTATAACAAACTGTGAGGGGTGTTATCTAGGGGCAAGTACTGGGGCACATAGAGGGTGTATAAGAAACTCTGAGGGGTATTATCTGGGGCAAGTACTGGGGCACATAGAGGGTGTATAACAAACTACGAGGGGGGTATCTGGGGAAAGTACTGGGGCACATAGAGGGTGTATAACAAACTGTGAGGGGTGTTATCTGGGGCAAGTACTGGGGCACATACAGGGCATATAACAAACTCTGAGGGGGGGTTATCTGGGGGCAAGTACTGGGGCACATAGAGGGTGGATAACAAACTGTGAGGGGGGTGTTATCTGGGGCAAGTACTGGGGCACATAGAGGGTGTATAACAAACTCTGAGGGGGGTATCTGGGGCAAGTACTGGGGCACATAGAGGGTGTATAACAAACTGTGAGGGGGGGTATCTGGGGGCAAGTACTGGGGCACATAGAGGGTGTATAACAAACTGTGAGGGGTGTTATCTGGGGCAAGTACTGGGGCACATAGAGGGTGTATAACAAACTGTGAGGGGGGGTATCTGGGGCAAGTACTGGGGCACATAGAGGGTGTATAACAAACTCTGAGGGGTGTTATCTGGGGCAAGTACTGGGGCACATAGAGGGTGTATAACAAACTCTGAGGGGGGGTATCTGGGGCAAGTACTGGGGCACATAGAGGTTGTATAACAAACTGTGAGGGGGGTATCTGGGGCAAGTACTGGGGCACATAGAGGGTGTATAACAAACTGTGAGGGGTGTTATCTGGGGCAAGTACTGGGGCACATAGAGGGTGTATAACAAACTGTGAGGGGGGTATCTGGGGCAAGTACTGGGGCACATAGAGGGTGTATAACAAACTGTGAGGGGTGTTATCTGGGGCAAGTACTGGGGCACATAGAGGGTGTATAACAAACTCTGAGGGGGTGTTATCTGGGGGCAAGTACTGGGGCACATAGAGGGTGTATAACAAACTGTGAGGGGTATTATCTGGGGCAAGTACTGGGGCACATAGAGGTGTATACCAAACTCTGAGGGGGTGTTATCTAGGGGCAAGTACTGGGGCACATAGAGGGTGTATAACAAACTCTGAGGGGTGTTATCTGGGGCAAGTACTGGGGCACATAGAGGGTGGATAACAAACTCTGAGGGGTGTGATCTGGGGCAAGTACTGGGGCACATAGAGGGTGTATAACAAACTGTGAGGGGGTGTTATATGGGGCAAGTACTGGGGCACATAGAGGGCGTATAACAAACTGTGAGGGGTGTTATCTGGGGGCAAGTACTGGGGCACATAGAGGGTGTATAACAGACTCTGAGGGGGTGTTATCTGGGGCAAGTACTGGGGCACATAGAGGGTGTATAACAAACTGTGAGGGGTGTTATCTGGGGGCAAGTACTGGGGCACATAGAGGGTGTATAACAAACTCTGAGGGGTGTTATCTGGGGGCAAGTACTGGGGCACATAGAGGGTGTATAACAAACTGTGAGGGGCGTTATCTGGGGCAAGTACTGGGGCACATAGAGGGTGTATAACAAACTCTGAGGGAGTGTTATCTGGGGGCAAGTACTGGGGCACATAGAGGGTGTATAACAGACTCTGAGGGGGTGTTATCTGGGGCAAGTACTGGGGCACATAGAGGGTGTATAACAAACTGTGAGGGGTGTTATCTGGGGGCAAGTACTGGGGCACATAGAGGGTGTATAACAAACTCTGAGGGGTGTTATCTGGGGGCAAGTACTGGGGCACATAGAGGGTGTATAACAAACTGTGAGGGGCGTTATCTGGGGCAAGTACTGGGGCACATAGAGGGTGTATAACAAACTGTGAGGGGGGTTATCTGGGGCAAGTGCTGGGGCACATAGAGGGCGTATAACAAACTGTGAGGGGTGTTATCTGGGGGCAAGTACTGGGGCACATAGAGGGTGTATAACAAACTCTGAGGGGTGTTATCTGGGGCAAGTGCTGGGGCACATAGAGGGTGTATAACAAACTCTGAGGGGTGTTATCTGGGGCAAGTACTGGGGCACATAGAGGGTGTATAACAAACTGTGAGGGGTATTATCTGGGGCAAGTACTGGGGCACATAGAGGGCGTATAACAAACTGTGAGGGGTGTTATCTGGGGCAAGTACTGCGGCACATAGAGGGTGTATAACAAACTGTGAGGGGTGTTATCTGGGGCAAGTACTGGGGCACATAGAGGGCGTATAACAAACTGTGAGGGGTGTTATCTGGGGCAAGTACTGCGGCACATAGAGGGTGTATAACAAACTGTGAGGGGTGTTATCTGGGGCAAGTACTGGGGCACATAGAGGGTGTATAACAAACTGTGAGGGGTGATATCTGGGGCAAGTACTGGGGCACATAGAGGGTGTATAACAAACTCTGAGGGGTGTTATCTGGGGCAAGTACTGGGGCACATAGAGGGTGTATAACAAACTGTGAGGGGTATTATCTGGGGCAAGTACTGGGGCACATAGAGGGCGTATAACAAACTGTGAGGGGTGTTATCTGGGGCAAGTACTGCGGCACATAGAGGGTGTATAACAAACTGTGAGGGGTGTTATCTGGGGCAAGTACTGGGGCACATAGAGGGTGTATAACAAACTGTGAGGGGTGTTATCTGGGGCAAGTACTGGGGCACATAGAGGGTGTATAACAAACTGTGAGGGGTGTTATCTGGGGCAAGTACTGGGGCACATAGAGGGCGTATAACAAACTCTGAGGGGTGTTATCTGGGGCAAGTACTGGGGCACATAGAGGGTGTATAACAAACTCTGAGGGGTGTTATCTGGGGCAAGTACTGGGGCACATAGAGGGTGTATAACAAACTGTGAGGGGTGTTATCTGGGGCAAGTACTGGGGCACATAGAGGGCGTATAACAAACTGTGAGGGGTGTTATCTAGGGGCAAGTACTGGGGCACATAGAGGGTGTATAAGAAACACTGAGGGGTATTATCTGGGGCAAGTACTGGGGCACATAGAGGGTGTATAACAAACTGTGAGGGGTGTTATCTGGGGCAAGTACTGGGGCACATAGAGGGCGTATAACAAACTGTGAGGGGTGTTATCTAGGGGCAAGTACTGGGGCACATAGAGGGTGTATAAGAAACACTGAGGGGTATTATCTGGGGCAAGTACTGGGGCACATAGAGGGTGTATAACAAACTCTGAGGGGTGTTATCTAGGGGCAAATACTGGGGCACATAGAGGGTGTATAAGAAACTCTGAGGGGTATTATCTGGGGCAAGTACTGGGGCACATAGAGGGTGTATAACAAACTGTGAGGGGTATTATCTGGGGCAAGTACTGGGGCACATAGAGGGTGTATAACAAACTGTGAGGGGTGTTATCTGCGGCAAGTACTGGGGCACATAGAGGGTGTATAACAAACTCTGAGGGGGGGTATCTGGGGCAAGTACTGGGGCACATAGAGGGTGTATAACAAACTGTGAGGGGTGTTATCTGGGGCAAGTACTGGGGCACATAGAGGGTGTATAACAAACTGTGAGGGGTGTTATCTAGGGGCAAGTACTGGGGCACATAGAGGGTGTATAACAAACTCTGAGGGGTATTATCTGGGGCAAGTACTGGGGCACATAGAGGGTGTATAACAAACTACGAGGGGGGTATCTGGGGAAAGTACTGGGGCACATAGAGGGTGTATAACAAACTCTGAGGAGGGGTATCTGGGGCAAGTACTGGGGCACATAGAGGGTGTATAACAAACTCTGAGGGGTGTTATCTGGGGCAAGTACTGGGGCACATAGAGGGTGTATAACAAACTGTGAGGGGTGTTATCTGGGGCAAGTACTGGGGCACATAGAGGGTGTATAACAAACTGTGAGGGGTGTTATCTGGGGGCAAGTACTGGGGCACATAGAGGGTGTATAACAAACTCTGAGGGGTGTTATCTGGGGCAAGTACTGGGGCACATAGAGGGTGTATAACAAACTGTGAGGGGGGTATCTGGGGCAAGTACTGGGGCACATAGAGGGTGTATAACAAACTCTGAGGGGTGTTATCTGGGGGCAAGTACTGGGGCACATAGAGGGTGTATAACAAACTCTGAGGGGTGTTATCTGGGGCAAGTACTGGGGCACATAGAGGGTGTATAACAAACTCTGAGGGGTGTTATCTGGGGCAAGTACTGGGGCACATAGAGGGTGTATAACAAACTGTGAGGGGTGTTATCTGGGGCAAGTACTGGGGCACATAGAGGGTGTATAACAAACTGTGAGGGGGTGTTATCTGGGGCAAGTACTGGGGCACATAGAGGGTGTATAACAAACTGTGAGGGGTGTTATCTGGGGCAAGTACTGGGGCACATAGAGGGTGTATAACAAACTCTGAGGGGTGTTATCTGGGGCAAGTACTGGGGCACATAGAGGGTGTATAACAAACTCTGAGGGGTGTTATCTGGGGCAAGTACTGGGGCACATAGAGGGCGTATAACAAACTCTGAGGGGTGTTATCTGGGGGCAAGTACTGGGGCACATAGAGGGTGTATAACAAACTCTGAGGGGTGTTATCTGGGGGCAAGTACTGGGGCACATAGAGGGTGTATAACAAACTCTGAGGGGTGTTATCTGGGGCAAGTACTGGGGCACATAGAGGGCATATAACAAACTCTGAGGGGGTGTTATCTGGGGCAAGTACTGGGGCACATAGAGGGTGTATAACAAACTCTGAGGGGTGTTATCTGGGGGCAAGTACTGGGGCACATAGAGGGCGTATAACAAACTCTGAGGGGTGTTATCTGGGGGCAAGTACTGGGGCACATAGAGGGTGGATAACAAACTCTGAGGGGTGTTATCTGGGGCAAGTACTGGGGCACATAGAGGGTGTATAACAAACTCTGAGGGGTGTTATCTGGGGCAAGTACTGGGGCACATAGAGGGCGTATAACAGACTCTGAGGGGGTGTTATCTGGGGGCAAGTACTGGGGCACATAGAGGGTGGATAACAAACTCTGAGGGGTGTTATCTGGGGGCAAGTACTGGGGCACATAGAGGGCGTATAACAGACTCTGAGGGGGTGTTATCTGGGGCAAGTACTGGGGCACATAGAGGGCGTATAACAAACTCTGAGGGGTGTTATCTGGGGGCAAGTACTGGGGCACATAGAGGGTGTATAACAAACTGTGAGGGGTGTTATCTGGGGCAAGTACTGGGGCACATAGAGGGTGTATAACAAACTGTGAGGGGTGTTATCTGGGGCAAGTACTGGGGCACATAGAGGGGGGGTATAACAAACTCTGAGGGTGTTATCTGGGGCAAGTACTGGGGCACATAGAGGGTGTATAACAAACTGTGAGGGGTGTTATCTGGGGCAAGTACTGGGGCACATAGAGGGTGTATAACAAACTCTGAGGGGTGTTATCTGGGGGCAAGTACTGGGGCACATAGAGGGTGTATAACAAACTGTGAGGGGTGTTATCTGGGGCAAGTACTGGGGCACATAGAGGGCGTATAACAAACTGTGAGGGGTGTTATCTAGGGGCAATTACTGGGGCACATAGAGGGGGGGTATAACAAACTCTGAGGGGTGTTATCTGGGGCAAGTACTGGGGCACATAGAGGGTGTATAACAAACTCTGAGGGGTGTTATCTGGGGGGCAAGTACTGGGGCACATAGAGGGTGTATAACAAACTCTGAGGGGGGGTATCTGGGGCAAGTACTGGGGCACATAGAGGGTGTATAACAAACTCTGAGGTGTGTTATCTGGGGCAAGTACTGGGGCACATAGAGGGTGTATAACAAACTGTGAGGGGGTGTTATCTGGGGGCAAGTACTGGGGCACATAGAGGGTGTATAACAAACTGTGAGGGGGGTATCTGGGGCAAGTACTGGGGCACATAGAGGGTGTATAACAAACTGTGAGGGGGTGTTATCTGGGGGCAAGTACTGGGGCACATAGAGGGTGTATAACAAACTGTGAGGGGGTGTTATCTGGGGGCAAGTACTGGGGCACATAGAGGGTGTATAACAAACTGTGAGGGGGTGTTATCTGGGGCAAGTACTGGGGCACATAGAGGGTGTATAACAAACTCTGAGGGGTGTTATCTGGGGGGCAAGTACTGGGGCACATAGAGGGTGTATAACAAACTGTGAGGGGTGTTATCTGGGGGGCAAGTACTGGGGCACATAGAGGGTGTATAACAAACTGTGAGGGGGTGTTATCTGGGGGCAAGTACTGGGGCACATAGAGGGTGTATAACAAACTATGAGGGGTGTTATCTGGGGGCAAGTACTGGGGCACATAGAGGGTGTATAACAAACTGTGAGGGGGGGTATCTGGGGCAAGTACTGGGGCACATAGAGGGTGTATAACAAACTGTGAGGGGTGTTATCTGGGGGCAAGTACTGGGGCACATAGAGGGTGTATAACAAACTGTGAGGGGTGTTATCTGGGGCAAGTACTGGGGCACATAGAGGGTGTATAACAAACTCTGAGGGGTGTTATCTGGGGGGCAAGTACTGGGGCACATAGAGGGTGTATAACAAACTGTGAGGGGTGTTATCTGGGGGGCAAGTACTGGGGCACATAGAGGGTGTATAACAAACTCTGAGGGGTGTTATCTGGGGCAAGTACTGGGGCACATAGAGGGTGTATAACAAACTCTGAGGGGTGTTATCTGGGGGAAAGTACTGGGGCACATAGAGGGTGTATAACAAACTCTGAGGGGTGTTATCTAGGGGCAAATACTGGGGCACATAGAGGGTGTATAAGAAACTCTGAGGGGTATTATCTGGGGCAAGTACTGGGGCACATAGAGGGTGTATAACAAACTGTGAGGGGTATTATCTGGGGCAAGTACTGGGGCACATAGAGGGTGTATAACAAACTGTGAGGGGTGTTATCTGCGGCAAGTACTGGGGCACATAGAGGGTGTATAACAAACTCTGAGGGGGGGTATCTGGGGCAAGTACTGGGGCACATAGAGGGTGTATAACAAACTGTGAGGGGTGTTATCTGGGGCAAGTACTGGGGCACATAGAGGGTGTATAACAAACTGTGAGGGGTGTTATCTAGGGGCAAGTACTGGGGCACATAGAGGGTGTATAAGAAACTCTGAGGGGTGTTATCTGGGGCAAGTACTGGGGCACATAGAGGGTGTATAACAAACTACGAGGGGGGTATCTGGGGAAAGTACTGGGGCACATAGAGGGTGTATAACAAACTCTGAGGAGGGGTATCTGGGGCAAGTACTGGGGCACATAGAGGGTGTATAACAATCTCTGAGGGGTGTTATCTGGGGCAAGTACTGGGGCACATAGAGGGTGTATAACAAACTGTGAGGGGTGTTATCTGGGGCAAGTACTGGGGCACATAGAGGGTGTATAACAAACTGTGAGGGGTGTTATCTGGGGGCAAGTACTGGGGCACATAGAGGGTGTATAACAAACTCTGAGGGGTGTTATCTGGGGCAAGTACTGGGGCACATAGAGGGTGTATAACAAACTGTGAGGGGGGTATCTGGGGCAAGTACTGGGGCACATAGAGGGTGTATAACAAACTCTGAGGGGTGTTATCTGGGGGCAAGTACTGGGGCACATAGAGGGTGTATAACAAACTCTGAGGGGTGTTATCTGGGGCAAGTACTGGGGCACATAGAGGGTGTATAACAAACTCTGAGGGGTGTTATCTGGGGCAAGTACTGGGGCACATAGAGGGTGTATAACAAACTGTGAGGGGTGTTATCTGGGGCAAGTACTGGGGCACATAGAGGGTGTATAACAAACTGTGAGGGGGTGTTATCTGGGGCAAGTACTGGGGCACATAGAGGGTGTATAACAAACTGTGAGGGGTGTTATCTGGGGCAAGTACTGGGGCACATAGAGGGTGTATAACAAACTCTGAGGGGTGTTATCTGGGGCAAGTACTGGGGCACATAGAGGGTGTATAACAAACTCTGAGGGGTGTTATCTGGGGCAAGTACTGGGGCACATAGAGGGCGTATAACATACTCTGAGGGGTGTTATCTGGGGGCAAGTACTGGGGCACATAGAGGGTGTATAACAAACTCTGAGGGGTGTTATCTGGGGGCAAGTACTGGGGCACATAGAGGGTGTATAACAAACTCTGAGGGGTGTTATCTGGGGCAAGTACTGGGGCACATAGAGGGCATATAACAGACTCTGAGGGGGTGTTATCTGGGGCAAGTACTGGGGCACATAGAGGGTGTATAACAAACTCTGAGGGGTGTTATCTGGGGGCAAGTACTGGGGCACATAGAGGGCGTATAACAAACTCTGAGGGGTGTTATCTGGGGGCAAGTACTGGGGCACATAGAGGGTGGATAACAAACTCTGAGGGGTGTTATCTGGGGCAAGTACTGGGGCACATAGAGGGTGTATAACAAACTCTGAGGGGTGTTATCTGGGGCAAGTACTGGGGCACATAGAGGGCGTATAACAGACTCTGAGGGGGTGTTATCTGGGGGCAAGTACTGGGGCACATAGAGGGTGGATAACAAACTCTGAGGGGTGTTATCTGGGGGCAAGTACTGGGGCACATAGAGGGCGTATAACAGACTCTGAGGGGGTGTTATCTGGGGCAAGTACTGGGGCACATAGAGGGCGTATAACAAACTCTGAGGGGTGTTATCTGGGGGCAAGTACTGGGGCACATAGAGGGTGTATAACAAACTGTGAGGGGTGTTATCTGGGGCAAGTACTGGGGCACATAGAGGGTGTATAACAAACTGTGAGGGGTGTTATCTGGGGCAAGTACTGGGGCACATAGAGGGGGGGTATAACAAACTCTGAGGGTGTTATCTGGGGCAAGTACTGGGGCACATAGAGGGTGTATAACAAACTGTGAGGGGTGTTATCTGGGGCAAGTACTGGGGCACATAGAGGGTGTATAACAAACTCTGAGGGGTGTTATCTGGGGGCAAGTACTGGGGCACATAGAGGGTGTATAACAAACTGTGAGGGGTGTTATCTGGGGCAAGTACTGGGGCACATAGAGGGCGTATAACAAACTGTGAGGGGTGTTATCTAGGGGCAATTACTGGGGCACATAGAGGGGGGGTATAACAAACTCTGAGGGTGTTATCTGGGGCAAGTACTGGGGCACATAGAGGGTGTATAACAAACACTGAGGGGTGTTATCTGGGGGGCAAGTACTGGGGCACATAGAGGGTGTATAACAAACTCTGAGGGGGGGTATCTGGGGCAAGTACTGGGGCACATAGAGGGTGTATAACAAACTCTGAGGTGTGTTATCTGGGGCAAGTACTGGGGCACACAGAGGGTGTATAACAAACTGTGAGGGGGTGTTATCTGGGGGCAAGTACTGGGGCACATAGAGGGTGTATAACAAACTGTGAGGGGGGTATCTGGGGCAAGTACTGGGGCACATAGAGGGTGTATAACAAACTGTGAGGGGGTGTTATCTGGGGGCAAGTACTGGGGCACATAGAGGGTGTATAACAAACTGTGAGGGGGTGTTATCTGGGGGCAAGTACTGGGGCACATAGAGGGTGTATAACAAACTGTGAGGGGGTGTTATCTGGGGCAAGTACTGGGGCACATAGAGGGTGTATAACAAACTCTGAGGGGTGTTATCTGGGGGGCAAGTACTGGGGCACATAGAGGGTGTATAACAAACTGTGAGGGGTGTTATCTGGGGGGCAAGTACTGGGGCACATAGAGGGTGTATAACAAACTGTGAGGGGGTGTTATCTGGGGGCAAGTACTGGGGCACATAGAGGGTGTATAACAAACTCTGAGGGGTGTTATCTGGGGGCAAGTACTGGGGCACATAGAGGGTGTATAACAAACTGTGAGGGGGGGTATCTGGGGCAAGTACTGGGGCACATAGAGGGTGTATAACAAACTGTGAGGGGTGTTATCTGGGGGCAAGTACTGGGGCACATAGAGGGTGTATAACAAACTGTGAGGGGTGTTATCTGGGGCAAGTACTGGGGCACATAGAGGGTGTATAACAAACTCTGAGGGGTGTTATCTGGGGGGCAAGTACTGGGGCACATAGAGGGTGTATAACAAACTGTGAGGGGTGTTATCTGGGGGGCAAGTACTGGGGCACATAGAGGGTGTATAACAAACTCTGAGGGGTGTTATCTGGGGCAAGTACTGGGGCACATAGAGGGTGTATAACAAACTGTGAGGGGTGTTATCTGGGGCAAGTACTGGGGCACATAGAGGGTGTATAACAAACTCTGAGGGGTGTTATCTGGGGGCAAGTACTGGGGCACATAGAGGGTGTATAACAAACTGTGAGGGGTGTTATCTGGGGCAAGTACTGGGGCACATAGAGGGCGTATAACAAACTGTGAGGGGTGTTATCTGGGGCAAGTACTGGGGCACATAGAGGGTGTATAACAAACTGTGAGGGGTGTTATCTGGGGCAAGTACTGGGGCACATAGAGGGTGTATAACAAACTCTGAGGGGGTGTTATCTGGGGCAAGTACTGGGGCACATAGAGGGTGTATAACAAACTGTGAGGGGTGTTATCTAGGGGCAAGTACTGGGGCACATAGAGGGTGTATAAGAAACTCTGAGGGGTATTATCTGGGGCAAGTACTGGGGCACATAGAGGGTGTATAAGAAACTCTGAGGGGTATTATCTGGGGCAAGTACTGGGGCACATAGAGGGTGTATAACAAACTGTGAGGGGTATTATCTGGGGCAAGTACTGGGGCACATAGAGGGTGTATAACAAACTGTGAGGGGGTGTTATCTGGGGCAAGTACTGGGGCACATAGAGGGTGTATAACAAACTGTGAGGGGTATTATCTGGGGCAAGTACTGGGGCACATAGAGGGTGTATAACAAACTGTGAGGGGGGTATCTGGGGCAAGTACTGGGGCACATAGAGGGTGTATAACAAACTCTGAGGGGTGTTATCTGGGGCAAGTACTGGGCACATAGAGGGTGTATAACAAACTCTGAGGGGGTGTTATCTGGGGCAAGTACTGGGGCACATAGAGGGTGTATAACAAACTGTGAGGGGGTGTTATCTGGGGCAAGTACTGGGGCACATAGAGGGCGTATAACAAACTGTGAGGGGTGTTATCTGGGGCAAGTACTGGGGCACATAGAGGGTGTATAACAAACTGTGAGGGGTGTTATCTTGGGCAAGTACTGGGGCACATAGAGGGTGTATAACAAACTCTGAGGGGTGTTATCTGGGGCAAGTACTGGGGCACATAGAGGGTGTATAACAAACTGTGAGGGGTGTTATCTGGGGCAAGTACTGGGGCACATAGAGGGTGTATAACAAACTGTTGGTGGGGGTGTTATCTGGGGGCAAGTACTGGGGCACATAGAGGGTGTATAACAAACTGTTGGTGGGGGTGTTATCTGGGGCAAGTACTGGGGCACATAGAGGGTGTATAACAAACTGTTGGTGGGGGTATCTGGGGGCAAGTACTGGGGCACATAGAGGGTGTATAACAAACTGTTGGTGGGGGTGTTATCTGGGGCAAGTACTGGGGCACATAGAGGGTGTATAACAAACTGTTGGTGGGGGTGTTATCTAGGACAAGTATCAAAACACAGAGATAGGGAAAATAAACTGTGGGGTCTTGTTCTGGGGGTGGAGAGATGGGAACTTTCTTGTACTGCTTGTGCTTTCAATAGGTCTAATGGAAAGCTCATTAGTTTACTAGGACACAAACTCCAGATAAAGAAGATGACATAACTAGCAAATTTAAAAAAAATGGGAACTTGCGTTAAAGGTTAATTGTAGTTAGTTGTTCAAAAAGGTGTTTTTTTTTAGTTTAGTAAAAACATTTTGTTTATTATCAAGTTTATTTAATCAAAAGACTATATAGATAAAACTGACCCCAGTGTGACACAGGTGGGTTATCAAATATGGTTTCATTTGCAACTATATGTAATAAAAAAGTACTTTATTAAATTAATATTTTAAAAAAATGTGTCTACATTAAGGTAACTTTGAAATCTGAGTTTTTGAGCTATCAGTCAGCCTTTCTTATCCACCCACACACCAAGATTCATATCTTTTGCTAATAATCGATCACTGTCAGTCTCGAGGCATTGATACAATTGTCTTCAGTGCAGTCGCCTGCACAAAAAGGAGACTAGCCGTGTTGAATATGTCTCAGGGGCTTATCAAGTAATTAATGGTAATCATCTCTCATTAATAAAAGATATACATTTTTGTTCATGGGTAGATCAGAAAGGCAGCAGTTCAAAATGGCAAACTTCAATGTTATTTTACTCTAGGAAAATCCATGTTTTAATAATAATGAAGGTTTTAAGAGTTCAGTGCCCAAGTCCCTTTTACCAATATTGGGTTTACTGATGGTAGAGTGGTAGTGTGAGATTTAATAACAAGATGTATGGGGTCCATAATAGGTTGACGTGTGTGGAGTTTGTGTCATTGGATCTGTAAGAGCGCTAGGCCCTTGGGGTGGGTGTGTGGTTATTGGATCTGTAAGAGTGCTAGGCCTTTGGGGTGGGTGTGTGGTTATTGGATCTGTAAGAGTGCTAGGCCTTTGGATGGGTGTGTGGTTATTGGATCTGTAAGAGTGCTAGGCCTTTGGGGTGGGTGTGTGGTTATTGGATCTGTAAGAGTGCTAGGCCTTTGGGGTGGGTGTGTGGTTATTGGATCTGTAAGAGTGCTAGGCCTTTGGGGTGGGTGTGTGGTTATTGGATCTGTAAGAGTGCTAGGCCTTTGGGGTGGGTGTGTGGTTATTGGATCTGTAAGAGTGCTAGGCCTTTGGGGTGGATGTGCGGTTATTGCATCTGTAAGAGTGCTATGCCTTTGGGGTGGGTGTGTGGTTATTGGATCTGTAAGAGTGCTAGGCCTTTGGGGTGGGTGGGTGGTTATTGGATCTGTAAGAGTGCTAGGCCTTTGGGGTGGGTGTGTGGTTATTGGATCTGTAAGAGTGCTAGGCCTTTGGGGTGGGTGTGCAGTTATTGGATCTGTAAGCGTGCTAGGTATTTGAGGTGGGTGTGTGGTTATTGGATCTGTAAGAGTGCTAGGCCTTTGGGGTGGGTGTGTGGTTATTGGATCTGTAAGAGTGCTAGACCTTTGGGGTGGGTGTGTGGTTATTGGATCTGTAACAGTGCTAGGCCTTTGGGGTGGGTGTGTGGTTATTGGATCTGTAAGAGTGCTAGGCCTTTGGGGTGGGTGTGTGGTTATTGGATCTGTAAGAGTGCTAGGCCTTTGGGGTGGGTGGGTGGTTATTGGATCTGTAAGAGTGCTAGGCCTTTGGGGTGGGTGTGTGGTTATTGGATCTGTAAGAGTGCTAGGCCTTTGGGGTGGGTGTGCAGTTATTGGATCTGTAAGCGTGCTAGGTATTTGAGGTGGGTGTGTGGTTATTGGATCTGTAAGAGTGCTAGGCCTTTGGGGTGGGTGTGTGGTTATTGGATCTGTAAGAGTGCTAGACCTTTGGGGTGGGTGTGTGGTTATTGGATCTGTAAGAGTGGTAGGCCTTTGGGGTGGGTGTGTGGTTATTGGATCTGTAAGAGTGCTAGGCCTTTGGGGTGGGTGTGTGGTTATTGGATCTGTAAGAGTGCTAGGCGTTTGGGGTGGGTGTGTGGTTATTGGATCTGTAAGAGTGCTAGGTCTTTGGGGTGGGTGTGTGGTTATTGGATCTGTAAGAGTGCTAGGCCTTTGGGGTGGGTGTGTGGTTATTGGATCTGTAAGAGTGCTAGGCCTTTGGGGTGGGTGGGTGGTTATTGGATCTGTAAGAGTGCTAGGTCTTTGGGGTGGGTGGGTGGTTATTGGATCTGTAAGAGTGCTAGGCCTTTGGGGTGGGTGGGTGGTTATTGCATCTGTAAGAGTGCTAGGCCTTTGGGGTGGATGTGTGGTTATTAGATCTGTAAGAGTGCTAGGCCTTTGGGGTGGGTGTGTGGTTATTGGATCTGTAACAGTGCTAGGCCTTTGGGGTGAGTGTGTGCTTATTGGATCTGTAACAGTGCTAGGCCTTTGGGGTGGGTGTGTGGTTATTGGATCTGTAACAGTGCTAGGCCTTTGGGGTGGGTGTGTGGTTATTGGATCTGTAACAGTGCTAGGCCTTTGGGGTGAGTGTGTGCTTATTGGATCTGTAACAGTGCTAGGCCTTTGGGGTGGGTGTGTGCTTATTGGATCTGTAAGAGCGCTAGGCCTTTGGGGTGGGTGTGTGGTTATTGGATCTGTAAGAGTGCTAGGTCTTTGGGGTGGGTGTGTGGTTATTGGATCTGTAAGAGTGCTAGGCCTTTGGGGTGGGTGTGTGGTTATTGGATCTGTAAGAGTGCTAGGTCTTTGGGGTGGGTGGGTGGTTATTGGATCTGTAAGAGTGCTAGGCCTTTGGGGTGGGTGCGTGGTTATTGGATCTGTAAGAGCGCTAGGCCTTTGGGATGGGTGTGTGGTTATTGGATCTGTAAGAGCGCTAGGCCTTTGGGGTGGGTGCGTGGTTATTGGATTTGTAAGAGTCCTAGGTCTTTGGGGTGGGTGTGGTTATTGGATCTGTAAGAGTGCTAGGTCTTTGGGGTGGGTGTTTTGTTATTGGATCTGTAAGAGTGCTAGGTCTTTGGGGTGGGTGTTTTGTTATTGGATCTGTAAGAGTGCTAGGTCTTTGGGGTGGGTGTTTTGTTATTGGATCTGTAAGAGTGCTAGGCCTTTGGGGTCGGTGTGTGGTTATTGGATCTGTAAGAGTGGTAGCGTTTTTATGTTAATGGTCTGGTTCCTGGAATCAGAACACAATTTAATCAATATCCATAGCATATTTGTCTGTGAAGTATATAAGCCATATATCCATGCCACGCATCCCCCATTCACCCCTTCTCACCTCAGCTGCCTCCTTCTCGAACTTCTCTATCGTTCTCTTGTCAATGCCACCGCACTTGTAGATAAGGTGACCAGTGGTGGTGGATTTGCCGGAGTCCACATGGCCGATGACCACAATATTTATGTGTGTCTTCTCTTTCCCCATCCTCCTGGGGGTAAAGCTGTCTCTGGGGTGAGAACGTCTATGGAAGAGCAAAGATGACAGTCAAACCTAAACCTATTCAACCCTTGGCCAACCAGAAACATGAAATGATGGAAGAAACAGATCTGTAAATAGATTTACTTTTTCTAGAAAATAGGCACTGTAGGCGCTCATCCCTATGACCTTGCACGACTTAGTCAGTGAGCTCCGAAGGAGCTCACTGCGCTGGTGGAGATGAGCGCCATAGGCGCTCATCCCTACGACCCGCGGGACTACAGATCAACAGTAATCTCAATTACACAATACACAAGGCAAGACCCGTATCAGTTTGAAAAAATCCAGTGGAAAAATTCCGGCCCGTAACACTTTTCAAAAAGGAAAAATACGACCAGCGTCACTTAGAAAAAATACGAAGTTAACGGCCAAAACGCGCACATACAAAAACAACAAAAACACAAATAAAATAAATAAATAAATAAATATCACACACAGCATGGGGGGACAGCCAGGGCATCTGGGAGTGAGGTTGCACGACAATTTAAACACAATTTGCCGAGTTTTGACACTCCAAAATCACTTAAGAGACAAAAAAAAATGGCGGACGAAAAAAACTAAAACGATGCTACACGACCCCTAACCACGCATAACACAGCCAGACACATACGGCTTTTACCCAGGAAAGTATAAGGTACAAAACACACTATTAGGAAGTACGGAAAATACTCCAGACCAGCGTAACACACACACAACACTAACCTCAACTGCAACTAATATCATGACCAATCTAAAATACCGCATTACACAACTAAACAAACGGTTTGCCCTCGCGCACACAGCCTATTTACACTGCACACTTGCCACATTGCTGACACTTACACCTCAGGTCAGCAACAGTCCAAATGTACATTGCATGCTGCAGGAAAATCAAAACAGATTGTTAGCTCTTCAGTATATTGATTGTTGCATATATTAATTACAAATAGGTAAAGTATATTAATTTATTATTTAATTAATTAATTATTATTAAAAAAATATTTATATATATATATATAAAAAAAGAGCAGGGGAGAGGCTCGCAATAAGTGCCAAAGGCGCTCAGCTTGGGGCTCACGATGAGTGCCGAGGGTGCTCAGAGGAGCAAAAGTACACGAAGGGAAGAGACTCGCAATGAGCGCCAAAGGAGCTCATTGCGAGCCTCGCGATGAACGCCGAAGGTGCTCAGCGCAGGGCTTGCTATGAGTGCCAAAGTTGCTCAGACGACCAAAAGTACACAAGGGGAGAGGCTCACAATGAGCGCCGAAGGTACTCAGAGGACCAAAAGACTTACATTGTGTGGAAAACAGCATTACCTGCCTTACAATTTTATGACCGTCATTTTTTGTCATAAATAATTATAGTGCAAATAAAAAAACAGCTCTAGATATGGCCCCAGGGTTGGTCATCTTTTTATCCACTGTATGAATTGCTTTTACTAGCCGTTAAACTTGATTAGCACATTACCTGGCCTAACTAATGCCAGTATGGCAGCCAGAGCTGTGTAGGAAACTAGCAGACCATTTATTAGTTAAAGGATCACTGTAATTTGTTTAAAATTTAACATGTTTATGAAATCTTTATTTTTGCAGACTCGATTTGTACATGATTCATTCCATGTCTGCATATTCCTGCTAACAAAGAGCCCCAGGGGATGTGTTCTGCCAAATATTATTGTCTATAAGGGAGGGGAGGTAATATAACACAGTCATGCTTGGCCAGCTCTGTGCCTGCCCCATCAGGCCATGAAAATAAAGTATTACGGTCATGGCAGCCTACACGCACTAGCAGGCTCTATAGGGTTTATCAGTTACATAGTTCCTATGCTGTTAGTTTGCGGCATATTTCACAAACATCTGAAGCGTTCCTAATCTACATATTGTATAACAACCAGTGTGTGTACATCCGCAGTGCATGTCAGTCGGTGTGTGTACATCAGCAGTGCATGTCAGTCAGTGTGAGTACATCAGCAGTGCATGTCAGTCGGTGTGAGTACATCAGCAGTGCATGTCAGTCAGTGTGTGTCTATCCGCAGTGCATGTCAGTCGGTGTGTGTACATCAGCAGTGCATGTCAGTCGTTGTGTGTACATCAGCAGCGCATGTCAGTCAGTGTGAGTACATCAGCAGTGCATGTCAGTCAGTGTGTGTACATCAGCAGTGCATGTCAGTCGTTGTGTGTACATCAGCAGCGCATGTCAGTCAGTGTGAGTACATCAGCAGTGCATGTCAGTCAGTGTGTGTACATCAGCAGTGCATGTCAGTCAGTGTGAGTACATCAGCAGTGCATGTCAGTCGGTGTGTGTCCATCAGCAGTGTATGTCAGTCAGTGTGTGTACATCCGCAGTGCATGTCAGTCAGTGTGAGTACATCAGCAGTGCATGTCAGTCAGTGTGAGTACATCCGCAGTGCATATCATCAGTGTGTGTACATCAGCAGCGCATGTCAGTCAGTGTGTACATCAGCAGTGCATATCATCAGTGTGTGTACATCAGCAGTGCATATCATCAGTGTGTGTACATCTGCTGTGCATGTCAGTCAGTGTGTGTCCATCAGCAGTGCACGTCAGTCAGTGTGTGTACATCAGCAGTGCATGTCAGTCAGTGTGTGTACATCAGCAGTGTATGTCAGTCAGTGTGTGTACATTAGCAGTGCATGTCAGTCAGTGTGAGTACATCAGCAGTGCATGTCAGTCAGTGTGAGTACATCCGCAGCAGTGCATGTCAGTCAGTGTGTGTACATCCGCAGTGCATATCATCAGTGTGTGTACATCAGCAGCGCATGTCAGTCAGTGTGTACATCAGCAGTGCATATCATCAGTGTGTGTACATCAGCAGTGCATATCATCAGTGTGTGTACATCCGCTGTGCATGTCAGTCAGTGTGTGTCCATCAGCAGTGCACGTCAGTCAGTGTGTGTACATCAGCAGTGCATGTCAGTCAGTGTGTGTACATCAGCAGTGCATGTCAGTCAGTGTGTGTACATCCGCAGTGTATGTCAGTCAGTGTGTGTACATTAGCAGTGCATGTCAGTCAGTGTGAGTACATCAGCAGTGCATGTCAGTCAGTGTGTGTACATCAGTAGTGCACGTCAGTCAGTGTGTGTACATTAGCAGTGCATGTCAGTCAGTGTGAGTACATCAGCAGTGCATGTCAGTCAGTGTGTATATCAGCAGTGCACGTCAGTCAGTGTGAGTACATCAGCAGTGCATGTCAGTCAGTGTGTGTCCATCAGCAGTGCACGTCAGTCGGTGTGTGTACATCAGCAGTGCACGTCAGTCAGTGTGTGTACATCAGCAGTGCACGTCAGTCAGTGTGTGTCCATCAGCAGTGCACGTCAGTAAGTGTGTGTCCATCAGCAGTGCACGTCAGTCAGTGTGTGTCCATCAGCAGTGCACGTCAGTCAGTGTGTGTCCATCAGCAGTGCACGTTAGTCAGTGTGTGTACATCAGCAGTGCATGTCAGTCGGTGTGTGTACATCAGCAGTGCATGTCAGTCGGTGTGAGTACATCAGCAGTGCATGTCAGTCGGTGTGTGTACATCAGCAGTGCACGTCAGTCAGTGTGTGTCCATCAGCAGTGCACGTCAGTCAGTGTGTGTACATCAGCAGTGCACGTCAGTCAGTGTGTATATCAGCAGTGCACGTCAGTCAGTGTGTATATCAGCAGTGCACGTCAGTCAGTGTGAGTACATCAGCAGTGCACGTCAGTCAGTGTGTGTCCATCAGCAGTGCACGTTAGTCAGTGTGTGTACATCAGCAGTGCATGTCAGTCAGTGTGTGTACATCAGCAGTGCATGTCAGTCAGTGTGTGTACATCCGCAGTGCATGTCAGTCGGTGTGTGTACATCAGCAGTTTGTCAGTCAGTGTGTGTACATCAGTAGTGCATGTCAGTCAGTGTGTGTACATTAGCAGTGCATGTCAGTCAGTGTGAGTACATCAGCAGTGCATGTCAGTCAGTGTGAGTACATCCGCAGTGCATATCATCAGTGTGTGTACATCAGCAGCGCATGTCAGTCAGTGTGTACATCAGCAGTGCATATCATCAGTGTGTGTACATCAGCAGTGCATATCATCAGTGTGTGTACATCCGCAGTGCATGTCAGTCAGTGTGTGTCCATCAGCAGTGCACGTCAGTCAGTGTGTGTACATCAGCAGTGCATGTCAGTCAGTGTGTGTACATCAGCAGTGCATGTCAGTCAGTGTGTGTACATCAGCAGTGCATGTCAGTCAGTGTGTGTACATCAGCAGTGCATGTCAGTCAGTGTGTGTACATTAGCAGTGCATGTCAGTCAGTGTGAGTACATCAGCAGTGCATGTCAGTCAGTGTGAGTACATCCGCAGTGCATATCATCAGTGTGTGTACATCAGCAGCGCATGTCAGTCAGTGTGTACATCAGCAGTGCATATCATCAGTGTGTGTACATCAGCAGTGCATATCATCAGTGTGTGTACATCCGCTGTGCATGTCAGTCAGTGTGTGTCCATCAGCAGTGCACGTCAGTCAGTGTGTGTACATCAGCAGTGCATGTCAGTCAGTGTGTGTACATCAGCAGTGCATGTCAGTCAGTGTGTGTACATCAGCAGTGCATGTCAGTCAGTGTGTGTACATTAGCAGTGCATGTCAGTCAGTGTGTGTACATCAGCAGTGCATATCATCAGTGTGAGTACATCAGCAGTGCATGTCAGTCAGTGTGTATATCAGCAGTGCACGTCAGTCAGTGTGAGTACATCAGCAGTGCATGTCAGTCAGTGTGTGTACATCAGCAGTGCACGTCAGTCAGTGTGTGTACATTAGCAGTGCATGTCAGTCAGTGTGAGTACATCAGCAGTACATGTCAGTCAGTGTGTATATCAGCAGTGTATGTCAGTCAGTGTGTGTACATCAGCAGTGCACGTCAGTCAGTGTGAGTACATCAGCAGTGCATGTCAGTCAGTGTGTGTCCATCAGCAGTGCACGTCAGTCGGTGTGTGTACATCAGCAGTGCACGTCAGTCAGTGTGTGTACATCAGCAGTGCACGTCAGTCAGTGTGTGTCCATCAGCAGTGCACGTCAGTCAGTGTGTGTCCATCAGCAGTGCACGTTAGTCAGTGTGTGTACATCAGCAGTGCACGTCAGTCGGTGTGTGTACATCAGCAGTGCATGTCAGTCGGTGTGTGTACATCCGCAGTGCATGTCAGTCGGTGTGTGTACATCAGCAGTGCATGTCAGTCGGTGTGTGTACATCAGCAGTGTATGTCAGTCGGTGTGTGTACATCAGTAGTGTATGTCAGTCGGTGTGTGTACATCAGCAGTGTATGTCAGTCGGTGTGTGTACATCAGCAGTGCACGTCAGTCAGTGTGTGTCCATCAGCAGTGCACGTTAGACAGTGTGTGTCCATCAGCAGTGCAGGTCAGTCAGTGTGTGTCCATCAGCAGTGCACGTCAGTCAGTGTGTGTCCATCAGCAGTGCACGTCAGTCAGTGTGTGTACATCAGCAGTGCACGTCAGTCAGTGTGTATATCAGCAGTGCACGTCAGTCAGTGTGTATATCAGCAGTGCACGTCAGTCAGTGTGTGAACATCAGCAGTGCATGTCAGTCAGTGTGTGTACATCCGCAGTGCATGTCAGTCGGTGTGTGTACATCAGCAGTTTGTCAGTCAGTGAGTGTACATCAGTAGTGCATGTCAGTCAGTGTGTGTACATTAGCAGTGCATGTCAGTCAGTGTGAGTACATCAGCAGTGCATGTCAGTCAGTGTGTATATCAGCAGTGCACGTCAGTCAGTGTGAGTACATCAGCAGTGCACGTCAGTCAGTGTGAGTACATCAGCAGTGCACGTCAGTCAGTGTGAGTACATCAGCAGTGCACGTCAGTCAGTGTGTGTACATCAGCAGTGCACGTCAGTCAGTGTGTATATCAGCAGTGCACGTCAGTCAGTGTGAGTACATCAGCAGTGCACGTCAGTCAGTGTGTGTACATCAGCAGTGCACGTCAGTCAGTGTGTGTACATCAGCAGTGCACGTCAGTCAGTGTGTGTCCATCAGCAGTGCACGTTAGTCAGTGTGTGTACATCAGCAGTGCATGTCAGTCAGTGTGTGTACATCAGCAGTGCATGTCAGTCAGTGTGTGTACATCAGCAGTGCACGTCAGTCAGTGTGTGTCCATCAGCAGTGCACGTTAGTCAGTGTGTGTACATCCGCAGTGCATGTCAGTCAGTGTGTGTACATCAGCAGTGCACGTCAGTCAGTGTGTGTACATCAGCAGTGCACGTCAGTCAGTGTGTGTCCATCAGCAGTGCACGTTAGTCAGTGTGTGTACATCAGCAGTGCATGTCAGTCAGTGTGTGTACAACCGCAGTGCATGTCAGTCGGTGTGTGTACATCAGCAGTTTGTCAGTCGGTGTGTGTACATTAGCAGTGCATGTCAGTCAGTGTGAGTACATCAGCAGTGCATGTCAGTCAGTGTGTATATCAGCAGTGCACGTCAGTCAGTGTGAGTACATCAGCAGTGCACGTCAGTCAGTGTGTATATCAGCAGTGCACGTCAGTCAGTGTGTGTACATCAGCAGTGCACGTTAGTCAGTGTGTGTACATCAGCAGTGCATGTCAGTCGGTGTGAGTACATCAGCAGTGCATGTCAGTCAGTGTGTGTACATCAGCAGTGCATGTCAGTCAGTGTGTGTACATCAGCAGTTTGTCAGTCAGTGTGTGTACATCAGCAGTGCATGTCAGTCACAGTGTGTCCATCAGCAGTGCACGTCAGTCAGTGTGTGTACATCCACAGTGCATGTCAGTCACAGTGTGTCCATCAGCAGTGCACGTCAGTCAGTGTGTGTCCATCTGCAGTGCACGTCAGTCAGTGTGTGTACATCAGCAGTGCATGTCAGTCAGTGTGTGTACATCAGCAGTGCATGTCAGTCAGTGAGTGTCCATCAGCAGTGCACGTCAGTCAGTGTGTGTCCATCAGCAGTGCACGTCAGTCAGTGTGTGTCCATCAGCAGTGCATGTCAGTCGGTGTGTGTACATCAGCAGTGCATGTCAGTCAGTGTGTGTACATCAGCAGTGCATGTCAGTCAGTGTGAGTACATCAGCAGTGCATGTCAGTCAGTGTGAGTACATCAGCAGTGTATGTCAGTCAGTGTGTGTCCATCAGCAGTGCATGTCAGTCAGTGTGTGTACATCCACAGTGCATGTCAGTCAGTTTGTGTACATCAGCAGTGCATGTCAGTCAGTGTGTGTACATCAGCAGTTTATGTCAGTCAGTGTGTGTACATCTGCAGTGCATGTCAGTCAGTGTGAGTACATCAGCAGTGCATGTCAGTCAGTGTGTGTACATCCGCAGTGCATTTCAGTCAGTGTGTGTACATCAGCAGTGCATGTCAGTCAGTGTGTGTACATCAGCAGTGCATGTCAGTCAGTGAGTGTCCATCAGCAGTGCATGTCAGTCAGTGTGTGTACATCAGCAGTGCATGTCAGTCACAGTGTGTCCATCAGCAGTGCACGTCAGTCAGTGTGTGTCCATCAGCAGTGCATGTCAGTCAGTGTGTGTACATCCGCACTGCATGTCAGTCAGTGTGTGTACATCAGCAGTGCATGTCAGTTAGTGTGTGTACATCAGCAGTGCATGTCAGTCAGTGTGTATATCAGCGGTCCATGTCAATATGCCTGTAATTATATTTTAATATACATATATTGTAACGGATCTACTGGCACCCCGACCGGGTACCTCCGTTGATAGACGCGTCCTAGTTTGCGTCGAGGCCTACAAGCACCGCACCGGACACCACAACCACCACAGACTCATTACAGCTCAAGGGAGTATGCAAAAGCATAGCAATCCCCAGTAGGATATAGCGATCCGTCCAATAACGAGACGAGGCTACGTTTTGAAGGGTCAAGTAGAACTGAACTTTATTTTGTTGTGCAGAAATATTTATACACATCTCTTCCCACAGGCAATACACATGCCCATATTTGGCCACACAATACACATAAAGAGAACAATAGGTGTGGTCACACCTCCCCGAGGCTACCTGGCAACTTTGATACAATCAGACATTGATTCAATTACACTTCTTTGTTCTTATCTGAGAATGAAAACACTTTATACAATAGACTTCCTTTATCTTATGCGGAGTCTCTGTAACAGGATTATCTCCCATGCCAAGTAGCTGCAATAGCCTGGGACAATATTCTGCGGAGCATAAACCAACATACATGCAGTATAATAGTAGGATCATATTTTAATTATAATAATCATAAAACAGGGTAAAACAGTGATGGGTTCCGTTATACATCTCCCCCGTGACCATAAGCCGGCATACACGGTCTGATCCCAACGGATCAACCTGGGGATGTCCGAACAAAAGTATTTGTTGGTCAATTCTCTAGTTTGACAACCCATCAGCATTACTGCAATTCACATTTACTCACATTTCACATATCCCCAGATAGCTGGGATCTGAGCGCACAAAACTACCGAATAGCGCTCAGATCCTCTTCACACAGTTCAATTGCCATGTAGCTAAAGTCTTTCCCATAGTCTTTCATTATATGAATGGGCTCCATGGCATAGTTATCTGGGGTATCACCGCTCCCACAGGGCAAGTACCGAATGACCCCCCTGTATGTAAAGGGCCAGAATGAGTGACATACACTCTGGTATGGCCGAATACTGTGTTTAAAGGGCAATATGTCCCAGGGCCATAGTCACAGGGCAGGAGGCTGGCAAACAGTCCTCTCCAAGACAAAGTGGCGAAGGGCACTTCGTCACACATCTCCCCTTTGGGGGGAAGTCTAACCGGGCACCTGACCTTCTGCCGGTCAGTGCCTCCGTTAGACGATCCACCAACTCACAATAAACCAGTGCTAGAGCAGCCCACCCACAACAACAAAGTGCAAGAGCAGCCCACCCACAACAAACCGTTACTGCAACTGGATATTTCGCTGTGGTGATGGGGCAACACGCTGAGGGGACTTGATGCCAGCTCTTCTGCTGGTATAACCTGCAGGACATCATGCTCTGTACAAGGGACAAAGGGAGGGCAGAGGCCGACTGCACTCTGCCCCGCTGTCAGCTCTTCTGCTGGGGTACTTGGGACATATTCCGGCTCAGTAGCCAGGGAAACGTGGGGGTCAGTGGGGGTTAACATTTCCTCTGTAAACCCTGGGGCCACATTAGAAGTTAGCTTGGGAGGGGAATTTGTACTTACCCCCTCCTCCGGTTGTCCCAGTGAGGGTAGTTGGGGATCTGGACAGGCTGTGGGCGCAGAGACCACGGTCCCATCTGTGCCGTCTGGGAGATTGGTGTCTCCCCTTGTCAGGGTAAACTGTCGCTGGGGAGGAAGGACGACACCTTCTGCCCCCTGTGGTTCACACTGCCGCTGGGGGGGAAGGACGAAACCTTCTGCCCCCTGGGGTTCACACTGCCGCTGGGGGGGAAGGATGACACCTCCTGCCCCCTGGGGTTCACACTGCGCCTGGGGGCGGAAGGATGACACCTCCTGCCCCCTGGGGTTCACACTGCCGCTGGGGGGGAAGGACGACACCTTCTGCCCCCTGGGGTTCACACTGCTTCTGGGGGGGAAGGAAGACACCTTCTGCCCCTGTGGTTCACACTGCCGCTGGGGGGGAAGGACAACACCTTCTGCCCCCTGGGGTTCACACTGCCGATGGGTGGGAAGGATGACACCTTCTGCCCCCTGGGGTTCACACTGCCGCTGGGGGGGAAGGACGACACCTTCTGCCCCCTGGGGTTCACACTGCCGCTGGGGGGGAAGGACGACACCTTCTGCCCCCTGGGGTTCACACTGCCGCTGGGGGGAAGGAAGACACCTTCTGCCCCCTGTAGGGCCGGTAGAGAGACATCGGTCCCATCTCTTCCTGCCATCTGGAGGTCATCCCAGGACCAGTCAATGAAGTCTGGTTCTGCTTGTCGAGTAGGTTGGGGCTGCACGAAGCTGAGCAGTTGTTGGTAGTCCTGCTCCAGCTCCCACTCTCTCGTTACCAGGTGGGTCATGTCTTTGCTCACCTCGCCTTCGTCATCCCAGACATACATGCCCATCCGGTAGTCGTAGATGTCCCAAAACCTAGACCCCTCCGTGCTGCCAAGATCAATGTCGTCCTCCAAGGCATCCCATAATAATCCCGGGCCATCATAATCATCCCCCTCCGGTAAGTAGTGTTCAGCCATCCAGGGGGTAAGTCGAACGGTATGCCACCAGAGGGCCTGGTATGCGTTGTCTAGCCAGAGCTCTCGCCATACCAGGGTCTCCAGTCTTGTCACCCACTCATCTAGGGGCTGCTCTCCCAATAGATACATCCGCATCGCCACGCGCTTCTGTAGCCGCTGCTCATCACTGGGGAGACTCTCACCTCGCCGCCATTGGGCATCTTCCAGGGCATCATACCAGAGTTCCTTTCTGTCTGCATCCCTGTAGTCCGCGGCCGCCTCCTCCTCCTCATCATGGAACGCAGTCCGAAAACTAGCCGGTTCCATCCTGCTGTAGCCAGGGGCGCTGTACGGATACTAGCGTTGCCCTCAATTTGTAACTCCAAACGTTACCGGTGTCTCCGTGCTGCTTTTCCTCTAACTAGGACGCCATCCCACCACTGCCAGCCAATGTAACAGATCTACTGGCACCCCGACCGGGTACCTCCGTTGATAGACGCATCCTAGTTTGCGTCGAGGCCTACAAGCACCGCACCGGACACCACAACCACCACAGACTCGTTACAGCTCAAGGGAGTATGCGAAAGCATAGCAATCCCCAGTGGGATCCCCTCCAATAACGAGACGAGGCTACGTTTTGAAGGGTCAAATAGAACTGAACTTTATTTTGTTGTGCAGAAATATTTATACACATCTCTTCCCACAGGCAATACACATGCCCATATTTGGCCACACAATACACATAAAGAGAACAATAGGTGTGGTCACACCTCCCCGAGGCTACCTGGCAACTTTGATACAATCAGAAATTGATTCAATTACACTTCTTTGTTCTTATCTGAGAATGAAAACACTTTATACAATAGACTTCCTTTATCTTATGCGGAGTCTCTGTAACAGGATTATCTCCCATGCCAAGTAGCTGCAATAGTCTGGGACAATATTCTGCAGAGCATAAACCAACATACATGCAGTATAATAGTAGGATCATATTTTAATTATAATAATCATAAAACAGGGTAAAACAGTGATGGGTTCCGTTACATATATATATATATATATATATATATATATATATATATATCACATAATAGTTTAGGTTCTGTCAGTCTGTCTGTCATTCTCTCTGTAATCTGTGATGTAGCATATTATAGTGTATGTTTGTCTGTCTGCCTCAGCATATCAGAGTATATGTCTGTTTGTCCTTATGTCTGTCTTAGTACATAGAAATAATCATAAGTCTATCTTGGTATACAGCAATGTCTGTCTTCTACATTAGCTGTATCTGTCTGTCTGTCAGTATATAGCTGTATATTCCTGTCTGTCTGTCAGTATATAGCTGTTTATTCCTGTATGTCTGTCTGTCAGTATATAGCTGTATATTCCTGTATGTCTGTCTGTCAGTATATAGCTGTATATTCCTGTATGTCTGTCTGTCAGTATATAACTGTATATTCCTGTATGTCTGTCTGTCATTATATAGCTGTATATTCCTGTATGTCTGTCTGTCAGTATATATCTGTATATTCCCGTATGTCTGTCTGTCAGTATATATCTGTATATTCCCGTATGTCTGTCTGTCAGTATATATCTGTATATTCCTGTATGTCTGTCTGTCAGTATATAGCTGTATATTCCTGTCTGTCTGTCAGTATATAGATGTATATTCCTGTATGTCTGTCTATCAGTATATAACTGTATATTCCTGTATGTCTGTCTGTCAGTATATAGCTGTATATTCCCGTATGTCTGTCTGTCAGTATATAGCTGTATATTCCCGTATGTCTGTCTGTCAGTATATAGATGTATATTCCCGTATGTCTGTCTGTCAGTATATAGCTGTATATTCCTGTATGTCTGCCTGTCAGTATATAGCTGTATATTCCTGTATGTCTGTCTGTCAGTATATAGCTGTATTTTCCTGTATGTCTGTCTGTCCGTATATAGCTGTATATTCCTGTATGTCTGTCTGTCAGTATATAGCTGTATATTCCCGTATGTCTGTCTGTCAGTATATAGATGTATATTCCCGTATGTCTGTCTGTCAGTATATAGCTGTATATTCCTGTATGTCTGCCTGTCAGTATATAGCTGTATATTCCTGTCTGTCTGTCTGTCAGTATATAGCTGTATATTCCTGTATGTCTGTCTGTCAGTATATAGCTGTATATTCCTGTATGTTTGTCTGTCAGTATATAGCTGTATATTCCTGTATGTCTGTCTGTCAGTATATAGCTGTATATTCCTGTATGTCTGTCTGTCTGTATATAGCTGTATATTCCTGTATGTCTGTCAGTATATATGTGTATATTCCTGTATGTCTGTCTGTCATTATATAGCTGTATATTCCCGTATGTCTGTCTGTCAGTATATAGCTGTATATTCCTGTATGTCTGTCTGTCAGAATATAGCTGTATATTCCTGTATGTCTGTCTGTCCGTATATAGCTGTATATTCCTGTATGTCTGTCTGTCCGTATATAGCTGTATATTCCTGTATGTCTGTCTGTCAGTATATAGCTGTATATTCCTGTATGTCTGTCTGTCCGTATATAGCTGTATATTCCTGTATGTCTGTCTGTCAGTATATAGCTGTATATTCCTGTATGTCTGTCTGTCAGTATATAGCTGTATATTCCTGTATGTCTGTCTGTCAGTATATAGCTGTATATTCCTGTATGTCTGTCTGTCAGTATATAGCTGTATATTCCTGTCTGTCTGTCTGTCAGTATATAGCTGTATATTCCTGTCTGTCTGTCTGTCAGTATATATCTGTATATTCCTGTATGTCTGTCTGTCAGTATATAGCTGTATATTCCTGTATGTCTGTCTGTCAGTATATATCTGTATATTCCTGTATGTCTGTCTGTCAGTATATAGCTGTATATTCCTGTATGTCTGTCTGTCAGTATATAGCTGTATATTCCTGTATGTATGTCTGTCAGTATATAGCTGTATATTCCTGTATGTCTGTCAGTATATAGCTGTATATTCCTGTCTGTCTGTCTGTCAGTATATAGCTTCCTGTATGTCTGCCTGTCAGTATATAGCTGTATATTCCTGTATGTCTGCCTGTCAGTATATAGCTGTATATTCCTGTATGTCTGTCTGTCAGTATATAGCTGTATATTCCTGTATGTCTGTCTGTCAGTATATAGCTGTATATTCCTGTATGTCTGTCTGTCAGTATATAGCTGTATATTCCTGTATGTCTGTCTGTCAGTATATAGCTGTATATTCCTGTATGTCTGTCAGTATATATGTGAATATTCCTGTATGTCTGTCTGTCAGTATATAGCTGTATATTCCTGTCTGTCTGTCTGTCAGTATATAGCTGTATATTCCTGTATGTCTGTCTGTCAGTATATAGCTGTATATTCCTGTCTGTCTGTCAGTATATAGCTGTATATTCCTGTATGTCTGTCAGTCTGTATATATCTGTATATTCCCATATGTCTGTCTGTCAGTATATAGCTGTATATTCCTGTATGTCTGTCTGTCAGTATATAGCTGTATATTCCTGTCTGTCTGTCAGTATATAGCTGTATATTCCTGTATGTCTGTCTGTCAGTATATAGCTGTATATTCCTGTATGTCTGTCTGTCAGTATATAGCTGTATATTCCTGTATGTCTGTCTGTCAGTATATAGCTGTATATTCCTGTATGTCTGTCTGTCAGTATATAGCTGTATATTCCTGTATGTCTGTCTGTCAGTATATAGCTGTATATTCCTGTATGTCTGTCAGTATATAGCTGTATATTCCTGTATGTCTGTCTGTCAGTATATAGCTGTATATTCCTGTATGTCTGTCTGTCAGTATATAGCTGTATATTCCTGTATGTCTGTCTGTCAGTATATAGCTGTATATTCCTGTATGTCTGTCTGTCCGTATATAGCTGTATATTCCTGTATGTCTGTCTGTCAGTATATAGCTGTATATTCCTGTATGTCTGTCTGTCAGTATATAGCTGTATATTCCTGTATATCTGTCTGTCAGTATATAGCTGTATATTCCTGTATGTCTGTCTGTCCGTATATAGCTGTATATTCCTGTATGTCTGTCTGTCAGTATATAGCTGTATATTCCTGTATGTCTGTCTGTCAGTATATAGCTGTATATTCCTGTATATCTGTCTGTCAGTATATAGCTGTATATTCCTGTATGTCTGTCTGTCAGTATATAGCTGTATATTCCTGTATGTCTGTCTGTTCGTATATAGCTGTATATTCCTGTATGTCTGTCTGTCCGTATATAGCTGTATATTCCCGTATGTCTGTCTGTCAGTATATAGCTGTATATTCCTGTATGTCTGTCTCTCAGTATATAGCTGTATATTCCTGTATGTCTGTCTGTTCGTATATAGCTGTATATTCCCGTATGTCTGTCTGTCAGTATATAGATGTATATTCCTGTCTGTCTGTCTGTCAGTATATAGCTGTATATTCCTGTATGTCTGTCAGTATATAGCTGTATATTCCTGTATGTCTGTCTGTCAGTATATAGCTGTATATTCCTGTATGTCTGTCTGTCAGTATATAGCTGTATATTCCTGTATGTCTGACTGTCAGTATATAGCTGTATATTCCCGTCTGTCTGTCTGTCAGTATATAGCTGAATATTCCTGTCTGTCTGTCTGTCAGTATATAGCTGTATATTCCTGTATGTCTGTCTGTCAGTATATAGCTGTATATTCCTGTCTGTCTGTCTGTCAGTATATAGCTGTATATTCCTGTATGTCTGTCTGTCAGTATATAGCTGTATATTCCTGTATGTCTGTCTGTCAGTATATAGCTGTATATTCCTGTATGTCTTTCTGTCCGTATATAGCTGTATATTCCTGTATGTCTGTCTGTCAGTATATAGCTGTATATTCCTGTATGTCTGTCTGTCAGTATATAGCTGTATATTCCTGTCTGTCTGTCTGTCAGTATATAGCTGTATATTCCTGTCTGTCTGTCAGTATATAGCTGTATATTCCTGTCTGTCTGTCTGTCAGTATATAGCTGTATATTCCTGTATGTCTGTCAGTATATAGCTGTATATTCCTGTATGTCTGTCTGTCAGTATATAGCTGTATATTCCTGTATGTCTGTCTGTCAGTATATAGCTGTATATTCCTGTATGTCTGTCTGTCAGTATATAGCTGTATATTCCTGTATGTCTGTCTGTCAGTATATATCTGTATATTCCCGTATGTCTGTCTGTCAGTATATAGCTGTATATTCCTGTCTGTCTGTCTGTCTGTCCGTATATAGCTGTATATTCCTGTATGTCTGTCTGTCAGTATATAGCTGTATATTCCTGTCTGTCTGTCTGTCTGTCAGTATATAGCTGTATATTCCTGTCTGTCTGTCAGTATATAGCTGTATATTCCTGTCTGTCTGTCTGTCAGTATATAGCTGTATATTCCTGTATGTCTGTCAGTATATAGCTGTATATTCCTGTCTGTCTGTCTGTCAGTATATAGCTGTATATTCCTGTATGTCTGTCAGTATATAGCTGTATATTCCTGTATGTCTGTCTGTCAGTATATAGCTGTATATTCCTGTATGTCTGTCTGTCAGTATATAGCTGTATATTCCTGTATGTCTGTCTGTCAGTATATAGCTGTATCTGTCTGTCTGTCAGTATATAGCTGTATATTCCTGTCTGTATGTCTGTCAGTATATAGCTGTATATTCCTGTATGTCTGTCTGTCAGTATATAGCTGTATATTCCTGTCTGTATGTCTGTCAGTATATAGCTGTATATTCCTGTCTGTATGTCTGTCAGTATATAGCTGTATATTCCTGTATGTCTGTCTGTCAGTATATAGCTGTATATTCCTGTATGTCTGTCTGTCAGTATATAGCTGTATATTCCCGTATGTCTGTCTGTCAGTATATAGCTGTATATTCCTGTATGTCTGTCTGTCAGTATATAGCTGTATATTCCTGTATGTCTGTCTGTCAGTATATAGCTGTATATTCCTGTCTGTCTGTCTGTCAGTATATAGCTGTATATTCCTGTCTGTCTGTCTGTCAGTATATAGCTGTATATTCCTGTCTGTCTGTCTGTCAGTATATAGCTGTATATTCCCGTATGTCTGTCTGTCAGTATATAGCTGTATATTCCTGTCTGTCTGTCTGTCAGTATATAGCTGTATATTCCTGTATGTCTGTCTGTCAGTATATAGCTGTATATTCCTGTATGTCTGTCTGTCAGTATATAGCTGTATATTCCTGTATGTCTGTCTGTCAGTATATAGCTGTATTTTCCTGTATGTCTGTCTGTCCGTATATAGCTGTATATTCCTGTCTGTATGTCTGTCAGTATATAGCTGTATATTCCTGTATGTCTGTCTGTCAGTATATAGATGTATATTCCCGTATGTCTGTCTGTCAGTATATAGCTGTATATTCCTGTATGTCTGCCTGTCAGTATATAGCTGTATATTCCTGTATGTCTGTCTGTCAGTATATAGCTGTATATTCCTGTATGTCTGTCTGTCAGTATATAGATGTATATTCCCGTATGTCTGTCTGTCAGTATATAGCTGTATATTCCTGTATGTCTGCCTGTCAGTATATAGCTGTATATTCCTGTATGTCTGCCTGTCAGTATATAGCTGTATATTCCTGTATGTCTGTCTGTCAGTATATAGCTGTATATTCCTGTATGTTTGTCTGTCAGTATATAGCTGTATATTCCTGTATGTCTGTCTGTCAGTATATAGCTGTATATTCCTGTATGTCTGTCTGTCTGTATATAGCTGTATATTCCTGTATGTCTGTCAGTATATATGTGTATATTCCTGTATGTCTGTCTGTCATTATATAGCTGTATATTCCTGTATGTCTGTCTGTCAGTATATAGCTGTATATTCCTGTATGTCTGTCTGTCAGAATATAGCTGTATATTCCTGTATGTCTGTCTGTCTGTATATAGCTGTATATTCCTGTATGTCTGTCAGTATATATGTGTATATTCCTGTATGTCTGTCTGTCAGTATATAGCTGTATATTCCTGTATGTCTGTCTGTCAGAATATAGCTGTATATTCCTGTATGTCTGTCTGTCCGTATATAGCTGTATATTCCTGTATGTCTGTCTGTCCGTATATAGCTGTATATTCCTGTATGTCTGTCTGTCAGTATATAGCTGTATATTCCTGTATGTCTGTCTGTCCGAATATAGCTGTATATTCCTGTATGTCTGTCTGTCAGTATATAGCTGTATATTCCTGTATGTCTGTCTGTCAGTATATAGCTGTATATTCCTGTATGTCTGTCTGTCAGTATATAGCTGTATATTCCTGTATGTCTGTCTGTCAGTATATAGCTGTATATTCCTGTCTGTCTGTCTGTCAGTATATAGCTGTATATTCCTGTATGTATGTCTGTCAGTATATAGCTGTATATTCCTGTATGTCTGTCAGTATATAGCTGTATATTCCTGTCTGTCTGTCTGTCCGTATATAGCTGTATATTCCTGTCTGTCTGTCTGTCAGTATATATCTGTATATTCCTGTCTGTCTGTCTGTCCGTATATAGCTGTATATTCCTGTCTGTCTGTCTGTCAGTATATATCTGTATATTCCTGTCTGTCTGTCTGTCTGTCCGTATATAGCTGTATATTCCTGTCTGTCTGTCTGTCAGTATATATCTGTATATTCCTGTCTGTCTGTCTGTCCGTATATAGCTGTATATTCCTGTCTGTCTGTCTGTCAGTATATAGCTGTATATTCCTGTCTGTCTGTCCGTATATAGCTGTATATTCCTGTCTGTCTGTCTGTCAGTATATATCTGTATATTCCTGTATGTCTGTCTGTCAGTATATAGCTGTATATTCCTGTATGTCTGTCTGTCAGTATATATCTGTATATTCCTGTATGTCTGTCTGTCAGTATATAGCTGTATATTCCTGTATGTCTGTCTGTCAGTATATAGCTGTATATTCCTGTATGTCTGTCTGTCAGTATATAGCTGTATATTTCTGTCTGTCTGTCTGTCAGTATATAGCTGTATATTCCTGTCTGTCTGTCTGTCAGTATATAGCTGTATATTCCTGTCTGTCTGTCTGTCAGTATATAGCTGTATATTCCTGTCTGTCTGTCTGTCAGTATATAGCTTCCTGTATGTCTGCCTGTCAGTATATAGCTGTATATTCCTGTATGTCTGCCTGTCAGTATATAGCTGTATATTCCTGTATGTCTGTCTGTCAGTATATAGCTGTATATTCCTGTATGTCTGTCTGTCAGTATATAGCTGTATATTCCTGTATGTCTGTCAGTATATATGTGAATATTCCTGTATGTCTGTCTGTCAGTATATAGCTGTATATTCCTGTCTGTCTGTCTGTCAGTATATAGCTGTATATTCCTGTATGTCTGTCTGTCTGTATATAGCTGTATATTCCTGTATGTCTGTCTGTCAGTATATAGCTGTATATTCCTGTATGTCTGTCTGTCAGTATATAGCTGTATAATTCTGTCTGTCTGTCAGTATATAGCTGTATATTCCTGTATGTCTGTCAGTCTGTATATAGCTGTATATTCCTGTATGTCTGTCTGTCAGTATATAGCTGTATATTCCTGTATGTCTGTCAGTCTGTATATAGCTGTATAATTCTGTCTGTCTGTCAGTATATAGCTGTATATTCCTGTATGTCTGTCAGTCTGTATATAGCTGTATATTCCTGTATGTCTGTCTGTCAGTATATAGCTGTATATTCCTGTATGTCTGTCTGTCAGTATATAGCTGTATATTCCTGTATGTCTGTCTGTCAGTATATAGCTGTATATTCCTGTATGTCTGTCAGTATATAGCTGTATATTCCTGTATGTCTGTCTGTCAGTATATAGCTGTATATTCCTGTATGTCTGTCTGTCAGTATATAGCTGTATATTCCTGTATGTCTGTCTGTCAGTATATAGCTGTATATTCCTGTATGTCTGTCTGTCCGTATATAGCTGTATATTCCTGTATGTCTGTCTGTCAGTATATAGCTGTATATTCCTGTATGTCTGTCTGTCAGTATATAGCTGTATATTCCTGTATATCTGTCTGTCAGTATATAGCTGTATATTCCTGTATGTCTGTCTGTCCGTATATAGCTGTATATTCCTGTATGTCTGTCTGTCAGTATATAGCTGTATATTCCTGTATGTCTGTCTGTCAGTATATAGCTGTATATTCCTGTATGTCTGTCTGTTCGTATATAGCTGTATATTCCCGTATGTCTGTCTGTCAGTATATAGATGTATATTCCTGTCTGTCTGTCTGTCAGTATATAGCTGTATATTCCTGTATGTCTGTCAGTATATAGCTGTATATTCCTGTATGTCTGTCTGTCAGTATATAGCTGTATATTCCTGTATGTCTGTCTGTCAGTATATAGCTGTATATTCCTGTATGTCTGACTGTCAGTATATAGCTGTATATTCCCGTCTGTCTGTCTGTCAGTATATAGCTGAATATTCCTGTCTGTCTGTCTGTCAGTATATAGCTGTATATTCCTGTATGTCTGTCTGTCAGTATATAGCTGTATATTCCTGTCTGTCTGTCTGTCAGTATATAGCTGTATATTCCTGTATGTCTGTCTGTCAGTATATAGCTGTATATTCCTGTATGTCTGTCTGTCAGTATATAGCTGTATATTCCTGTATGTCTTTCTGTCCGTATATAGCTGTATATTCCTGTATGTCTGTCTGTCAGTATATAGCTGTATATTCCTGTATGTCTGTCTGTCAGTATATAGCTGTATATTCCTGTCTGTCTGTCTGTCAGTATATAGCTGTATATTCCTGTCTGTCTGTCAGTATATAGCTGTATATTCCTGTCTGTCTGTCTGTCAGTATATAGCTGTATATTCCTGTATGTCTGTCAGTATATAGCTGTATATTCCTGTATGTCTGTCTGTCAGTATATATCTGTATATTCCCGTATGTCTGTCTGTCAGTATATAGCTGTATATTCCTGTATGTCTGTCTGTCAGTATATAGCTGTATATTCCTGTCTGTCTGTCTGTCAGTATATAGCTGTATATTCCTGTCTGTCTGTCAGTATATAGCTGTATATTCCTGTCTGTCTGTCTGTCAGTATATAGCTGTATATTCCTGTATGTCTGTCAGTATATAGCTGTATATTCCTGTATGTCTGTCTGTCAGTATATAGCTGTATATTCCTGTATGTCTGTCTGTCAGTATATAGCTGTATATTCCTGTATGTCTGTCTGTCAGTATATAGCTGTATCTGTCTGTCTGTCAGTATATAGCTGTATATTCCTGTCTGTATGTCTGTCAGTATATAGCTGTATATTCCTGTATGTCTGTCTGTCAGTATATAGCTGTATATTCCTGTCTGTATGTCTGTCAGTATATAGCTGTATATTCCTGTCTGTATGTCTGTCAGTATATAGCTGTATATTCCTGTATGTCTGTCTGTCAGTATATAGCTGTATATTCCTGTATGTCTGTCTGTCAGTATATAGCTGTATATTCCTGTCTGTCTGTCTGTCAGTATATAGCTGTATATTCCTGTCTGTCTGTCTGTCAGTATATAGCTGTATATTCCTGTCTGTCTGTCTGTCAGTATATAGCTGTATATTCCCGTATGTCTGTCTGTCAGTATATAGCTGTATATTCCTGTATGTCTGTCTGTCAGTATATAGCTGTATATTCCTGTATGTCTGTCTGTCAGTATATAGCTGTATATTCCTGTATGTCTGTCTGTCAGTATATAGCTGTATATTCCTGTCTGTATGTCTGTCAGTATATAGCTGTATATTCCTGTCTGTCTGTCTGTCAGTATATAGCTGTATATTCCTGTCTGTATGTCTGTCAGTATATAGCTGTATATTCCTGTATGTCTGTCTGTCAGTATATATCTGTATATTCCTGTATGTCTGTCTGTCAGTATATAGATGTATATTCCTGTCTGTCTGTCTGTCAGTATATATCTGTATATTCCTGTATGTCTGTCTGTCAGTATATAACTGTATATTCCTGTATGTCTGTCTGTCAGTATATAGCTGTATATTCCTGTATGTCTGTCTGTCAGTATATAGATGTATATTCCCGTATGTCTGTCTGTCAGTATATAGCTGTATATTCCTGTATGTTTGTCTGTCAGTATATAGCTGTATATTCCTGTATGTCTGTCTGTCAGTATATAGCTGTATATTCCTGTATGTCTGTCTGTCAGTATATAGCTGTATATTCCTGTATGTCTGTCTGTCAGTATATAGCTGTATATTCCTGTATGTCTGTCTGTCAGTATATAGCTGTATATTCCTGTCTGTCTGTCAGTATATAGCTGTATATTCCTGTATGTCTGTCTGTCAGTATATAGCTGTATATTCCTGTCTGTCTGTCTGTCAGTATATAGCTGTATATTCCTGTATGTCTGTCTGTCAGTATATAGCTCTATATTCCCGTATGTCTGTCTGTCAGTATATAGATGTATATTCCTGTATGTCTGTCTGTCAGTATATAGCTGTATATTCCCGTATGTCTGTCTGTCAGTATATAGCTGTATATTCCTGTATGTCTGTCTGTCAGTATATAGCTGTATATTCCTGTATGTCTGTCTGTCAGTATATAGATGTATATTCCCGCATGTCTGTCTGTCAGTATATAGCTGTATATTCCTGTATGTCTGTCTGTCAGTATATAGCTGTATATTCCTGTATGTCTGTCTGTCAGTATATAACTGTATATTCCTGTATGTCTGTCTGTCAGTATATAGCTGTATATTCCTGTATGTCTGTCTGTCAGTATATAGCTGTATATTCCTGTATGTCTGTCTGTCAGTCTGTATATAGCTGTATATTCCTGTCTGTCTGTCTGTCAGTATATAGCTGTATATTCCTGTATGTCTGTCTGTCAGTATATAGCTCTATATTCCCGTATGTCTGTCTGTCAGTATATAGATGTATATTCCTGTATGTCTGTCTGTCAGTATATAGCTGTATATTCCTGTATGTCTGTCTGTCTGTATATAGCTGTATATTCCTGTATGTCTGTCTGTCAGTATATAGCTGTATATTCCTGTCTGTCAGTATATAGCTGTATATTCCTGTCTGTCTGTCAGTATATAGCTGTATATTCCTGTATGTCTGTCTGTCAGTATATAGCTGTATATTCCTGTATGTCTGTCTGTCCGTATATAGCTGTATATTCCTGTATGTCTGTCTGTCAGTATATAGCTGTATATTCCTGTATGTCTGTCTGTCAGTATATAGCTGTATATTCCTGTATGTCTGCCTGTCAGTATATAGCTGTATATTCCCGTATGTCTGTCTGTCAGTATATAGCTGTATATTCCTGTATGTCTGTCTGTCAGTATATATCTGTATATTCCCGTATGTCTGTCTGTCAGTATATAGCTGTATATTCCTGTATGTCTGTCTGTCAGTATATAGCTGTATATTCCCGTATGTCTGTCTGTCAGTATATAGATGTATATTCCTGTCTGTCTGTCTGTCAGTATATAGCTGTATATTCCTGTCTGTCTGTCAGTATATAGCTGTATATTCCTGTCTGTCTGTCTGTCAGTATATAGATGTATATTCCTGTCTGTCTGTCTGTCAGTATATAGCTGTATATTCCTGTCTGTCTGTCAGTATATAGCTGTATATTCCTGTCTGTCTGTCTGTCAGTATATAGCTGAATATTCCTGTCTGTCTGTCTATCAGTATATAGCTGTATATTCCTGTCTGTCTGTCAGTATATATCTGTATATTCCTGTATGTCTGTCTGTCAGTATATAGCTGTATATTCCTGTCTGTCTGTCTGTCAGTATATAGCTGTATATTCCCGTATGTCTGTCTGTCAGTATATAGATGTATATTCCTGTATGTCTGTCTGTCAGTATATAGCTGTATATTCCTGTCTGTCTGTCAGTATATAGCTGTATATTCCTGTCTGTCTGTCAGTATATAGCTGTATATTCCTGTCTGTCTGTCTGTCAGTATATAGCTGTATATTCCTGTCTGTCTGTCTGTCAGTATATAGCTGTATATTCCTGTATGTCTGTCTGTCAGTATATAGCTGTATATTCCTGTATGTCTGTCTGTCAGTATATATCTGTATTTTCCCGTATGTCTGTCTGTCAGTATATAGCTGTATATTCCCGTATGTCTGTCTGTCAGTATATAGCTGTATATTCCTGTATGTCTGTCTGTCAGTATATAGCTGTATATTCCCGTCTGTCTGTCTGTCAGTATATAGCTGTATATTCCTGTCTGTCTGTCTGTCAGTATATAGCTGTATATTCCTGTATGTCTGTCTGTCAGTATATAGCTGTATATTCCTGTATGTCTGTCTGTCAGTATATAGCTGTATATTCCTGTATGTCTGCCTGTCAGTATATAGCTGTATATTCCTGTATGTCTGTCTGTCAGTATATATCTGTATATTCCCATATGTCTGTCTGTCAGTATATAGCTGTATATTCCCATATGTCTGTCTGTCAGTATATAGCTGTATATTCCCATATGTCTGTCTGTCAGTATATAGCTGTATATTCCTGTATGTCTGTCTGTCAGTATATAGCTGTATATTCCTGTATGTCTGTCTGTCAGTATATAGCTGTATATTCCTGTCTGTCTGTCAGTATATAGCTGTATATTCCTGTATGTCTGTCTGTCAGTATATAGCTGTATATTCCTGTATGTCTGTCTGTCAGTATATAGCTGTATATTCCTGTATGTCTGTCTGTCAGTATATAGCTGTATATTCCCGTATGTCTGTCTGTCTGTCAGTATATAGCTGTATATTCCTGTATGTCTGTCTGTCAGTATATAGCTGTATATTCCTGTCTGTCTGTCTGTCAGTATATAGCTGTATATTCCTGTATGTCTGTCTGTCAGTATATAGCTGTATATTCCTGTATGTCTGTCTGTCAGTATATAGCTGTATATTCCTGTCTGTCTGTCTGTCAGTATATAGCTGTATATTCCTGTATGTCTGTCTGTCCGTATATAGCTGTATATTCCTGTATGTCTGTCTGTCAGTATATAGCTGTATATTCCTGTATGTCTGTCTGTCAGTATATAGCTGTATATTCCCGTATGTCTGTCTGTCAGTATATAGCTGTATATTCCCGTATGTCTGTCTGTCAGTATATAGATGTATATTCCTGTCTGTCTGTCTGTCAGTATATAGCTGTATATTCCTGTCTGTCTGTCTGTCAGTATATAGCTGTATATTCCTGTATGTCTGTCTGTCAGTATATAGCTGTATATTCCTGTATGTCTCTCTGTCAGTATATAGCTGTATATTCCTGTCTGTCTGTCTGTCAGTATATAGCTGTATATTCCCGTCTGTCTGTCTGTCAGTATATAGCTGTATATTCCCGTATGTCTGTCTGTCAGTATATAGCTGTATATTCCTGTCTGTCTGTCAGTATATAGTTGTATATTCCTGTATGTCTGTCTGTCAGTATATAGCTGTATATTCCTGTATGTCTGTCTGTCAGTATATAGCTGTATATTCCTGTATGTCTGTCTGTCAGTATATAGCTGTATATTCCTGTCTGTCTGCCCGTATATAGCTGTATATTCCTGTATGTCTGTCTGTCAGTATATAGCTGTATATTCCTGTATGTCTGTCTGTCAGTATATAGCTGTATATTCCTGTATGTCTGTCTGTCAGTATATAGCTGTATATTCCTGTATGTCTGTCTGTCAGTATATAGCTGTATATTCCCGTATGTCTGTCTGTCAGTATATAGCTGTATATTCCCGTATGTCTGTCTGTCAGTATATAGATGTATATTCCTGTCTGTCTGTCTGTCAGTATATAGCTGTATATTCCTGTCTGTCTGTCTGTCAGTATATAGCTGTATATTCCTGTATGTCTGTCTGTCAGTATATAGCTGTATATTCCTGTCTGTCTGTCTGTCAGTATATAGCTGTATATTCCCGTATGTCTGTCTGTCAGTATATAGCTGTATATTCCTGTATGTCTGTCTGTCAGTATATAGCTGTATATTCCTGTCTGTCTGTCAGTATATAGCTGTATATTCCTGTCTGTCTGTCTGTCAGTATATAGCTGTATATTCCTGTATGTCTGTCTGTCAGTATATAGCTGTATATTCCTGTATGTCTGTCTGTCAGTATATAGCTGTATATTCCTGTCTATCTGTCAGTATATAGCTGTATATTCCTGTATGTCTGTCTGTCAGTATATAGCTGTATATTCCTGTCTGTCTGTCTGTCAGTATATAGCTGTATATTCCTGTCTATCTGTCAGTATATAGCTGTATATTCCTGTATGTCTGTCTGTCAGTATATAGCTGTATATTCCTGTCTGTCTGTCTGTCAGTATATAGCTGTATATTCCTGTCTGTCTTTCTGTCTGAATGTCAGTACATAACTTTATTTTCCTGTCTTTCTATTTATAGTTGTATACATCTGTCTGTCTCTCTGTATATCGCTGTATATTCCTGTCTGTATTAGTATATAGCTGTATTTTCCTGTCCATCTGTCCGTGTAAAGCTGTATACATCTGTCTGTCTCTCAGTATATCGCTGGATATTCCTTTCTGTCAATCTGTCCGTCTCCTCTGTATTCCAGTCTGTCCTTCTCATTATGTTTCCAGTGTTTCAATCAGTCCATCTCCTCTACATTCCTGTTTGTCCGTCTGTCCATCTTTTCTGAGAATCTGTCCGTATCCCATGTCAGTCTGTCCATTTCTTGTCTGTCCATCTCCATGTGCATCCCTGTCTGTCAGTCTGTCTTTCCTTCTCTATTTTTGTGTCTGTCCGTCTATCCTCCTCTCTCTCTGTGTTTCAGCCTCTCCTGTGTATTTTCCAGTCTGTCCGTCCGTCTGTCTGTCTCCCTGCCCTCCTTCTTTCTCCAGCCTGCGATGGATTTCTCATGACGCCACAGATACAATGTCCCTTTGATCACTAACACAACAAGCTCAGAGCTGCCTCTCCCCATCACTGCCTGGAGTTTATTCCCACTGCAGGTGAAAAACAATTACCCCCTGCCCAAACACCCCTTGCTGCCTCTACTCCCTCTGCTTGGGTCGTACAGAAATAAGGGTCGTACAGAAAGGACAGAAGGAGATTAGTGGGGGTTTAGGCAAAATGGCTAACAGGGGGGCTGCAGTGGAATATCATGAGGCCATAGGGTAAGGTACTATAATGGGGGATTTAAGAGTGGGGTATGTAAGTCTACAGGCTGAGTCAGGGGGCTAGAAGGTGGTACAGAATGGTTACACACAGAAGATAGGGGACTATCACTAAGTAAATAGTATGGGGGAAGTATAGTAATATATAATAGTATGCAGTACTAATAGGGTAAGTACTATGTTGACAGTGGGCTGCAGGACACTGGGGCTGCTAGTATAGGAAAAGTTAATAACAGTAGATTTGTAGGTAAGTGATGAGTGCCGAGCTGCAAACATCGGACATGTGGCAGGGGGGCTAACAAACATGGGAAGAGTACAAGCACAGGTTACTGGTATGTGACATATATGTTTAGAAGATAGGGGTATCTGACATATAGTTACAGTGCTGTAAATAAGGGTAGGTGACACACAGGGGTCAGCAGATAGGGGAAACGGACAAGCAGACAACTTCAGATAGGGGAATGGGAAAAGCAAGGGGGTGAATGTTGGTGACACTCGGGGGGGGGGGGAGGTAGATAACATGCAAGGGATTTTTAGGCAGGCACAGGGAAGCAGGTAGGTGACATGCAGGGGGCTGCAGGTAGGTGATATGCAGGGGGCTGCAGGTAGGTGATATGCAGGGGGCTGCAGGTAGGTGACATGCAGGGGGCTGCAGGTAGGTGATATGCAGGGGGCTGCAGGTAGGTGATATGCAGGGGGCTGCAGGTAGGTGATATGCAGGGGGCTGCAGGTAGGTGACATGCAGGGGGCTGCAGGTAGGTGACATGCAGAGGGCAGCAGGCAGGTGACATGCAGGGGGCTGCATGTAGTGACATGCAGGGGGCTGCATGTAGTGACATGCAGGGGGCTGCAGGTAGGTGACATGCAGGGGGCTGCAGGTAGGTGACATGCAGGGGGCTGCAGGTAGGTGACAAGCAGGTAGGTGACACACAAGTAGGTGAATTTACAGATAGGTTCCATGTAGGGGACTTCAGGTAGATTATACAGGGGGCTTCAGGTAAGTGCATGCAGGGGGCTGCAGCCAGACGAGCTCTTACCTGTGGCTGGGCTCTCAGACAGCAGGGGCTGTCGGCTCTAGTTCAAGCTGTTTTATTTCTTCAGGAGGGGGTCCACCTATTGACGGCCCCAGCGCAATGCAGTCACCCCTGCACCACAGCAATGCGGTACCGGGATGAGAAAATGAGGGAGGGAAAAGAGGAGGAGTGAGAGAGAAGGGGGGAGAGATAGAGAGGAGGTAGGGAGGGAGAAAAGGGATGGAGAGAGAGAGCACAGTAATTAGTAGGATGAAGATTGCATCAATGTGGGGGGCAGAAAGAGAGGATGATGATCTAATGCTAGGACAGGGGAGGTAAGATGGAGAAAACGAGAAGGGAGGAGTAAGAGACAGAAATATACACTGCAGTGAGTCAGGAGAGGACAGAGCAGGGTGCTGAAATGAGAGACAGGAGTAGAGACACGGGGTTGGAAGGAGGGATAAAACAGGGGGAGCAAAGAGGGGACAGGGGATATGGGAGGAAAAGAGGGAGAAAGGATAGGGGAATGGGAGGTAGAGAAGAGATTCTGAGAGGGGTAGATGACAAGGGGAGCAGAAAGGAGAATGGAGAGGGGGTAGAGATAGAGATGGGGGGACAGGAGGGAGAGAGGGCAGAGGATAGGTGAGGAGTGAGGGGTAGAGAGAAGACAGTAAGATAGAAAGAGATGGGGAGGGGGAATGGGGAGAGGAGAGTGAGTAGGGGGAGTGAAGGGTAGAAAGAGAGGGAGATAGGGAGAGGAAGGACAGAAAATAGAAGGAGGAGAAATGAGACAGAGTAATTTAGAGAAGAGAAATAGCAACTGATGAAAGGAGATAAGAAGGGAATGTGCATAGAAGAGAAGAGGGGAAGACATGCCTAGATAAGGAGTGAAGAACCTGCAGCAGAGGCAGAAGCAAGACAGGGTTATCTGGAGAGTATTTTACTGTCAGATCCAGAGAAGAGAGCATGAGATTGACTGATAAAGAAAGAGGGCCGGTGAGGAGAGTAATGAAAGAGAGAATGTATTTAATTGTACACATAAAATAAAAAGTTGTAAATCATTCGGAGAGTTTGTTTTCTCAGCCAAGACCACTGGACAGCAAGTGCTGTCTGGCATCTGGGTACCTGTGGGGTATACTTAATCGACAGAGAGGGTCTCATGGGTTACTGGGAAGAGACTGCTGAAGAGAAGGTGCAATGCTAGGGAGAGGGTACCGGTGGGGTTAGTACATGGCCCTATGGTTGGAGAAACTGATGTGGGTGGCCGGGTGAGTGGGAATGATGGGTTATGAGTCTGATATGGACACTTGGATGATGAGGGCTGAGTCTGTGCTTGGTGGAGTGCTGTGGGTTTAGTCTGTGCTGGGCGGGTGTCCAGGGGCTCAGTATTTCCTGGTTGGAGGTGCTGGGTGCTCGGCCTATGTGTCTTGGGGGTGCTTGAGGGCTCACTCTGTACTAGGTGGGTGTTTTGGGGTTCAGTCTGTGTTGGGTGGGGGTGCAGGGGCTCAGTCTGTGTCAGTGGGAGTGCTGGGGTTCAGTTTGTGTGGAGAGGGAAAGCTGGGGTCTCAGTCTGCACTAGGTACTCAGTCTGTGTTGGGAGGGTGTCCCGGGTGTGTGTCCAGGGGTTCAGTTTGTGCTGGGGCTCAGTCTGCATTATATGGGTGTCCTGGGGCTCTGTCTGTGCTGGATGGGGTGCCAGGGTTCAGTCGATGTGGGGAAGGGATGTTGGTGGCTAAATCTGTACTAGGTGGGTGTCCTGTGGCTCAGTTTGTGTTGGGAGGGTATTCTGGGGCTCAGTCTGTCCTGGGTGAGTGTCCAGGGTTTCAGTTTGTGCTGGGGCTCAGTCTGCATTATATGGGTGTCCTGGGGCTCTGTCTGTGCTGGATGGGGTACTGGGGTTCAGTCTGTGTGGGGAAGGGATGTTGGTGGCTAAATCTGTACTAGGTGGGTGTCCTGTGGCTCAGTTTGTGTTGGTAGGGTATTCTGGGGCTCAGTCTGTCCTGGGTGAGTATCCTGAGGTTCAGTTTGTGCTGGGTCTCAGTCTGCATTATATGGGTGTCCTGGGGCTCTGTCTGTGCTGGATGGGGTGCTTGGAGCTCAGTCTGTACTAAATAGGTGTCCTAGAGCTCAGTCTGTGTTGAGAGGGGTGCTTGGAGCTCATGTAGGAGGCCCAGTCTGTACCAGGTCAGTGTCCTGGGGCTCAACCTGTTCTGGGTGGGTGTCCAGTTTGTACTAAGTCATTGCTAGGTAGGTGTCTATGAGAGCAATCTGTGTTGTGTGGGGTCCTGGGGGCTCAGTATGTACTAGGTGGGTGTCCTGGGGCTCAGTCGGTGTGGGGTGAGGGCGGTGGGAGCTCAGTCATTTCTATGTAGATGTCCATGATCTCAGTCTGTCTTGGGTGGGATGTGGGGGCTCAGTCTGCTCTAGGTGGGTGTCCTGGGGCTCAGTCGGTGTGGGGTGGGGGTGCTGTGGGCTCAATCATTTCTATGTAGATGTCCATGAGTTCAGTCTGTGTTGGGTGAGGTCATGGGGGCTCAGTATGTACTAGGTGAGTGTCCTGGGGATCAGTCTGTGTGGGATGGGGGTGCTGGGGGCTCAGTCATTTCTATGTAGATGTCCATGAGCACAGTCTGTGTTGGGTGACGTCCTGGGGGCTCAGTGTGTACTAGGTGGGTGTCCTAGGGATCAGTCTGTGTGGGATGGGGGTGCTGGGGGCTCAGTCATTTCTATGTAGATGTCCATGAGCACAGTCTGTGTTGGGTGAGGTCCTGGGGGCTCAGTATGTACTAGGTGGGTATCATGGGGATCAGTCTGTGTGTGGTGGGGGCACTGGGGGCTCAGTCATTTCTATGTAGATGTCCATGAGCTCAGTCTGTTTTGGGTGGGATGTGGTGGCTCAGTCTGCTCTAGGTGGGTGTCCTGGGGCTCAGTCTGTGTGGGGTGGGGGCATTGTGGGCTCAGTCATTTCTATGTAGATGTCCATGAGCACAGTCTGTGTTGGGTGGGGTCCTGGGGGCTCAGTATGTACTAGGTGGGTGTCCTGGGGCTCAGTCTGTGTGGGGTGGGGGTGCTGGGGGCTCAGTCATTTCTATGTAGATGTCCATAAGCTCAATCTGTTTTGGGTGGGATGTGGGGGCTCAGTCTGTTCTAGGTGGGTGTCCTGGGGCTCAGTCTGTGTGTGGTGGTGGTGCTGGGGGCTCAGTATGTACTAGGTGCGTGTCCTGGGGATCAGTCTGTGTGTGGTGGGGGTGCTGTGGGCTCAATCATTTCTATGTAGATATCCATGAGCTCAGTCTGTTTTGGGTGGGATCTGGGGGCTCAGTCTGCTATAGGTGGGTGTCCTGCGGCTCAGTCGGTGTGGGGTGGGGACGCTATGGGCTCAGTCATTTCTATGTAGATGTCCATGAGCACAGTCTGTGTTGGGTGGGGTCCTGGGGGCTCAGTCTGTGTGTGTGGGGGGGGGGGGGGGGGAACTGGGAGCTCAGTCATTTCTATGTAGATGTCCATGAGCACAGTCTGTTTTGGGTGGGATGTGGGGGGTCAGTCTGTTCTAGGTGGGTGTCCTGGGGCTCAGTCTGTGTGTGGTGGGGGTGCTGTGGGCTCAGTCATTTCTATGTAGGTGTCCAGGAGCTCAGTCTGTGCTGGGTGGCGGTGCTGGGGGCTCAGTCATTTCTATGTAGATATCCATGAGCTCAGTCTGTTTTGGGTGGGATGTGGGGGGTCAGTCTGTTCTAGGTGGGTGTCCTGGGGCTCAGTCTGTGTGGGGTGAGGGCAGTGGGGGGCTCAGTCATTTCTATGTAGATATCCATGAGCTCAGTCTGTTTTGGGTGGGATGTTGTGGGTCAGTCTGTTCTAGGTGGGTGTCCTGGGGCTCAGTCTGTGTTGGGTGGAGGTGCTGGGGGCTCAGTCATTTCTATGTAGATATCCATGAGCTCAGTCTGTTTTGGGTGGGATGTGGGGGGTCAGTCTGTTCTAGCTGGGTGTCCTGGGGCTCAGTCTGTGTGGGGTGAGGGCAGTGGGGGCTCAGTCATTTCTATGTAGATATCCATGAGCTCAGTCTGTTTTGGGTGGGATGTTGTGGGTCAGTCTGTTCTAGGTGGGTGTCCTGGGGCTCAGTCTGTGTTGGGTGGAGGTGCTGGGGGCTCAGTCATTTATATGTAGATATCCATGAGCTCAGTCTGTTTTGGGTGGGATGTGGGGGGTCAGTCTGTTCTAGGTGGGTGTCCTGGGGCTCAGTCTGTGTGTGGTGGGGGTGCTGTGGGCTCAGTCATTTCTATGTAGGTGTCCAGGAGCTCAGTCTGTGCTGGGTGGCGGTGCTGGGGGCTCAGTCATTTCTATGTAGATGTCCATGAGCTCAGTCTGGCTTGGGTGGGAACTGTGGGCTCAGTCTGCTCTAGGTGGGTGTCCTGGGGCTCAGTCGGTGTGGGGTGGGGGTGCTGGGGTCTCAGTCATTTCTATGTAGATGTCCATGAGTTCAGTCTGTGTTGGGTGAGGTCCTGGGGGCTCAGTATGTACTAGGTAACTGTCCTCGGGATCAGTCTGTGTGGGGTGAGGGCAGTGGGGGCTCAGTCATTTCTATGTAGATGTCCATGAGCTCAGTCTGGCTTGGGTGGGACCTGGGGGCTCAGTCTGCTCTAGGTGGGTATCATGGGGCTCAGTCTGTGTGGGGTGGGGGTGCTGGGGTCTCAGTCATTTCTATGTAGATGTCCATGAGCACAGTCTGTGTTGGGTGAGGTCCTGGGGGCTCAGTATGTACTAGGTGGGTGTCCTGGGGATCAGTCGGTGTGGGATGGGGGTGCTGGGGGCTCAGTCATTTCTTGTAGATGTCCATGAGCACAGTCTGTGTTGGGTGAGGTCCTGGGGGCTAAGTATGTACAAGGTGGGTGTCCTGGGGATCAGTCTGTGTGGGATGGGGGTGCTGGGGGCTCAGTCATTTCTATGTAGATGTCCATGAGCAGTCTGAGTTGGGTGGGGTCCTGGGGGGCTTAGTATGTACTAGGTGGGGTATCATGGGGCTCAGTCTGTGTGGGGTGGGGTGCTGGGGGCTCAGTCATTTTCTATGTAGATGTCCATGAGCTCAGTTCTGTTTTGGGTGGGATGTGGTGGCTCAGTCTGCTCTAGGTGGGTGTCCTGGGGCTCAGTCTGTGTGGGGTGGGGGCACTGTGGGAACAGTCATTTCTATGTAGATGTCCATGAGCACAGTCTGTGTTGGGTGGGGTCCTGGGGGCTCAGTATGTACTAGGTGGTTGTCCTGGGGATCAGTCTGTGTGGGGTGGGGGTGCTGGGGGCTCAGTCATTTCTATGTAGATGTCCATGAGCACAGTCTGGTTTGGGTGGGGTCCTGGTGGCTCAGTATGTACTAGGTGGGTGTCCTGAGGCTCAGTCTGTGTGGGGTGGGGGTGCTGTGGGCTCAATCATTTCTATGTAGATATCCATGAGCTCAGTCTGTTTTCGGTGGGATCTGGGGGCTCAGTCTGCTATAGGTGGGTGTCCTGGGGCTCAGTCGGTGTGGGGTGGGGTCCTGGGGGCTCAGTCTGTGTGTGGGGGGGGGCACTGGGAGCTCAGTCATTTCTATGTAGATGTCCATGAGCACAGTCTGTTTTGGGTGGGATGTGGGGATGAGTCTGATCTAGGTAAGTGTCCTGGGGCTCAGTCCTGTGTGTGGTGGGGGTGCTGTGTGGGCTCAGTCATTTCTATGTAGGTGTCCAGGAGCTCAGTCTGTGCTGGGTGGCGGGTGCCTGGGGGCTCAGTCATTCTATGTAGATATCCATGAGCTCAGTCTGTGTGGGGTGAGGGCAAGTGGGGGGTCAGTCTGTTCTAGGTGGGGTGTCCTGGGGCTCAGTCTGTGTGGGGTGAGGGCAGTGGGGGCTCAGTCATTTCTATGTAGATATCCATGAGCTCAGTCTGTTTTGGGTGGGATGTTGGGGGTCAGTCTGTTCTAGGTGGGTGTCCTGGGGCTCAGTCTGTGTTGGGTGAGGTGCTGGGGGCTCAGGTCATTTATATGTAGATATCCATGAGCTCAGTCTGTTTTAGGTGGGATGTGGGGGGTCAGTCTGTTCTAGGTGGGTGTCCTGGGGCTCAGTCTGTGTGTGGTGGGGGTGCTGTGGGCTCAGTCATTTCCTATGTAGGTCTCCAGGAGCTCAGTCTGTGCTGGGTGGCGGTGCTGGGGGCACAGTCATTTCTATGTAGATGTCCATGAGCACAGTCTGTGTTGGGTGGGGTCCTGGGGGCTCAGTCTGTGCTGGGTGGCGGTGCTGGGGGCTCAGTCATTTCTATGTAGATATCCATGAGCTCAGTCTGTTTTGGGTGGGATGTGGGGGTCAGTCTGTTCTAGGTGGGTGTCCTGGGCTCAGTCTGTGTGTGGTGAGGGCAGTGGGGGCTCAGTCATTTCTATGTAGATATCCATGAGCTCAGTCTGTTTTGGGTGGGATATTGGGGGTCAGTCTGTTCTAGGTGGGTGTCCTGGGGCTCAGTCTGTGTTGGGTGGAGGTGCTGGGGGCTCAGTCATTTATATGTAGATATCCATGAGCACAGTCCTGGTTTGGGTGGGGTCCTGGTGGCTCAGTATGTACTAGGTGGGTGTGTCCTGGGGCTCAGTCTGTGTGGGGTGGGGGTGCTGTGGGCTCAATCATTTCTATGTAGATATCCATGAGCTCAGTCTGTTTTGGGTGGGATCTGGGGGCTCAGTCTGCTATAGGTTGGTGTCCTGGGGGCTCAGTCTGTGTTGGGTGGAGGTGCTGGGGGCTCAGTCATTTATATGTAGATATCCATGAGCTCAGTCCTGTTTTGGGTGGGATGTGGGGGGGTCAGTCTGTTCTAGGTGGGTGTCCTGGGGCTCAGTCTGTGTGTGGTGGGGGTGCTGTGGGCTCAGTCATTTCTATGTAGGTGTCCCAGGAGCTCAGTCTGTGCTGGGTGGCGGTGCTGGGGGCTCAGTCATTTCTATGTAGATGTCCATGAGCACAGTCTGTGTTTGTTGGTATCCTGGGGCTCAGTCTGTGTTGGGTGGAGGTGCTGGGGGCTCAGTCATTTCTTATGTAGGTGTCCAGGAGCTCAGTCTGTGCTGGGTGGGGGCACTGGGAGCTCAGTCATTTCTATGTAGATGTCCATGAGCACAGTCTTGTTTTGGTTGGGATGTGGGGGGGTCAGTCTGTTCTAGGTGGGTGTCCTGGGGCTCAGTCTGTGTGTGGTGGGGGTGCTGTGGGCTCAGTCAATTTCTATGTAGGTGTCCAGGAGCTCAGTCTGTGCTGGGTGGCGGTGCTGGGGGCTCAGTCATTTCTATGTAGATGTCCATGAGCACAGTCTGTGTTGGGTGGGGGTCCTGGGGGCTCAGTCTGTGTGGGGTGGGGGCACTGGGAGCTCAGTCATTTCTATGTAGATGTCCATGAGCACAGTCTGTTTTGGGTGGGGTTGTGGGGGGTCAGTCTGTTCTAGGTGGGGTGTCCTGGGGCTCAGTCTGTGTGTGGTTGGGGGTGCTGTGGGCTCAGTCATTTCTATGTATGGTGTCCCAGGAGCTCAGTCTGTGCTGGGTGGCGGTGCTGGGGGCTGTCATTTCTTTGTAGATATCCATGAGCTCAGTCTGTCTTGGGTGGGATGTGGGGGGGTCAGGTCTGTTCCTAGGTGGGTGTCCTCGGGCTCAGTCTGTGCTGGGGTGGGCGGTGCTGGGGGGCTCAGTCATTTCTATGTAGATATCCATGAGCTCAGTCTGTGTGGGGTGAGGGCAGTGGGGGGTCAGTATGTACTAGGTGGTTGTCCTGGGGCTCAGCTCTGTTGTGGGGGGTGAGGGCAGTGGGGGCTCAGTCATTTCTTATGTAGATATCCATGAGCTCAGTCTGTTTTGGGTGGGATGTTGGGGGTCAGTCTGTTCTAGGTGGGTGTCCTGGGGCTCAGTCTGTGTTGGGGTGGAGGTGCTAGGGGGCTCAGTCATTTATATGTAGATATCCATGAGCTCAGTCTGTTTTAGGTGGGATGTGGGGGGTCAGTCTGTTCTAGGTGGGTGTCCTGGGGCTCAGTCTGTGTGTGGTGGGGGTGCTGTGGGCTCAGTCATTTCTATGTAGGTCTCCAGGAGCTCAGTCTGTGTTGGGTGGCGGTGCTGGGGGCACAGTCATTTTCTATGTAGATGTCCATGAGCACAGTCTGTGTTGGGTGGAGGTCCTGGGGGCTCAGTCCTGTGCTGGGTGGCGGTGCTGGGGGCTCAGTCATTTCTATGTAGATATCCATGAGCTCAGTCTGTTTTGGGTGGGATGTGGGGGGTCAGTCATTTCTATGTAGGTGTCCAGGAGCTCAGTCTGTGTTGGGTGGAGATGCTGGGGGCTCAGTCATTTCTTTGTAGATGTCCATGAGCTCAGTCTGTGTTGGGTGGAGGTGCTGGGGGCTCAGTCATTTCTATGTAGATATCCATGAGCTCAGTCTGTCTTGGTTGGGGGGATCAGTCTGTTCTAGGTGGGTGTCCTGGGGCTTAGCCTGTGTGTCGTGGGGGTGCTGGGGGCTCAGTCATTTCTATGTAGGTGTCCATGAGCTCAGTCTGTGTTGGGTGGGGTCCTGGGGGCTCTGTATGGACTAGTAACACACAGGAGCTGGATACATTGGCAATAATAGGGTGCCGGTGTATTCTGATCTCCCCATCACAAGCCAAGAACTATATATATATATATATATATATATATATATATATCTGACATCAGCAGCATAAGGTGAAAGATACTCACAGGAGCCAGAATTCGATTGTCAGCTCCTGTGTCCTATCCATGATTCACATGCAGATGCTGTGTCATCACTGGTAGACAACTGGATCTAACCACAATGGGTGCCCCCCGCTCCCCATCTATGCTTCTGGGCAGAAAGCTGAGTAATACAGTGTGGGCCTCTTAAAGGTACAATACCACTCATGGCACCTACATATAACTGCATTTTCTGATTTGGAAAGTGGATGTTTTAGGGGTAATTTGAAAATTACTATTTTACAGCCTTCCAGTGGAATTGGTAATGTAAAATACAGTTAATGTTTAATTAAGCCAAGCATTTAGGTAGATAGAATAGATCATTTAGATGGGTCTTTTTGTTTTGTTTTTTTGTTGTTATCAAATCTATGTTTATTTGTTTCTATACAGCCTTTATACAACAAAAGAATGTTTACATCTCAGTCTGTTTTCCGAACAATATAACATTGTTCTCAGTTGCTGCCACAGAAGTGCTGCCAGGACTCCTCATACCTTCCTTCACAGGACATAGCATACAACAATAAGACAATTATAGGGTGAGCTTATTTGAAATAATGGGGAGTTATAGTCATGGCCGGATTACCCATTAGGCCAACTAGGCAGCCGCACAGCGGCGCTTCCATGTGAGGGGCGCCATTTTTTGAATACAATGGTTCCTGGCTTTAAAAAAAAAACTAAATACTGCAGTTCCCAGACTGGCTACTAGGGGGTAACCACCTAGAACAAGAGAGTTACAACAGCAAAAGGAACTTATACACACAGAAAAGGCAAAAATGGGTCCATGCATACCTTGCATACTCACTTGCAGGGGCTCCTCCACTACACTGCCTAGGGTCTCCAAAAAGGTAGATCCGGCCCTGGTTATAGTGTAGAATATATGGATCGGAAGAGTTATAGGGGATAACTATACACGTCAATCATAACATGGTGAAGTCAGTGTATGCTCCTCCAGTGTCTGCCCCTCTCCCACCTGTGTCTGCTCCATCAGTATTTGATCCTTCTCCACACAGTGTCTGCTCCCCCAGAGTTTGACCCCTCTCCCCCAGTACCTGCCCCCTTCTCCAGTATTGCCCCTCTCCCCATATTTCCTACTACCACAGTATTTCACCATCTCCTCCAGTGTCTGCTCCACCAGCATTTGACCCCTATCCCCTAGTGCCTGCCCCCTTCTCCAGTATTTGCCCCTCTCCCCCTATTTCCTACTACCACAGTATTTCACCATCTCCTCCAGTGTCTGTTCCCCCAGTATTTGTCCTGATTCCCAATGTCTGCTCCCCCTGTGTTTGATTCTCCAATGTGTTTTTACTCACTATTTGACCCCCCCCCCCCCCCCCCCCCCCCCCCCCCCCCCCCCTTTTATGCCACACAATACCTACTGTGTACCCTCACCAGTTAGTAATCTGCATGTGTCCAGCAGGTGGCAGCATCTTCCAAGGGTTCCCTGCCAGGTGTACTGTGCACTAAGAGGAGGATTCCTTTGCTGGTTGCACCTTTCTTGCAAGTTCTAGATAAACTTTACTGCTGAATTGATCTTCCAGCAAAATCCAACCTCTATACCTAAAAAAAGAGAGAAAAGGTAGCAATGAGTCTCATAACATTCAACAGATGCATTGTGTATTCCAGATGTATTATATACCTTCTTAGATTATTTTTTTACATGGATTACGCATTAGTAAATAATACTAGTATAATTAAAAATAATAATTAGTAATAATAATAAATATTATTACAAATAATATATTACATATACAATGTTGCTGCTGGGATATCTATCATTTTGTTTTCTACTTATCAACTTCCTAAGTTGGGAGGAGACATTGAATGTACAGGATTTATTTTCCGCAATGGGAATGTATCATCTACAACTGCCAGTGTGTGATAGGACTGAAGGAAAGTTTATTACTGTATAGAAGACCTCCTCCAGGACACCAAGCTCCATGATTGTTCTCTCTGTTTTGTAATAAAGTACAGCTAATTGATTTTAGTTTCACTTTCCAAGGCTCCAAAATCAAAAGATGGATATCCAGCCAGATCTGGATAAAATATCTAATATATTAAATATTTTTATTTTGTATCTTCATTTTTTACACGTTATCAAGTCAAGTCTTGTTCTTCAAAAGAATATCCAATGAATGAATTCTGTAAATCCCAATATTCTATTATTTGCAAATTCATGTTTCAGCGTGTCATGCTTGGCATTTCAGGGCAGGGCTGTCCTCATGAGCAATGTCTCACTAACATACTATAAGCTATTCCTGCCTATAGTATAATGTAAGAGGCCGATTGCTATGTTATTTAGAGATCTCTCTCTCTCTATCTGCCCTCTCTCCTAATCACTTTCTATCTCCCCCTGATCCCATATTTATATAAATGTTTATTTCTGCTCCAACTCTCTCTACACCATATAATATACTAGTAACTTGCCCGTCATATGTTATGTTCAATTATCTGTGCTGTCCGACTTTCTGTGACCCTATGGACTGCAGCACATTTCGCTATGTCTCTGTCTGTGCTTTTCCACAAGGTTTGCATGCCAAAAATACTGGAGTTGGTCACCAGTTTCTTCTCTAGAGGACTGTGATTTGTCTGACCTCTCTGCTATGACCTGCCCACCTACAGTGGCCCTACATGGTGTAGCTCACCGTTTCCTTCAGGTATACAAGCCCCTTAACCACCACCACATAGCAATCCAGAAGGGGACCAGGGGAACATACACCACACAAATCTACTCTAACCCATCAGGAAGGGCTGCAAACACATATGGAGGCTGTGCAGAGGCACATGGAGCAACAGCCAACTCACCTCCATCAGGAGTAATCTCCACTACGCCTATCCTGGAAAGTCCCACACCATTGCTGGTGGCCATGTGCCAAGATGTATACCCATTATCATTTGGGGGCATCCCATTAAGTGTTTTGCTATCAATCAATTGACATTATCCCTGTTATATTCTCAGCAGGTCTTCAGGGGAATGTTGATACTCCACAGTATCACAAATTGGACTTTCCATGTGTATTAACCCTTTATTATGATATATATATTATAATGTGATATCTTATGATATTATTATTATTATTATATTAATCTATTGCAAAATAACTAACCAGGGCTCATTCGTTTTCAGATATAGGAATGTGACACAAATGTGATGTATGTGGATGTCCCATAACCCCAACCATTGAAAACACACTGACACTATAACGATATAACCAAGCTTTATTTCATACACAGCGCACAATCAGAAATGGACAGGACTGCACATTAATATCATGGGTGTGGTGTGGACAGATCCCGGGAGAGCAAGAGTCTTGTTTTTTCGGAAAAAGTGGATAACTAAAGGGGGTAATGTCATAGTCTAGAATAAGCATGATGCATAGCACCTACCAAGGTCAAAAAAAGGATCATCAGAAATCACTCCATTTAATTGAAGAAACCAATAATGTGCAAAGCACTTACAACTTGTCTAGATCTGCTCAATTAAACAGATGATTCAACCTCTGGACTGTGTAATCCAATCCAGTTTCACACATACAGTGTGGTGACAAAAACAAAAATCAGAAAAAAATGGTAAAAAAAAAGGTGGAGGATAAAAAAGAAAAAACATGCATGTACAGTACAGTGCTAAATACTTTAACTGTAACACTATACCAACTCCCATCTGCAAGCATTACTATTAGCTAGGTCTCTGGAGAACTCACGGGCCATGATCATTAATAATAATATGTCATCTCACAATAAATGCTTAGCTGTGACCAGCGTCTGTGGTCAAGGTGTACTATCACCTTCTCCATATGATATTGTTCATCAACAATGATATCACATCCATCAGCTAGACAGCTGTTAGCACATGTTAAAGGACACTCAGGATATCAGCAATAGTAAGAAAAGCCCATTAATACGGAGAGGACACAAAGGTCAGCAGCCAGATTCAATGTTACTTACATCAGACCCAAGGTTTTGTTCTCAGACCGATATTGAAGTCAGGATCACATGTGTCACTAGTGCATATATTAATGCTGGCTGGTATTAATATGCCATTGTGAGACTTTGCAAGTCCACCGCCATAGTGGTATTAGTCTACATTTAAGCTAACAACAATCATGTCTGGGATAGCTGGCTATATGAAAGCTTTAATATTGTGGGAGCTACATGTTTAGGGGGGCTGTCATTGAAGGAATGTCTACCTGAGAGGCACTGGGAAAACTTTACACCTCATACATTTCCTCCACTATGCTTGCAGATGCAGAAGATGCCTTCATGTACCTGAATTGTACCTAAAACAAAGCAAAACAAAAAACATAACACCTACAAAATAAGGCCTTAAAAAAATATAGAGACTGCAGCATCTCTTCTCATTCCACAGTGACCATCAATTGGTGAAATGTTAAATAGAACCCTACGTGTCCACAGAGAAGAGGATCATGGACCATGTGATGGGAGGTAGCCATCTGCGAACAAAATATCACCATCACATAGGCCAAGATCCAAGACTCTGTAGCCAGGCTAGATTAGGTTAACATTTGGATCAACAGATTGTCACTGAGGAGTGCTGTTGAGAAGGCACAAAACATATGTGCAGCCCCTACATCCTCCTCCGCCTAGCATCAGGGCCCCAATTCCCCGTGGGCGGCCGCCGTCTCCTTGGTGGAGGGAGCAGAAGAAGGTATCCCTCCAGGACGCAGCAGCAAGAGCAGTTGTGTTGCTGGTGGCGGAGGCAAGGGGAGAGGAGAGGCCGGGCTGCGGGTGTGCGGAGGAGGCCTCCGGGGTGGAGGAAGCGGGGCTGGAGGCCAGAGCTCTGTGCAAGGCGTCTGTAGTTAGGTGTTGGAATGCGCTCTGGTCCGCCCACATTTGAGCGGCCCGGCAAGGTAAGATTCAGTCATCAGATGGTGCCTTCTCTCCTCCCAATTGCGCCTGGCCAGGCTGCGCATGACCTCTGAATGATTGAATTTAATGAGGCATCCACCTATCCCTTATTAATTCCATAGAGCTGACATGTCAGTGCCCTTGTTGGACATCATGTTCATGTGTAGTGTGTGTGATGTACATGTGCTGGCATGTTGGTGTATGTGATATTCACCTGACATGGAGGCTGGATCCTGCTGGGCCACCAGGCCTGAAGCTCCAGCGCCAGGCACCTGGCTGAGAAGGTCCCTGGCCACCCTCTCCCACTCGGTATAAAGCACAGTCACATTGGGGCCACCACTTGGTGATGCAGCTTCCATGTCCTCCTTGGCCATCATTCTCCTCACCATGGCCCTGATATTGTCATAGTGGTGCTTCACAGACCTCACATTAACTTCCGTCCCCCTGCAAGCATAATTGGGTGTCCACGGATGGCACCAAGGAGGACCACATTCTCCTGGTGTGTGTAGTTCAGGGCCCTGTCCTTGCCCTTAGCCTCTTGCCCTCCCGACTGTTGACGGGGATCCTTAGCATCCTGAACTGTCCCTGGGCCACCTCTCTCTCCTCCTTGCCTCTCCACATCTCCTCCTCCCTGCCTCTCATCTCCTCCCTCCATTTAAATCCCAAAATGGATATAAGGATAAATAAAAATAAGTTTCTGTATATATATGAAGGAAAACAATTGTATTTATGTGTATTTATTAACTGTTGGGGGATGGGGTGTGGGGGATGGGATGGGGGCGTGTGTATGGAGTGACATAGCTCTATGTGTATATATGTTTGTAATTTAATTTATGTGTATTGGTATTATGTGTAATCTGTAAATATGTGTAATCAAAGATTAAGTGTAAATTCATAAATAGATGAATATAAAAGAAAAAAAACGCAATATACTGCTCTCAAAACTCTACTACTCTCATTCACTCTGCTGAAACCACCAACTCCGGGACCTGCTTGCTACTTCGTCAGAAGCTACAACACAGTCAACGCATGGGAGGGTGGAATGCAACTTTATAATCTCTCTCTATCAATCATCTTTGGCTAGACCACTTTCTATTGGCTGAACGGCCTGAGTCGCACTCCGTTATACCGTGATTGGAACGTAACTGCGGACTGCATCAAGTCCATCCCATTAACAGTTTGTGGCCACAGGAGGGGTTTATGGGCTTGAGGCTTCGGGCCGTAACCTGCTCCCTTGTTCAAATGAATAACACCAGATTTGTAGGAGACAGCAAGCCCTCAAGACATACGGCCTATATACTGCAAATGAGGCTCACCGTGTTAAAGTGCTAAGTAAAACTCCCTAACTATTCTATTCACCCATCGCAGAAACATTGCGAGAGAGCGACCCCTGATGACTACGGCAAGACAAAGCCGCATATTTGGCCAAACTTTTCCATTGATCTTTCCATTGCCGATATATGACGAGTTACTCCTTCCCCAAAACGCTATTCAAATCGGACTTTACTTAGCACTAGCAAATTATGGCACACCCGTAAATAGGAAAAATGTAAGAAAAAATTACAGGTACTAAATAGCACTCGTAAATGGTTGTAAAGCAATTTCTGACAGCCGGAGCAGCAGTTAAAGAGACAGTACAGTACCAAAAAAACAATACAAAGGCATAGAAGTACATCATCATTTTATACTTAACATTCAAATATACACATATGTGGAATTAACACATATCATATTGTAATTACTATGCCTGTGTCATTATACAACATCCAGGTTAACACACAACCCGTACTCAATAGGTTACATATCAGGAAATCATGTGGACTAGGGATACATGGACTAATCTATTGTTTATATATATATATATATATATATATATATATATATATATATATACACACATACATACACACACACAATAAACATATTTAATTAAATAAATAATATATAGGTTTCCTGGTTTGTGGTAGGTTGCATATTACTTAAACAAAGCCATGTTTAAAATGATAATGGATGGCAAGAGCAAAGCTATTATGGGTACATTTGCATGTCCCTGCTCAGGTTTTCCGAGTGCAGGTAAATAACCGTATTTCTCTGAATTCTGGGCATGAAACAACTACTTAGTTACTATATATATATATATATATATATATATATATATATAGTTTCTCACTGCATTTATCAGCACTTATTCTCACTCATTATAATAATGATGACATTCTCATTTTCTATTGGTTCCTAGAGCTGCATCTCATCTTTAATGTAAGTGAAATGTCTGGTTTGGTGTAACACAAACGTCTATATGGAAATGTTTTCTGGAATGTTTTCCTGGTAAAACAAGTCATGGCATTTTAAAAGTAACTAGCTTCTCATAATAAATGCCCCATTATCCCAATTATATTTCATTATGCAAGATGCAACTTTTTAAGGGCAGTAACGACCAGTTTCACCACTAGAGACCATTTCAAGAACAATTGAAGAAAAGGGTACTTTTTTCAATTATGTACCAAACTAACAACATTAACAGCTATATAGGCCATACAAATATTTATTTTAAGACTGCTTATAAGTACAGGAATCCATTTGTGTTTGTTACATCACACCCTGAACACTGGATGACAGGGAGTGTTTGGCTGGAAGGTGGTGTGGGGAAGGAGATTAATTTGATAAGATTGAAATGAACACCACACACCTCCCCCTTCACAGGCCCAGAAGCAGGAAGTTTCTTCAGTAGATGCGATCACAACTCTCACACAACAGCTTCCATCTGCATATCATGGACTCATCCACTGTCTGGTAGAGGCATATCCTTTTTTTTCATTAAAAATAGTGTCTAGAAGTATTTAGGATTTGCACCCCATATAAATACACCCTATATCCCCTGAAATACCTTGACTTCCTGGACAGTTCTTTTCATGTGTAAATATATATTTTGCATAGGATAGTGTTTTAGGGGCTTGGGAATTTCCAGCTGAAGTGCCACTGGCTTGACCTGAGCTGAATCAAACAGGTGTTAGATATCCATTTATGGTGCCATAAAACCCCAGAAATAGCCCCAGTGAGATCTGATACACTTCAGTCCCACTTTCAAGGATATCTCCAATCCCAATCCCTACACTCTCATCAGCCCAGGTGTGGCCCAGTCTTGTTTCTGTGTACATGTCCCACACCCTACCAGGAAAGCCATATCACTTTTCTTAAGTATTTCCTTTATAATGACCTACAAAACGTGTTAACCTACAAACTCAATGACCTTGTATTAATCCCATAGCTCTGTTCTTGTAACACTTCACCCTTCTAAACATAAACTAAACAGTATTTCTCCATAAAAAAACTAGTTATAGAAAGAACTCCCTTAGTTTTCATTATCTTATCATTTAGATGCCACAATCCAGCCTACCGCCACATGGCTGTTTTAACGTTAATTTTCTATAATTAATAGAACTTATTTTTAATGGGAAAAACCTTAATAAAACACAATCTTCTAAATGCAGGATACAGTTTGGATTACAATTGCTTTTTAAAAGACCACCACTATTTCAAATATACTATTTTAAGAACACCACTTTAATAAAGGCCACATGTTTTTAGAATGACAAAAAATGTAATTAAATCTAATTTATTACCTTTTATAAACAATTGTGGAATCTACCATTTTGGTTTCTTCTAAGGGAGGAGACTTTGAACGCAGGAGGAAGCTTCTATTTACTTAATGGGAATGTGACAGCTACATTGAGCAGTGCTTTCAATAGGGTTAATGAAAATCCAATTAGTACACAATGATATGTCATCCTGTGAAAACAAAACGGGTAAAGAATTGTTGCATATAAAATGATAAAATGTCCCTTTTAACTCTTTCCTACCTAGATCCCACACAAAATGCTCAGTGAAAGAGTTAATAAGTTCCAGTGAGACGTAACCACTAACGTGCAGTTACTGTGAGGTTGCATCAGTTTCCGGGACTCTGCTATTATAAAATGTCTTGAGGCTGTGATGACTTATATCCGAGACCAAGCTGTGCATCGACCCAACCCGTTAACTATTTGGACTCCTTGTATCGGACTGATTAAAAGCACAAATTAAATTCCTGTGTAAAAGGCGAAAAACACAGACAGAATTTGTAATTAATGTCAGCTGATGATACTAACCTCAGACATGTGAACCCTTTCATTTCATGGTTTAAACCCTCACATTATACACAATAATATAAAGTCAGGAAAGAAATGCAGCAAAGCAGCAGGAAAAGCCAACAGGATTGGCAAAAGTAGTAGATAGAAAGCCGGAAAGTCCGGTTTTCACAGAATATACATTTTAACCCATGCACGTGAGTGGTGTCCAAAAGAAAAAGCTTATAAGGAAAGAGTGCATGACCTTCAAGGACCTCTGTAATGCCCTAACAACATGAACCCTAACTTCACGGACCACTGTGATGTCCTAACAACACAGACCCTAACTCCAAGGACCTCTGTAATGCTCTAACAATACGGACCCTAACTTCAAGGACCACTGTGATACCCTAACAACATGAACCCTAACTTCACGGACCACTGTGATGCCCTAACAACATGAACCCTAACTTCACGGACCACTGTGATGCCCTAACAACATGAACCCTAACTTCAAGGACCACTGTGATGTCCTAACAACATGAACCCTAACTTCACGGACCACTGTGATGCCCTAACAACATGAACCCTAACTTCAAGGACCACTGTGATGTCCTAACAACACAGACCTTAACTCCATGGACCTCTGTAATGCTCTAACAACACGGACCCTAACTTCAAGGACCACTGTGATGTCCTAACAACATGAACCCTAACTTCACGGACCACTGTGATGCCCTAACAACATAAACCCTAACTTCAAGGACCACTGTGATGTCCTAACAACACAGACCCTAACTCCATGGACCTCTGTAATGCTCTAACAACACGGACCCTAACTTCACGGACCACTGTGATGCCCTAACAACATGAACCCTAACTTCACGGACCACTGTTATGCCCTAACAACATGAACCCTAACTTCAAGGACCACTGTGATGCCCTAACAACATGAACCCTAACTTCACGGACCACTGTGATGCCCTAACAACATGAACCCTAACTTCACGGACCACTGTGATGTCCTAACAACACAGACCCTAACTCCATGGACCTCTGTAATGCTCTAACAACACGGACCCTAACTTCAAGGACCACTGTGATGCCCTAACAACATGAACCCTAACTTCACGGACCACTGTGACGCCCTAACAACACAGACCCTAACTCCAAGGACCTCTGTGATGTCCTAACAACACAGACCCTAACTCCAAGGACCTCTGTGATGTCCTAACAACACGGACCCTAACTTCAAGGACCACTGTGATGCCCTAACAACATGAACCCTAACTTCACGGACCACTGTGACGCCCTAACAACACGGACCCTAACTTCACGGACCACTGTGATGTCCTAACACAGACCCTAACTTCACGGACCACTGTGATGCCCTAACAACATGAACCCTAACTTCAAGGACCACTGTGATGTCCTAACACAGACCCTAACTCCAAGGACCTCTGTAATGCTCTAACAACACGGACCCTAACTTCAAGGACCTCTGTAATGCCCTAACAACACAGACCCTAACTCTGAGGACCTCTGTAATGCCGTAACAACACAGACCCTAACTTCACGGACCACTGTGATGTCCTAACACAGACCCTAACTCCAAGGACCTCTGTAATGCTCTAACAACACAGACCCTAACTTCAAGGACCACTGTGATGTCCTAACACAGACCCTAACTCCAAGGACCTCTGTAATGCTCTAACAACACAGACCCTAACTCCAAGGACCACTGTAATGCCCTAACAACACAGACCCTAACTCCAAGGACCACTGTGATGTCCTAACACAGACCCTAACTCCAAGGACCTCTGTAATGCTCTAACAACTCAGACCCTAACTCCAAGGACCACTGTAATGCCCTAACACAGACCCTAACTCTGAGGACCTCTGTAATGCCGTAACAACACAGACCCTAACTTCAAGGACCGCTTTGATGCCCTAACAACACAGACCCTAACTCCAAGGACCACTGTGATGTCCTAACAAAACAGACCCTAACTTCAAGGACCACTGTGATGTCCTAACACAGACCCTAACTCCAAGGACCTCTGTAATGCTCTAACAACACAGACCCTAACTCCAAGGACCACTGTAATGCCCTAACAACACAGACCCTAACTCCAAGGACCACTGTGATGTCCTAACACAGACCCTAACTCCAAGGACCTCTGTAATGCTCTAACAACTCAGACCCTAACTCCAAGGACCACTGTAATGCCCTAACACAGACCCTAACTCTGAGGACCTCTGTAATGCCGTAACAACACGGACCCTAACTTCAAGGACCACTGTGATGCCCTAACAACACGGACCCTAACTTAAAGGACCACTGTGATGTCCTAACAAAACAGACCCTAACTCCAAGGACCTCTATAATGCCCTAACAACACGGACCCTAACTTCAAGGACCACTGTGATGCCCTAACAACACGAACCCTAACTTAACGGACCACTGTGATGTCCTAACAAAACAGACCCTAACGCCAAGGACCTCTATAATGCCCTAACAACACGGACTCAAACTTCAAGATCCTCTGTACTGCCCTAACAACACGGACCCTAACTTCAAGGACCACTGTGATACGTATATAAAAATATAGTTGCAACAGCCTATTATTGAAAGCTATGAGTTGCAAAGCGACACCACCACCCCCCCCCCCCCCCCTCTTTGCTACTACCCTTATCTAGGGTGATTAATTAACTCTTGTAGTGGGGGGTTATTAAGCATGCCCCTGATTAGAAGTGTGGAAGTACCATTTTATAGAACAAGTGATAGATATGTGGGATAACTTTCCAGCTGATGTAGCAGGTGACCAAGACAGAAAGGGAAGTCAAGCATGCCTGGGGTATCTACTTGGCTGTCCTGAGGATTAATTAAAGGGCCATTATAGCGGTCATACAATAGGGCTAAATTAGATTAGTTAATAATAGCTAAATAGTAACCAATAGTTTTTCTAGTGTTCACACAGACACAGAGATATCAATGAAAAAATATTTGAAAAGCTTTATTTGCATTTAACATAAGGGTCAAGTCTGCCACAAAGATGGATCAGCTGCCAAATATACTACATAGAGAAGTGATCTAATGACAACGATAGAGAAGAAAAGGAGGACCCCTATAATCCTCAGGGGCTTCCTCCTATATGAAAGGTGCAACTGAGGTTGGTACCCCAATTTCTGATTAAGGTGCCCTATTTATAAGACGTCCCATATACCTCACATATGCTTGCTAACTAGAGGCTGTAACCATATAGATAGTGTTCAACTTAAATTATAATGGCCCTAACTGGAAACCTCATAGTTAGTGCATTTGGCAATATAAGCTGGGCTCCCTTAAATGCCTGACGGCCGTTTCGTCAGTTGTATGTAAATTTATCTAAGGCCACATTATTAATAATTGCAATAAAAATCACAATACAATTAAATTGTAGAATCAAAGTTAGATCCTTTACAGGATCACTGTAGTTTGGGAAAAATGTCCCATACGTACAACATTTTTAGCTATGTAAACCATGAGCATAAAAGCATTTTTAGAAAAAAATCTAAAACTGCTTGTGTCATGACGGATTCCATATTGGACTGTTAGTTTGCCTGTAGCTTGAAGGGGAGTTTGGGCTTACTCTTCTGTTTCATTACCAACTGTTTAAGTTACAACTAAATAGAATAGAGATCATATCTTAACTTACAGTTCTTTCCATTCCTCAGTTTTCTAATCTTATCAGGTACACAGACATAACTTCTACTGCTATTAAATCAAATCTGAGTACAATGGTTTACAATTAAAGGCTGTTTACACAATATATTTACAGTTTTAAAAAAAATATATAGCCTTTAATTTTTTTAATATTGTATCTAGTTTTGCTTAAATGATGATGGTCATCTTGTCTCTGTTTCTAAAAAGTTGAGAAACCTGAGAGGAGTAAAGGGAACTGTGGATTCAGATAAGATCTAGTGATTTAGAGACCAGATGTTTGATTAGAACAGGACTGGGAGCAAGTCGGGTCTTACAGGATTATCCCTGACTGACGGCTCGTGTCCTCTCTTTACATTATGCAGATAAACCATAACATGTCCCTACGACCAACTCAGTTACCGTCTAGATATTTTACCGTCTTTTATGTTTACCGGGCAGTGCTGAAGTGCAAATTGTATGTAAAGTGCACAAAAACAAAACTAAAATACAGGTCTCAATTATGGTAAATTTCCAATTTAAATATGAATATTTGCAATTCTTAAAAAAAGAATGCCATTTAATAACAGGAAACTTGTACTACATTTTGGCTGTTACAGAGCTCAACAGACCCTCCCACCAACGTGGTCTTGTTATCAGTAACTAATTAGCTAGTTGAATGTTTTCCTTTTTTCATGTGCAGGCCATTCACAGAAGCCTTTAATCACTAATCAGGTACTTAGGTACTGATAATGATACCAGGCTAGAGGGAGGATCTCTTGAGCTGAGCTGAGTGACAGCAAAAAATACAATAAATTCAAAGCTGTTTTTTCTGTTGTTAAATTGATTTTTTTTAACAATTACCAGATATGTATACTTGTATTGGTATTTTACTATCCTGACATAAATGAGACCTTGTTATCGTTTAATCGTTCAGTAATGGCCCCTTGGAGAGCAGCATGCCAGTCATATCTGTCTGCCACTGCCCCCTGAACTACTTCAAGCTCATGTTCATTGCTTCAATGACCATCGATCCATCTCCTCCTCTGCCATCCCTTTTTTGTGTACCTTCAATCTTTCAGTCTTCTCTAGGGAATCCTGCCGTCTCATGAACAAATATTTGAGATTCAGACTCACATGATCAAACCTTCCAGTGAACAGTTGTCTTGATTTCCTGAAATATTCATTGATTGGATCTTCTTGCCGTCCAAGGGACTCTACTCAGTTTTCTCCAACACCACAATTCAAAGGCGTCAATTCTCTGGCGCTCAGACATCTTTATGGGACCTAGACTCCAACAAGAAAAACTGTTCAACATTGCAACATAGCTTGACCAATACTTAAATCTAAAAATACAATATCAATGAAAAAGATGAACATGTCCAAGTTGTATCATCCTCACTCACTGCAAAACATCTCACAAAATGAGAGTCAGTGCTTTCTTGAGAAAGTTATCAAGTAGCTTAGAAGATTCAGCCCCAACTTACCTTCTAAACCCCAAAACAGCCAAATAATGTATTTAAATCATAATAGAGATACTTGAATATATCTTTGTCTACGTATATAGACATTTTAGTACAAGGCTTAGATAAAATGTTACTGTGTGAAACCAAGATATGTTTCCCCATACTTCTGTATTAATTGTAAACAGGAAGCGGCCGTGTTATTGATGAATGAGTATGTATGTAAGGCATAATATTTATATGACAGTAATATCCTATCACCAGCTATATAAACAATACTAGCTTCATATTGGAGTACTTTATCCCAAACAACTGCATTTTATCTACACTTTGCACCAATATTGATTCATTGTTTCAGACCAGTGGAGATATTATAAGGTAACACCTAGTATAACAAATAAAAATGTCCATGTTAGTAAATACAGATATGGATTGAATTATTAAATTCTCTCCTAAAACCATATTTGGCATAACTTTATATGGTACCCATATACGGTAATACCAAACTTAGCAAATAAGACAACTTGACAACTCCAATTCTAGGCATAGGCTAACAGATATCATCACTATAAGGGTACCCCCATGAGGGTATCCCCTCCTCTATAAGGGTATTCCCAATTTTCCCATATTTACAAGCTGTTTTTGTAACTTTATATCATTATATATATATTATACACTACATTAGGGCTAAACGTACAAATGGCAATATGGGGACACATTTATATAAATTCAATGGCATTTTGTCTGTAACATTTGTGACCCACCTGTTGCTATTTTCCTGCCTCCCCCTCCTCTCTCACATTCTCTCTTTTCAGGGCCTGTGTCTCCTCCCTCTCTGTACTGTAGCCCTCCCCCTGCAGTTCCCCTCCCCCTGCCCTATATAAATGCCAGCCAGCCCCTCTCTCCTACAACACATTCACTGCCCGTATCTCTCTGGTCGTGGAGTACTCTCCCAGCTTTTCCTTTACAAATGGGCCCCGTCGCCTAGCGTCTACCCCCAGAGCCAGGCTCCTGAGGACACAGCAAGTCGGAATACAGGTACAGCCCTCCGCTGGTGTACGTGAGTGTAGAGTGCAAGCTCTTCGGGCGAGGGTCTCATGTCTGCTTTTACTTCCATTGTTTGTTACTGTGTTATGTTCTCTACTCTTATAAATAAAATTCTTTATACACTTTGTGAACTGCTTTATTTGTGCTTTGTAGACTGTAAACTCTTTGGCACAGGGTTTCTGTGTGTGTATGACATGCAACGTATACTCTAGATTGTAAGCTCTGTGGGCGAGGATTTCAGTATATACATTGTAATATATTGTAAGCTCAATAGGACATGGCTTGCATGTGTGGTATATATGTTATACTTTAGACTGTGAGCTCTTTGGGACAGGATTCTGTGTGTATGAGATATATAGACTATATATTAGATTGTAAGCTCTGGGGGTTTCTGTACATACAGTATGGTAGCTACATTATATGACTGCTCTTTTAATACACATGGCATATTCTGTTTTTGTGTTAACATTTTATAATCAAATATTTTTCTCGGGTAGTGTTGCACAAATTTTGCATTTTTACCACTAAAAGAATCTATTCCCACCATGTTTATACAGTATGGGCTGATGGGAGAATATCTGCATATTTATGGAAGTTTCCAGACTGGTCACCCACTGCACACGCTCTTAAATGTACATCCCAGAATTGCTTGGGGACATATTTTGTTATCAATCCACTCAAATGATTGAGCATTCAAGACAGAGATGTTTAGGAATGGGTTAATATGTGTGCAACATGTTACTGTTTACATAGTGCAGTGAGGATGAGATATGAAATGGCTCTGAACATGCAGTTTGTATGTATACATCTGACACATACTATATATATATATATATATATATATATATATTCATATATATATATATATAATTACACACTATATCTATTCTCATGGGTGGAAATTTCCTAGTAATTTTTCCAAGTGTTAACCCCTGTGTGTATATGTAGTTAGATTGTGTCTGTGTATATATATATATATATATATATATATATATATATATATATATATATATATATATATATATATATATATATATATATATAATCCCATACAATACAATATCTCTCAGCAGCTGTGTTGCTAGCTCTTGCTTTGTTTGCCTTGTGTTTTTTCCATGTTGGTTGGCAGGGCTGTGTGAGGGGGAGAGGGGGGAGGCAGCATTAGCTCAGCAGAGGATGGGGGGGGGGGGGGGCCATCTCAGCCGGTTCAGGCCAGTTCTTGGCAGCTGAGAGAGGCAGAATGTTTCCCACCCTTTCCTGTCTGGGTCTAAATACAGAACATGCTACGGTTCCTGACTGTACATTGCAATGACATGTCAGCATCTTATACACACCTTTATGGCGCTATTAAGCGGTCACTTTTTTCATAATTATTATTCTATAGCTAACTTTATTTCTCCTCCTTTATCTCTCGTCTTTCTTCGTTTTATCTCTCTCTTTTTGTTATCTTCTTTCTTCCTCTCACCTATAATTCTATTCTCCCCTTTCTCTTTTCTTTTCTTCCTCACTTATATTTTTTATTTTGTTGTCTTCTTCTCTCCCTTTACTGCCACCTTTTTTATATCTCTCCTTTCTCTCTCTCTCTTTCTCTTCTCTCTCTCTCATTATCTTCATTGACAGTTTTTGTATTAGTACTTGAGGCTTCTTACCTGCATTTTTGCCCTGACCCTAACTAGATTGCAAGCTCTCATACAAACCTGTACATCCTGATGCCCATTTACAATGTGGGTAAATGAAACCCACACATGTAGACATCACGCCACCCTCTTATGTCATTGTGTGAGAGCCTGCTTGGCAAAGAGACTGCTGAGTCCTGGAAAAATATAATCCCACTGACAGCAGAGGCTGAATATCTGATCCCTTTATGTAATGCTTCAGGCACAATAGTATACCATGCATGTGTGTGTATATATATATATATATATATATATATATATATATATATATATATATATATATATATATATATATATATATATATATATATATAAAGTTTCTTATTACCCTTTGCCTACCTGCTGGTGGTAATTCCTATATAATTATACTCTCATCTGCTTGGGAGACACTACTATATAACTCATAATTAAACCCTTGCCTTCTGGTTGGGGGTGACAACCTGACCCCTCCCCAGCCATTGTTCTTGTGGGGATAAGTCCCACATATCTACAGTAAATGCAAGTCGATACAGTGTGTGATTGATAATAAAAATGTAAAAACTTACTTAGAAGCAGGATGGAGTGTGGCAGATTGTTAGCCCCGCCCACTAACTTCCTTTTTATATTCCTGATCACTGTCAGCCAATCATCTTCTTTCACACCTGTGGTTTGGCAGGGATTATTCTGTAAAATTCAGAAAAAGGAGCTTTAAATCAATGGCCTTCCAGGCTTTCAGCTTCTTCTAAGTATGTTCTCAAAAATGACAGTTAAATGGTAAAAAAAAACCAAACTATTTTTATAAAGAAAATCCATTACCAGAAGTGAGAATACTCAGGGAGCTTCTGTAACTGCTCAGGGGTTGGACTCCCATATCACCTTTGCATCTTGGCTGATGAATGTTGCTCCTGTGCAGGGGGTTCTGGGAGTTGTACCTATTCCTTCACCCCTACTGTTAAACTAATAGCCCCAGTTCCCCCAAGGAAAGCTCTATAAATAGCAAAACACGATGCTGGGAAATATTATCTTCTCCATGGTCGCACTTGGACCTTTCCCAGGAGTGCCCTTTACCTGGGTTCACACCTGCTCCAATTCCCTGATCCAAGTGAGCTAGTGGAGAGTTATTCATCACTGGTCCCTGACTGCCCCCTGCCACCATTAGGCCTTATATATAACCAGTGACCTTGGGTCTATCACTTTGTGATTAGTTTGTGGGTTTGCTGTTCCCATACGGAGACCCTACACCCACCAAGCTTGGACACTAAGGCTTCAAAAAGAGATCAGCTGTTAGAGCCAGCTTTGCTGCATAATTTACCCACAAGGCTTACAATCTAAAGGAAAGCGTTAACAAAATTGCAGTTCACACCACCAAGGGACGGTCATGGGGAGCAAAAATATAATCCATCTCTGTTTAAGCAAGAAGATAAATTGCCAGCAGAAATTGGTAGTCATGTCACAGACCTCACCTACATCTCCACAATGCTCAACAATCCAGGAAGCCTGGTAGCCACTGGCTCCTAAAAAAACTGTGTTTCTAGATCCTACATTTTTCCCTTACCATACACAGTTGTGCCTTTGTCGCATATATTCAACATTGTCTGTCCTGGTACTCTATACTTAATGTATGGTCATGTTTCCCTTACTCCCACCTGGTACATATTGTTCTTCTTTTTGTGTTTCAGGGTTTACATCATCATAACAAGGACTAAGATCTGAATCATGGCGGCCATTCCATCCAGCGGATCTCTTGTCGCAACCCACGATTATTACCGAAGTGAGTATGGTCTGAGAACTGTTAGAGTTGCTTGAACAATACAAGCGGCTGCCGTGGTGTCACAACCAGAGGATTGTGTCTGAGCTTTCCCAGATTGATAGAAAAAGCCAGGAGGTCAATTAGGTGCTTGCTTTATCAGATATCTGGTTTTGGGATAGAGTTTCTCTTGTATTATATACAAAAATATCCAGTTCCCATCCTCCTACCAACCACCCCTGCCCTTCTTTCCACCTTTGAAGCAGTTTTATGTGTCTGGCCATAGCCCTTCCTGTTTCTTTTGTCTTATTTCATGCCTAATGTTCGTTAAGAAACTAGACTTTCCAGTTTGTTCAGTGTCTGACTTATGTCTGTTTTTTGTCAGGACGCCTGGGATCCACCTCCAGTAACAGCTCATGTGGAAGTGTGGATTATTCAGGAGAAGTCATTCCCCACCACCCAGGTACGTACCGTGACTAAAAAGTACACCACATGGGGAAGAAATTCACATCAAAACAAACCTAGATTTCCATGAAATTCCAACACCCCAAGGCATCCTAGAGTGAAGAGGGCATGTACTCTACTGTCATCCTTATTCTGTTTCTTTCTTTCCTGTAGGCCTTCCCAAGTCTGATCCTGGTCACTGGTGGGCCAGCTTCTTCTTTGGAAAACCATCCCATCCTGTCATGACAACAGTTTCAGAATCCCCAGAGAAGTAAGTAATGGGTTGTAAGAAAGGAAATGTCTAATCTGTCTGTCATTAAGATATTAACAAGACCAGCTCACTCTGTATATCTAAGATAATGAGTGTTTACTAATCCTTCCTCAAGACGCTTCCCAGTTGTGCATTGGTCAGAATGGAGCAACTAAATCCTTCACCTTTACAACTCATTGCCTATGTATGAGACATTAAATCTCTATGTCTCGCTACCAGTGTGCACGTTACCAGTGTGCACATCACGTTTAATCTTCCCATGTGATCTTTGCTGCATCACAAGTTTGTTACGATCATTGTTATTGACTTACAGATAAAGCTTGTTTACATATTCTCATTGCCTGATAACCTGTCCATCCTGAAATGGATTAAACAAGTGACTAAGCTATCAAATTAAGTATAAGATATAAAGACCCCTGTATTTACTGATTTGTAAACACAAAAAGTGAAAGGACCAAAATATTTAAGAAGGGAAAAAAAAAGGAAGGAATAGAGGTCGACATACTAATAACTTTATATAATTAGGCCTTTCATTATGCTATATGTATCTTTGACTTCTTCTAAAGGATTATAATTTGTAATTTTGTGTAATGTAATTTTTTATTTACATGTGCACTTCTCTTGCTGAAGATACAGTTTATGTTTTCATCGATCTTCTCAGCAAATCAATGATTTTTTCCATTTCCAACTGTACAAACAAAATTGATAGACTTCCGTCCCACTTGTGGTCAGTTGTAGGAATATTCTGGACTTGTACCATTTCCTCCTCCTGGCTGTGTTCCTCTTGTAATTTGCATTGCTTAACCGTCCTCTGTCTCCCTCTCCAGCTCAGGAAGTTTCCGTATGACCAATGGCCTGATCCCCTGCGGCCTTACTCAGGAGCCGGTGAGGAAGCATCTTGTCAGTGAACCCAAGGCTGACTCAAGCGCCTCGGCCTGACCCCTTCACGCATTCCCTTCCTCACCTGGAAGACGCTAGGTGGCGGAGTCCTTCCCCGCCCCCCTTCCAGGCTGCCCCATGTAGTATTGTCATCTGTTTTTTGTTTTTAATATAAAAAAAATGATTAAAAATAAGCTGTTTTTACTACATCAATAACTGAAACATTCTTAATTGTTTGTTTGATATCCAGCCTTAAGAGGCCTTCGTTTTTTATGTTGTTATTGTATAATAAACTTGGGCAGCCTTTAAACCAACCAAGGGTGGTCTCATTTGTGTGTGCAGTCTCATGGCGTTTTTTTTTATGTATTGAATACATCTTTATGGACTAGTGGCACGCCTTAGGTACCTCTCCATTTGGCTGGGGGCATATTAGCATAACTAGGGCTACAAACATGTCCACTTTCACCTATCCTCCTCCGCATTTCTTTCTCTACTTCTGTTCCTACATTTCCCCATGCCTATTCTGTTCTACTATATTCCTCTAAAGTTGTGATCCCCAATCTTTTTGATATAGGGACAACCCTTTACACCTAGAACATTTTAGCAGGGTGATACAAGATGTGACAGACTAAACTTTAATCTTGTTTTGCACCAATTTGAGAAAAGGAATACTGTGGATTTAGAAACTTTATACAAGTTAACAACATCTGCAGCTATATATGTTCTGGGCATAAATGTATTTACAGCTTAAAGCTTAGTAGACCTGGTTTGTTCCTGAAGGATGCCATGCTTATGTCTTCCATACTTCCTTTTGATGTGCTGACTGAATTAAGTGCTCTCCAGATATATTACTATTCAAGAGTTGGGGGAGCGGGAGGGATGTTGTTGATTTAGATAAGCTCATAGCATTTGACCTCTTTCTCCTCCCTACAGGCTCAGTATAGGCAGTTTACAAGTACACTTACAACCCTTGCTTGCTCTGCTCTGTAACCGATTTCTCGTGCCTTGAAAAGGAAGTATGTCTATCATGGGAGCTTCCATTCACTAGCAGAGTCTGCCAAAAATGAGCATTTTTCTCTGATTTTTTTTTGCATAACTGTTATTATTAATTGGCAAATGTTTTGCTAATCTAAGTGGGCCTTTAATCAATAATCTATCTATAACTGTGACTAATAATAGTAGTATGCTTAAAGTGTTAGGTTCTCCTCATCCATCTTTGTTCCCGAGGACTGACTGTTATGATTTTAGGAACCAGCACCTCTAGAACCGGCGGTTAAGAACCAATGCTCAATCCAATCTTCCCCAAAGTAATGAGTACTGAGCTTCAAAAATATTAAATACTGTGGAACTCTTTAAGCCACTCGCAAAATGTATCCCCAGAATTAAAATCCTTTCCCAGTACTCCATAACAGGCCCTGACCTCTAAATATCTATCCAGAACCAGTTTTAGACCTTGCTCAAAAATATACAAAACAATGTTTCATCGAACCCACAGACATAAAATGGATCGTCGTTTTTGAAACCTAAAGAACTGGAAAAACTGGCCTAAAGCTAGAACACCTATATATCCAGCACAAAGTCTTAGAAAAGTGACCTTCTTTGGTCCCAGCCCTCCCCTGTCATCACCACTTGGAGTTCAGTCACAGCTTTCCCAACAATTTAATTAATAAGTACAAGTTGACTACATTTACATTGCAAACTGGCAAATTTATTATAATTTATGGCCATCTTGGATTATGGGGAGTAGTGTGCATTATGGAAGGTGTGTACAACAGCAAGTCACCCAGCAGCAGAGTCATGTTAGTCATTAGTGCCCAGCCTTAAATTAATTATAATTAAATAAAACAACTTGAACCAACAATTACATTACATTGTAAGAAATGATTGTGTCTGTATATGTATATATGAAGAGTGAGGTAGCCGGGAGTGTCCAGTAATCTAAAAGACTAATAGAGTGTAGCAAACTTAATAAGGAAAACAGTGGAATAGAGAGCAGAGATACAGCCTGACACCATAATAAATTATGTACTGATCAGTCAAGTGTGCAAGTCTCTACACAAGGTTTTATTTAAGAGTATAGAAGAGTAATATAAGTTAGAACTATACGACTATGTTCATCTTTTTGTTTGCTTGCTCGGACATAATGATAATGGGAGACAGTAATTTAGGGTCCATTCAGATAACAGTAGCCGACAATGAGGACATAGCTGTCACACCACTTGCTCAATTGCTCGACCATGGGGAATGATTGAGATGATACGCAAATATAAGACTTGGGGCTTTATTAACTGAAGGGCTAGACCCCAGCAGGAATGATGTAATAATGCCACTGATTCGATCTTATAAAAAAAATGAACTGAATTGAAAAAAATCATCTCTTCTTGTAAAAAAGCTTCATTTCCTTCAAACACTTTCAGACTAGTGGAGACATGACATTGAAGAAGGTGACACGCTAGACAATATCCTTTAGCATAAAAGCTCTTGGATAGGTCATATCTTTCATAATCTAGACAAAGTAAAGCTGGAAGGGTTTCCCAAGGTGAATTTTGTATACTGGAAATATTCAGTAATAGCATATGTTTTTTAAACACCAGATAAAAGAAAGATATTTATGCACAAGCTACTAAAAGAGATTCTGCCAAGTTAGGCTTCTCCCCCAAATAGCCATTAATGGAAGATACAACAGTGGAGAATACAGCACCACCACCCGGATGCCAATTCCACAATTGTAAGTACAACACACAGTGTCGGGAGGTACTATTTTTCTAACTGGACCCCACCGGCGATAAATCTATTATGAGGTTGACACATACATGTACATTCCTGTACTCGATATGTGTGACAACAATACAGTATTTTTATACTGCCTTCTTGCACTTTTCACCTTTTTCTTTAAGGTTACTCTATAGTATATTAGACCTTGCTCATGCACTGGGCCCAGCGCTTGGAGACAGGGAGATACCCTTACAGATAAGTCTGTAGGAGAAGAGAGATAGAATGAGTTGCAGCCTGCCCCTCAGTATACTAAGAGCCTCACTAAATTGTCAAAATAGCAATTGCTGAAGCCCGTAATGTAGCCAGCAAAAGTTACTGCTATATAATTGGCCTCTTCTAGCTACCCACAACCGATTTGCAGGCTACAGGCTGAAAATCCCTGCGGTTGTCAAAATCGTAACTCCGACCCATCTAAGCATTTGATCTTATAATCCTGCAAATTTCGCAAATTTCACAAATTTCTGTTAAATTGCTACAATTCTACAAGCCCGCAATTGCCTTCAAACCCGTAAATGGCAAATGTACCAAAAAAGTTCTACGAGTACTAGAGAGGACACCTGTTCTTAACAATATAAAAAACAATAAAAACACAATAATGGACTTTAAAATTCGGGGAAAGTGATGAAAGACATTAGAATTAATGGCATGAATTAATGATTTATTTTACGTTTTATTTCAGTGTTATATCAATTTCGGGAATCAAGAAGTTAATACATATCAGGCCACCCACATGGACTAGAACGGTTTCTTCATTCATTTATACTGATTTTTAAATCGCTGGATTGCAAGCCTGATCGCATACCGGACATCTAAACACTTATTGATTGACGTTTAAACTCCATGCTTTACCGTTATCATGATGACGGTCTCATTTACTATTGGCTGTTTCTAAATCTTTATGTATGGGCTTGCTCAATTGATCATGATCATGCCCTGAATTGCTACTTACGGTTACAAGGGTTACGGATTTGGCTTTCGGCCATTTACTTGCGGGCTTGTTTAATTAAATTGCTCTGTAACTGTTGCGATTTTGGAATTGGAATTTAAAGAGACCCTAAAGTTGTACATTTTGGATTGTTGCTTGCAGTTTCATCTTACTTTCTAGTTTGTCTATCCTGCCGCTGGGAGGCCTTTCTAGGTCTGAATAACTCCCAGAAACAGAGGCCTGAACATCTGGCCATCCTGATCTTATCTGATCATTTTAGCCATTCCTGTCAGAATAAATGCACAGTACGCAGACTGCTTTGTGCACGGCAGGGTTAATGTTGACTAAGTCTTATGAGTCTTGTTTGCCCTAGACAGAATTAATGTCAAATATAACTCTGTAAATCTCTTTTGGGCAAAAGAGGGTTAATATCGGCCCTGATCCTGTTGTTTTTTCTTGGGCATGAGAGGGATAATGTAGTCGATGTCTCTTTTAGGGATTACAAGGTTACAGCCCCTTCTGATCCTATTGGTGTCCTATGGTGATTAGAGAGTTAATATCGCTCTGGCGGTTTTAGCTGCCGTGTCTGTATTTGTTTTTTTCCGTGCCCAGAACATAAAGTACTTGACAATGCGAGACTGTGTGGTATGAGACACCCGCCATATCATATACTGCAGGATAGTCTGCCAGACATATGTATGTAATGTAAATAGAACGTCTCTGTATACTGCAATACACTGTATACTTGTACATACAACTATCTGATACCAGTTTTACTATGATTTATTGTATTCTCTTTAAGATAGTTTAAGATGTGCGCGAACAAAAACATACTACTCAGCGCTACGGAATATGTTGGCGCGTTATAAATAAACGATAATAATAATAATACTATTAAATATGTTTTTATAGTATTTTATCATGTTAGAAGATAGTCTTAATCTGTAAAGTTTAGAAATCTAACCTTCCCTAGGAAGAAGTCAGGCCTAGATTAATAAATCGCTGACCATCCCAAGGTAGAAACCAGGCCAAGATTAACTAAAGACCTTCAATATAAGTAAGTGCTAGATCAAAATACGTTATCTAGGTTGATTAGGCCTACATGATCCAACAATCTCCTCTAGTAGGAGTAAGGATTAGATGAACCAAAGACCTTTAATAGGTACCCAAGGCCTAGAAGAGTGTCTTCATGGTAGTTGTGCATGCTTTTGTGTTAGGTTAGGTTTTTATTTTTAATGTGGGACGGCACATAAGCTTGAATTTAACCTTTTCACTCACACGCGAGCAAATACACACATCTGTATTCACTTCTAAGTTACTTTGGTGTTTTTCTGAGAATTTTGCCACCTGTGATATTTTATACAGCCGCTCTCTTGTTCGGGTTTGTACCGTTACCATGAACTTGACTGTGGAATGTATGTAACACGTGAGGAGAGGAAGACTGAAATCCCCTGGGGACAAGTATGAGTGGGGGGGGGGGGGGGGGGGGGGGGTCACAACAAACTCACTGACCCTTCTGTGACAGATCCACACAGCTGCTGGTACAATATGAGCGAAAATGTGTGTGTGGGGTATTATCTGGCTGCACACTGGTATAGACCAATATAAGTAATAAATAGACTATATATATATATATATATATATATATATATATATATGTATGTATACATATGTGTGTGTATGTATGTATGCATATATATATATATATATATATATATATATATATCCACTGTAGTCCACAGTTTCTTATCATGCATTTAAAATATTTTGTTTTAACCGTTATAAAAGGATTTTTGTGTTTATAATTGATCAACAGTGTAGAAAAATACATTAATTATACGAGTGTGGGATTGTTTTTACATCCTCTGTCCTGGTAAATTACAGGAAACCGTAGAGCAGTGAGCTCTATGGATGTATGGACTGCAACATATTGTGTTTTTTGTTCCCATTGGTTAATAAAACACAATTAACAGGGTCTCCATTAGTCCTCATTTACAGCTTCTCCTTACTCCCCTGTAAGATAAACGTGAATCAAACCCATTCATTTTATGTTTTTTTAACGTCATTTCTTTAAATGAATATATGCAACAAAGTTTTGAGCTTCAGTAGCTATTTATAGTATAGAATATGTTTAAACAGTGGGTATTGTTTGTGTACATAACACAGCAGGATTCCTGTAGCATGGCTGCTGGTATCTGTACCGCGCTCCCCAGCAGGTGAGCCCCACGCCCCTGGCGCTGCTTACAGTATATAGTTATGGATGTTTTCCTCTGTGTGTTGGACTTTGCTCTTGTTTTGATTTTCAGCCCCGGCTGCACATATGCTATTCTGTACTGGGACAGAGAGGTCCCGTGCAGTTTAGCAGACATGGCCCTGGCCTCGCCCTGGGCTTACCCAGCACATGGTAACCTTTGTCCCAGTTTCACTACCCGTTATGTAGGCAGGGGGACGTTAGGGGCGCTGTGACACCTGACAGGGGGTGCTTAGGGGAGTTGTGACAAACGATTGTACTTATTACAGCGACCTTGAGATAAGCTAGGCCATGCACAATAAATAATTGTATATATATATATATATATGTAGGAGTATTGCAGAACTGAGATACCTTTCTTACTGTACAAACATTATATTTATAAATATAAATATAGAAATAAAATATAAATCCAACACTTGTCCAGTAAAAAAGATATCACTGTATACTGCAATACTCGGTATTCATCTAGATTACTGGACGTTCATGGCTACCTCAATCTTTATCACATATATCGTTGTCAGCAGCCGCGCTTGGCAAAATCCGTTGGTAACACAACGGGGAAACTGCGGGCTCGTGAAGCAAGCCCGCAGCAACTGCAGCACTCGCAAAGCCAAAGGCGCTCCCTGCGCTGGTGAAGATGAACGCCATAGGCGCTCATCCCTACGACCCCGCAACACTTTACCATCATGCCTATGACCCGCGGGACTACACATGGACACAAAACTCAAATACACAATTCACACTGCGAGACCCGTAGCACTTTGAATAAGTGGCAGAAAAAAAATATGGCCCGTAACAGTTACAAAAGGAGACCACGACTTGCATAAAAAAAAAAAACAAGCCGCAAAAAATACGACCTTAACGGCCGAAAAACATGAAAACACACTAAATACAAACAAAAATACAATAAAAATAACACACACAGCAAGAGGGGAGACGCAGGACGTCTGGAAGTGAAGTTACACATCAATTTAAGTCCAATTTCCAGAGTTTAGGCACTCGAAAAACCCCTAAGCGAGAGAAAAAATGGCCGCCAAAAAAACAAAAACTAGGCTACATGACCCGTAAACACGCAAAACACCACCAAGCACATACGACTTTTACACAAGCCTGTACGAGCTATCAAATACAGTATTACGAATGACGCAAAATCATCCACACCCGCGTAACACATACACAATCGCCGCCATTTTACACCACTAACTTGCACATACTAACATTCACATTACAAAATGCTGAACTACACAGCTACACAAACGGCTTCCCCTCACGCACGCAGCCTATTTACACTACACACTGCACACATTGCTGACACTTACACCTCAGCTCCACAACACTGCAAACCGACAATGTATGCCGCAGGAACTTCGAAACAGATTGTCAGCTCTTCAGCACATTGGTTGCGCATATATTAATTACCCATAGGTAAAGTATATTAATTTATGATTTAATTAATCAATTATCATTAAAAAATACATATATAGAAAACTTTAAAAAACACCACACCACACGATCACAATAAACGGCAAACGCGCTCATTGCCAGCCACACGATGAGTGCCAAAGGCGCTCAACACGAGGCTCGCAATCAGCGCCAAAACACAACCAACACACTTATTTTGTGTACCAAACACCATTGCTTCACTTATAATTCTATTACCGTCATTAGTTGACGGGCAATTCGCTAGTATATATATATATACACACACATCATAGCTATAGCAGTAGGATAGCAAACAATTTTACTTCACATCTTACTTTACAATTTAATTCACATTTACGCTCACTATTTAATTCAGGATTTAACTCATAATTTTACTTTACAATTTCATTTACATTTTACCTCACCATTATACTTCACCTCATCATTTTCTTCAGATTGTATCTCACAATTTTCCATCAGATATTACCTCAGAAATTAATTCAGATTTTACCTCACAATTAAATTTAGATTGTTTCTCAAAATTGTACTTTTACCTCACAATTTACCGGTAATTTATATTTTAGTTTACCTTCCAAGGTAGCTGCCATGGCGTACGTTTGTGAGGGTCTGGCTCTGATTTTACCTCACGTTTTGTTACTTTCACCTCACATTCTCTCTTATTTTCACCTCACATTTGTATTTCTGTTTTCATCTCATACATTAGATTGTAATTTCACCTCAGAACTTTCTTTCTGACTTTCCTAACTATTATGCTCCTTTAACCTAAGACTTTCCTTCTGAGGCCTCCTCAAGTACAACCTCTCTGCTCCAAACAAGCCTCAGGTCCTTTAGATTGTGAGTTCACAGGACCAGGCCCAACTGCCTTCCATATTGGTCAGTGGCCTTGAAATAAAACTGTAATTACCTCCAATACTTTATAAATACTCAGTAATACTAATAATACCTGTGTGCGGCTTCTTTATTTCCTATATATGTGACTAAACTGCTCCACGTGCAACCAAGTCAGAGTAAGGAGCGAGTGACAGCTTCTGCATCCAATAGGAAGCAGCCAGGAGTGAGTGACAGCTTCTGCAGCCAATAGAAAGCAAAGTTGTCACACATTTCAGTACAATGATGATAGATAAATAGATAGATAGATAGATAGATAGATAAACAGACTTATCCTGTTATATGTTCGCACCGGAAGTCCGCCGCCGACGTCCCGATCTAGCTGTGCCCGGTAAGTGGTTAGGCGTTTACGTGTTAGATGTTAGCGGGTCAGGGTTAGGCCCGGTAAGTGGTGTTGGGGGTTAGGGTTAGGGGGTTAGGGCTAGGAAGTAAGGTTTAGGGGGTTAGGGTAAGAGGGTTAGTGGCTTACAGTTAGGTGGTTAGGAAGTGAGGGTTAGGGGCTTAGTGTTATGATTAGGAAGTGAGGTTTAGGGGGTTAGGGTAAGTGGATTAGGGCCTTTGGGTTAGCGTTAGAGGGTTAGTGGGTTGTGGTGTACTAGTACATTGGGACGCAGGACGCAAGCGCTCCCGGCACCAGGAGGCTTCCAGTGCGTACATATAACAGGATAGATCCCAGGTAGGTAGATAGACGAACAGACAGACAGATAGAATAGGCGGTATCCATGACACTTTGTGTATGTGTAAGGGGCAATTACATTCTGCAGGAGGAAAGCTTGCAGTCATAATTGCAAGCTGTCTGCTTCTGGGCATATGTGGGGGAGGGGAGAGGTAGGTGTCAAATTCAATACAATTCTATTATATAATATATACTCACTCCTCCCACACCCCTCCCTCCACTGACATAAAAACTTACCCCTCAGTCTCCAGCTACCAGGAAGTGATGAAACCAGATAAGATGGAATATTCCGTACATAAGTGGAATCTTCCTAAATTTGATTTGCTCTAAAAATCCTTTTATATTCATGGTGTACACCACTGCTAATGTTATTAGTGTGTTACATGCATCATGAATGTGCATTTTTTCTTGAAATACAGATGTATAATATACTTAAAAATATGGTATCTGAATAGAGATCTGCATCCAAGGTCCCTGTCATGACTGACTTTATTGTTAAGACAAAAAGCAACTGGTGCTCTTCATTAATGCCAGATAACAAATACAGTATTACTTTACTTTTACGTTGCTAAATCTGTTTTGCACATGTCCAAGATCTTCCAAATACCATACTATAAATAGGACACTTCACAGGACCTTTCCAAGGCTCCTTCCACTGGACAAGACAGATAAAAAGATAGGGGAGATCTGATTGCAATGGAGCAGCCCAGCACGGCATATAACATTTCATTAATTAAAGGTAATTGACCTTTTAAAACAATATTGTCATTATGAAGTCTAGTTCTTCCAAGAAAACATACTTGGAGTCCAGGAAACATATTCATTTTTTTCAAGCAAATATGACCCTAATTATAAATAGCATTTATTTACACTCAAATGATTTGTATAAACGTTCTCATTATCCCAAACTGATAACGATCTGCCGCGTTACTGTGTGTAATGACGCAGAAATATATTAATAAGAATATAATGGACGGCATTAGAACATACATTAAATAATGATCAAAATGGGAAATTATGGAAATTATTATTATTTTGACTAGTGAAGGCTGGCAATGCTGTTGCAAGGCTCTCCCACTGTCTACTTCATCGTGAGCCCTGCAAAAAGCAGCTTCGACGCTCATTACAGGCCTCGGCCAACCCGCCACTTATCACAATCCTTCGGCGCTCATCGCAAGCACAGCGGTGAGCGCCTTTGGCGCTCCTTGCAAACTTCTCCCCACTCTCTGACCCCTGTGTTTTTCCCCTTATTTCCCTCCCCTGTGCCTCTTTTCCCCCCTCTCTCCCCCTGTGTCTCTTTCCAGCCTCTGCCCCCTCTCCCTCCCCTGTGTCTTTCTCCTCTCTCTCTGCTAAAGTCTTGCGTGTCTCGCGATGAGCGCCGTTGCTTGTATTTTCAAAGTCTTGCAGGACTCGCATTGATGGGCTAAGTGTTACAGGTTTCGGCCTCGTTTTGAGCCTTTTTGAAAAAAATTACGTATTTACGGCCGTTATTTTTTCCCCTTGTTTAGCCGATTTTCGATCTCCGAAAATCGCCAATTAAGCATCAAATTACCTTGCAACCTCGCTCACAGGCTCCCTGCCTCTCCCCCTGTGCTGTGTGTGAGGTTGTAAGTTCATTTTTTTAATTAATTGGCGTCTTTTGGTGGTTTTCCAATGGCTTCCGAGTTACAGGCTTGAAAAATATATATGTTGCGTGCCTCGCGATCAACGCCAAAGTCCTATGGCGTTCGGTGCTGATCGCGGGCAACGCCATAGGCGCCTTCAATCTGTTTACATCCTCCATCGGTAAAGCGTCCTCGGGCAAATATCAACAATGACGGGACAGATGACCCTTAGAGGGACCCTAAAAGACCACAATTGCGATGCTTGCAATGAGCACCTTTGGCGCTCATTGCAGCAAAGTCATGCAGGCCTTGCGATGAGCGCCTGCGGCATGCGCAAGCCTGTAACATTTAACATTGCGTGACCAACATTCACAACGTACCACAACTATTATATGTGATTGATATCTTTTAAATGTATTATATGTGGGAATTTTGCAGCTAAAATTAATTGATTGCAAGTTCCCATGACTTATAAGCAGTACAGATCAATATAAACAACTTTTCAACTTATTGTTATTTAAAAGAGTTGCTATTGGCTGGAGCCCCTCCCATCTTTTTTCAGTGTGTAGTAAACCCTGCAGCTGATTTCTATGCAGATGCCTATTTCCTGCGCAGTTTTACTGACAGAGTGTGGGGGAGATGTTCAACTCTCCCTGCTACAGCCCAAAGACAGTTTTATACTAAGAATACATTGAAAAGTTGTTTAAAATTATTTTTATAGCTTGAAACTCATGAAATCTTAATTATTCTTAATTATTATTCTTAATTATCTTAATTACTAGCGAATTGCCCGTCAAAAAATGCGAGTGTGGCTGATTTCGCGTCCTTGCTAAAAGTGTATCTTTACCTCGTACGGCTTTTTTGAAAAGCTGTATGTGTTTCGTGCTGTTTTGCGGCTTTATGGTCGTGTAGCCTCGATTTCGTTTTTTTCGGCGGCCATTTTTTCTCTCGCTTCGGGGATTTTCGTGTGTGTAAATTAATTTGGACTTAAATTGAGGTGTAACTTCCCTTGCAGAGGTCCTGGGTGCCCCCCAAGCTTTTTTTGTTGTTGTATTTTTTGTGTGTATTTATTGTGTTTTTAATGTTTTCAGCTGCGCTCGGTTCGGCCGTTAAGGTTGTAATATTGCGAGTTCGTAATGTTTTTTTTTTCTAAGACCCGCGTCTCGTATGTTTTTGTGTAAGTTCATATTTAGTGATTGCGTGTTAGATCTATTTTGTTAAAGTGGCGCTCATGTGGGTGTTTGTAACCGCTTGTGAGGCGCTCGAACAGTGTGACGACGATTCGTAGTTTGACAACTATCTGTATTTGTGACCCGGGGTACTGACCTGGGAAGATAGATAAATAGATATATGTACCCCCCTCCTGATTTCCAGGCATGGGGTGTTATGGGGGGTTCGCCTCTAATGGTTGCTATTAGTTACAGGGCACAATGGGGGCTTTGTGTGGATGATCACCCAGGGCCGTGTCCCGTGCCAGCCCTGAATATTTATATATATTTCTATACAGACACTGCCCGGGGCCCACTCACCCCGGACTCTGTATTAATATCCTTACAGTATGAGAATCCATCAGGCAGATGGAGCCCGGGGTGTGCGGCCCAGGGGAATCCAGGGTTAATAAGGACAACACTGAGAGAAGCAGCCTGAATGTGGCCCGCTGAGTCCTGGCACCAAAACACGCTCAGATACAGCAGACTAGGGACAGAGCGTTAGAGAGGGAACAATCACTCACAGAGACACCCAGACACACACAGCACTCACAGAGGGAACACGCACTCAGAGAGACACCCAGCACTCACAGAGGGAACACGCACTCACAGAGACACCCAGAGACACCCACTTACAGAGACACTCAGAGACACCCAGCACTCACAGAGACACCCAGAGAGACACCCAGCACTCACAGAGACACTCAGAGACACCCACTCACAGAGACACTCAGAGACACCCAGCACTCAGAGAGACACAAAGAGACACCCAGCACCCAGAGAGACACCCAGCACTCAGAGACACCCAGAGAGATACCCAGCACTCACAGAGACACTCAGAGACACCCAGCACTCACAGAGACACCCAGAGAGACACCCAACACTCACAGAGACACTCAGAGAGACATCCATAACTCACAGAGACACCCAGAGACACCCAGCACTCACAGAGACACTCAGAGACACACAGCACTCACAGAGACACCCAGAGAGACACACCCAGCACTCACAGAGACACCCAGAGACACACAGCACTCACAGAGACACCCAGGGAGACACACCCAGCACTCACAGACACACCCAGAGAGACACACCCAGCACTCACAGAGACACCCAGAGAGACACCCAGCACTCACAGAGACACCCAGCACTCAGAGAGACACTCACAGAGACACACAGAGAGACACCCAGCACTCACAGAGACACTCAGAGACACCCACTCACAGAGAAACCCAGAGAGACACCCAGCACTCACAGAGAAACCCAGAGAGACACCCAGCACTCACAGAGAAACCCAGAGAGACACCCAGCACTCACAGAGACACCCAGAGAGACACCCAGCACTCACAGACACCCAGAGAGATACCCAGCACTCACAGACACCCAGAGAGACACCCAGCACTCACAGAGACACTCACAGAGACACCCAGAGACACCCAGCACTCACAGAGACACCCAGAGAGACACACAGCACTCACAGAGACACCCAGAGAGACACAGCACTCACAGAGACACCCAAAGAGACACACCCAGCACTCACAGAGACACCCAGAGACACACAGCACTCACAGAGACACCCAGAGAGACACACCCAGCACTCACAGAGACACCCAGAGACACACAGCACTCACAGAGACACCCAGAGAGACACACCCAGCACTCACAGAGACACCCAGAGAGACACCCAGCACTCACAGAGGCACTCAGCACTCACAGAGACACCCAGAGAGACACTCAGCACTCACAGAGACACCCAGCACTCACAGAGACACCCAGAGACACCCAACACTCACAGAGACACCCATAGAGACACCCAGCACTCACAGAGACACCCAGCACTCACAGAGACACACAGAGAGACACCCAGCACTCACAGAGACACTCACAGAGACAGCCAGCACTCACAGAGACACCCAGAGAGACACCCAGCACTCACAGAGACACTCACAGAGACACACAGCACTCACAGAGACACCCAGAGAGACACCCAGCACTCACAGAGACACCCAGAGAGACACAGCACTCACAGAGACACCCAGAGAGACACCCAGCACTCACAGAGACACCCAGAGAGACACAGCACTCACAGAGACACCCAGAGACACCCAACACTCACAGAGACACCCAGCACTCACAGAGACACTCACAGAGACAGCCAGCACTCACAGAGACACTCACAGAGACACACAGCACGCACAGAGACACACAGCACTCACAGAGACACTCAGAGAGACACACAGCACTCACAGAGACACACAGCACTCACAGAGACACTCAGAGAGACATCCATAACTCACAGAGACACCCAGAGACACCCAGCACTCACAGAGACACACAGCACTCACAGAGACACACAGCACTCACAGAGACACACAGCACTCACAGAGACACACAGCACTCACAGAGGGAACACACACTCAGAGAGACACCCAGCACTCACAGAGGGAACACGCACTCAGAGAGACACCCAGCACTCAGAGAGACATCCAGCACTCAGAGAGACACTCAGAGACAGCCAGCACTCACAGAGACACACAGAGAGACACCCAGCACTCACAGAGACACTCAGAGACAGCCAGCACTCACAGAGACACCCAGCAGAGACACACAGCACTCACAGAGACACCCAGAGAGACACACCCAGCACTCACAGAGACACCCAGAGAGACACCCAGCACTCACAGAGGCACTCAGCACTCACAGAGACACCCAGAGAGACACTCAGCACTCACAGAGACACCCAGCACTCACAGAGACACCCAGAGACACCCAACACTCACAGAGACACCCATAGAGACACCCAGCACTCACAGAGACACCCAGCACTCACAGAGACACTCACAGAGACAGCCAGCACTCACAGAGACACGCAGAGAGACACCCAGCACTCACAGAGACACTCACAGAGACACACAGCACTCACAGAGACACCCAGAGAGACACCCAGCACTCACAGAGACACCCAGAGAGACACAGCACTCACAGAGACACCCAGAGACACCCAACACTCACAGAGACACCCAGCACTCACAGAGACACACAGAGAGACACCCAGCACTCACAGAGACACTCACAGAGACAGCCAGCACTCACAGAGACACTCACAGAGACACACAGCACTCACAGAGACACACAGCACTCACAGAGACACTCAGAGAGACATCCATAACTCACAGAGACACTCACAGAGACACACAGCACTCACAGAGACACACAGCACTCACAGAGACACACAGCACTCACAGAGGGAACACACACTCAGAGAGACACCCAGCACTCACAGAGGGAACACGCACTCAGAGAGACACCCAGCACTCAGAGAGACACCCAGCACTCAGAGAGACATCCAGCACTCAGAGAGACATCCAGCACTCAGAGAGACATCCAGCACTCAGAGAGACACTCAGCACTCACAGAGACACCCAGAGACACCCAACACTCACAGAGACACCCAGAGAGACACCCAGCACTCACAGAGACACCCAGCACTCACAGAGACACACAGAGAGACACCCAGCACTCACAGAGACACTCAGAGACAGCCAGCACTCACAGAGACACCCAGCACTCACAGAGACACCCAGAGACACCCAACACTCACAGAGACACCCAGAGAGACACCCAGCACTCACAGAGACACCCAGCACTCACAGAGACACCCAGAGAGACATCCATCACTCACAGAGACACTCACAGAGACACACAGCACTCACAGAGACACCCAGAGAGACACCCAGCACTCACAGAGACACCCAGAGAGACACACATCACTCACAGAGACACCCAGAGACACCCAACACTCACAGAGACACCCAGCACTCACAGAGAGACACCCAGCACTCACAGAGACACTCACAGAGACAGCCAGCACTCACAGAGACACCCAGAGACACCCAACACTCACAGAGACACCCAGCACTCACAGAGAGACACCCAGCACTCACAGAGACACTCACAGAGACAGCCAGCACTCACAGAGACACTCACAGAGACACACAGCACTCACAGAGACACCCAGCACTCACAGAGACACTCAGAGAGACATCCATAACTCAGAGACACCCAGAGACACCCAGCACTCACAGAGACAGCCAGCACTCACAGAGACACTCACAGAGACACACAGCACTCACAGAGACACACAACACTCACAGAGACACTCAGAGAGACATCCATAACTCACAGAGACACCCAGAGACACCCAGCACTCACAGAGACACCCAGCACTCACAGAGACAACCAGCACTCACAGAGGGAACACACACTCAGAGAGACACCCAGCACTCAGAGAGACACTCACAGAGACACCCAGAGACACCCAGCACTCACAGAGACACCCAGAGAGACACACAGCACTCACAGAGACACCCAGAGAGACACAGCACTCACAGAGACACCCAGAGAGACACAGCACTCACAGAGACACCCAGAGACACACCCAGCACTCACAGAGACACCCAGAGACACACAGCACTCACAGAGACACCCAGAGAGACACACCCAGCACTCACAGAGACACCCAGAGAGACACCCAGCACTCACAGAGACACCCAGCACTCACAGAGGCACTCAGCACTCACAGAGACACCCAGAGACACCCAGCACTCACAGAGACACCCAGAGAGACACCCAGCACTCACAGAGACACCCAGCTCTCACAGAGACACACAGAGAGACACCCAGCACTCACAGAGACACTCACAGAGACACCCAGCACTCACAGAGACACTCACAGAGACAGCCAGCACTCACAGAGACAGCCAGCACTCACAGAGACACCCAGCACTCACAGAGACACACAGCACTCACAGAGACACCCAGAGAGACACCCAGCACTCACAGAGACACCCAGAGAGACACACAGCACTCACAGAGACACCCAGAGACACCCAACACTCACAGAGACACCCAGCACTCACAGAGACACTCACAGAGACAGCCAGCACTCACAGAGACACTCACAGAGACACCCAGCACTCACAGAGACACCCAGCACTCACAGAGACACCCAGCACTCACAGAGACACCCAGCACTCACAGAGGGAACACACACTCAGAGAGACACCCAGCACTCACAGAGGGAACACGCACTCAGAGAGACACCTAGCACTCAGAGAGACATCCAGCACTCAGAGAGACACTCAATGAGACACCCAGCACTCAGAAAGACACTCAGCACTCAGAGAGACACTCAGTGAGATGTGCAGCACTCAAAGAGAGACTCAATGAGACACCCAACACTTTGAGAGACACCCCGCACTCAGATACTCAGTGATATACACAGCACTAAGAGAGACTCAATGAGATACGCTACACTAAGCATTCAGAGAGACACTCAATGAGATAGACAGCACTCAGAGAGAGACTCAATGAGGCACCCAGCACTCACGGAGGGAACATGCACTCACAGAGACACTCAGAGAGACACCTAGAACTCACAGAGACACCCAGCACTCACAGAGACACTCAGAGAGACACCCAGCACTCACAGAGACACTCAGAGAGACACCCAGCACTCACAGAGGGAACACGCACTCAGAGAGACACCCAGCACTCACAGAGACACTCAGAGAGACACCCAGCACTCACAGAGGAAACAAACACTCAGAGAGACACCCAGCACTCAGAGGGAACACGCACTCAGAGAGACACCCAGCAGTCAGAAAGACACCCAGCACTCACAGAGGGAAAACTCACTCAGAGAGACACCCAGCACTCAGAGAGACACTCAATGAGACACCCAGCACTCTGTCTTTCTGAGTGCTGGGTGTCTCTCTGAGTGTCTTTCAGAGTGCTGGGTGTCTCATTGAGTGTCTCTCTGAGTGCTGGGTGTCTCTCTGAGTGTCTTTCACTCAGAGACACCCAGTACTCAGAGAGACACTCAGCACTCAGAGAGAGACTCAATGAGATATGCAGTACTAAGAGAAACACCCAGCACTCAGAGACAGACTCAATGAGGCACTCAGCACTAAGAGAGTTACCAAACACTTAGAGAGACACCCGCACTCAGATACTCAATGAGATACGCAGCACTAAAAAATACACTAAGCATTCAGAGAGACACTCAATGAGAAACCCAGCACTAAGAGAGAAACCCAGCACTTACAGAAGGGAGCACACACTCAGAGAGACACCCAGCACTCACAGAGGGAACAAGCACTCAGAGAGACACTCAAAGAGACACCCAGCACTCACAGAGGGAACACACACTCAGAGAGACACCCAGCACTCACAGAGGGAACACGCATGCAGTGAGACACCCAGCACTCACGGAGGGAACACGCACTCAGAGAGACACCCAGCACTCACGGAGGGAACACGCACTCAGAGAGACACCCAGCACTCAGAGAGAGGGAACACGCACTCAGAGAGACATCCAGCACTCAGAGAGACACTCAGAAAAACACTCAATGAGACACCCAGCACTCAGTGAGACACTCAATGAGATATGCAGTACTAAGAGAGACACCCAACACTTAGAGAGACACTCCGCACTCAGATACTCAGTGAGATACACAGCACTTCGAGAGACTCAATGAGATACGCAGCACTAAAAAATACATTAAGCATTCAGAGAGACACTCAATGAGTTGCACAGCACTCAGAGACAGACTCAATGAGACACCCAGCACTCAAAGACAGACTCAATGAGACACCCAGCACTAAGAGAGACACTCAACACTCACAGAAGGGAACACACACTCAGAGAGACACCCAGCACTCACAGAGGGAACAAACACTCAGAGAGACACCCAGCACTCACAGAGGGAACAAACACTCAGAGAGACACCCAGCACTCACAGAGGGAATACGCACTCAGAGAGACACCCCGCACTCAGAGGGAACACACACTCAGAGAGACACCCAGCACTCACAGAGGGAACACGCACTCAGAGAGACAACCAGCACTCACTGAGGGAACAAGCACTCAGAGAGACACCCAGCACTCACAGAGACACTCAGAGAGACACCCAGCACTCAGAGAGAGGGAACACACACTCAGAGAGATATCCAGCACTCAGAGAGACATTCAGCACTAAGAGAGACACTCAGAGAAACACTCAATGAGACACCCAGCACTCAGAGAGACACTCAGCACTCAGAGAGACACTCAGAGAAACACTCAATGAGACACCCAGCACTCAGAGACAGACTCAATGAGACACTCAGCACTAAGAGAGACACCCCGCACTCAGATACTCAGTGAGATACACAGCACTAAGAGAGATTCAATGAGATACGCAGCACTAAAAAAGACAGCATTCAGAGACACTCAACGAGATAGACAGCACTCAGAGAGAGACTCAATGAGACACCCAGCACTCACGGAGGGAACACGCACTCAGAGAGACACCCAGCACTCAGAGACAGACTCAATGAGACACTCAGCACTAAGAGAGACACCCCGCACTCAGATACTCAGTGAGATAGACAGCACTCAGAGAGACTCAATGACATACGCAGCACTCAGAGAGACTCAATGAGATACGCAGCACTCAGAGAGACTCAATGAGATATGCAGCACTCAGAGAGACACTAAGAGAGACACCCAGGACTCAGAGAGACACTCAGTGAGAGAGAGAGAGACTCAAAGAGAAACCCCACAACTCAGAGAGACACTCAGCAAGATTCCCAGCACTCAGAGAGATACTCAGAGAGACACCCAGCACTCAGAGAGAGACTCAGCGCTCAGAGAGACACCCAGCACTCAGAGAGATACTCAGAGAGACACCCAGCACTCAGAGATGCACCTGCCACTCCGAGAGACACTCAGCACTCACGGAGGGAACACGAACTCAGAGAGACACCCAGCACTCAGAGACAGACTCAATGAGACACTCAGCACTAAGAGAGACACCCCGCACTCAGATACTCAGTGAGATAGACAGCACTCAGAGAGACTCAATGAGATACGCAGCACTCAGAGAGACTCAATGAGATATGCAGCACTCAGAGAGACACTAAGAGAGACACCCAGCACTCAGAGATGCACCTGCCACTCCGAGAGACACTCAGCACTCACAGAGGGAATAAGCACTCAGAGAGACACCCAGCACTCAGAGAGAGACTCAGCATTCAGAGGGACAATCAGCAAGACACCCAGCACTCTGAGAGATACTCAGAGAGGCACCTGCCACTGACAGAGACACTCAGCACTCAGAGAGACACCCAGCACTCAGAGAGAGACTCAGCGCTGTCTCTTGCCATCTGCACTGAAGCTGTCCTGCAGGTAAAGGGTGGCCCTCTCCTTATTAGGTGCTTGATATTAATATATTTTGGGATGTTCCCCAGTATCTGTCATGCGTCGGTGAATAATTAGGATAATTATATCAACATACAAGTTTGTATATTTTAAGAAACCAATTCATGTGGCCTTAGCCAAGGAATACAAAATGATGTAAAGTGGACTAGACTGAAATCACAAAGGAGGCTATACCCTGATATAAGAGCTGCTTGTCTCCACCCCTATTAAGTACCCATAGGATGGGGGATGATCTGTCCAGGAGTATGTCCTACATTATATTTCTGATCTGTCTAGATTTGTACGAGATGGTCACTGCAGGGAAGGAGGCAAAAACACGCCTATTAGAATGGTCTCCTTGGCAGACCCTTCCCCATCCCTTGGCATCTGATGGTGCATGTTGGCTGAAGTCTTAAACACTGAAGTTCAATTGCAGGTTTTAAATGCGACATTTACATTTTTTGTCAAATACTTTATTATTAATCATGTATTAAATAAAGTAACCCCTGTTTAAGCAAGAACGTGGTCCTTTAAGACCTTAACATACCACTTTTAGGTCCCTTTTAATAGCTGTGTTATGTGAACTGATCCCCAGGAAGGATATGTTGTGTTATATTAAAGGGCCACAGTAATGCATTTATATCTAAAGCTCATATGTTTGTATGTTGTGCAGAGACTATTAAAATAGTATGGTAAGGGGCTGCTCTGCTGGGGCCTGGACTAAACAAATGTCTGACCAGTCAGACTGAGCATGCTCAGTAAATGTGCAGTCATTGTCCCTGTGCCCTGATATCACTGGGCGTGGCCACTGGAACAGCTGCAAGGAGGTTTTACCTCTGTGTGGGCGGAGTCGATGACGTCATAGGATGGGGCCAATTACATTGTCACCTGCTTCCAAGTTCCCTGATAGTCCAGCCCCCAGGCAGAGTTGGCCCCTCCCCCTGACAAGGCACAGGGAGGTGGAGAGAAGCAGCTCTGCTTAGGTGAAAACAGGCAATTGAACTATATCATATAAACTTTTATTTATCTCATTACTAATGTATAAAAATCACTATTGAGCATGTAATGCCCACAGTGCAAACATAAATGTTTCACTTACTTCTGTAGATTAAGAAAAGATTCACATTTGTGAAGTGTGCATCAAAATAACAACATTAACAACTGCTTAAGTCATGGGTTTTAAAGCATTATAAGATAAAATCTTCATGTTAGCAGACTTTGCTAGTGCATAAAAGCTGCCATGACAGATATACTTCCTTTTCAAGGCACAAGGGGGTGGTTATAAAGCAAGGCTAGCAAATATATTTGAAAGCTGCCTTTACTGAGCCATCAAAATAGAGGCACTCAATCAGAGAACGAACTAACCTTAATAAGTTAGTTCTATGGACACTAGAGTGATCCAGCCCCAAAATACCAGGCAATTCTACCCTGAACAGGAAAAACAACAAACCCTAGATGTACATTTTGACCTTCATTGGACCTGGTCAGTGAGGAGCAGCAGAACTCCCTAAGGTGCAGTGAGCAAGGGGTCCATGTCTTTATAGAGTCATAGGGAAGGGGGTGTCCTGTTCTGAAATATTATCTGAATCCACCAATAAAAATCAACAAAATCCCCTCACTCCACTCTCAAATACAAAGAGACAAATTTAGGAGAACACACCTGCTCAGTCGCCAAAGTAGCAGTAAGTGTGGAAAACACAAACATGGCATCCTTCAGACACAAGCAGTATCTACTAAAATAAAGATTTTACCTAAAAAAGTGATTTTATGCCCACAATTTACATACGTGTTACAAACTTCACAAACACATGATTTTTCCCAGATCCTGCATAAGAATACCTTATATTTTTGTTTTTGATGATCTCAATCAGCCATTTTTATTGTTTTATTTCCTGCCGTTTTCCCACACCCATATATTATCTGACAAACCTTTGGACTCCTAACTGTCTCTGTTTATACATGTTTACCTAATTATATTACAAACATGTGACAGATGGATACTTGGCGTGTTGTGCCAGATTAAAAAAGTTAGTGACACGGCAAAGGTCCCATCATTGCAGAAAGAAAAGCTCTACATATAAATAAACACAATTAGAATTTAAATAATTATTTATTTAATTTTGTATGCTTGAAAGTTTGGTATTTTAAGCACAAAAAAGTCCTTCCATTCTCCTCACAGGGTTAAAAATACAATGTCACCCGAACAGGAAGTTGGTTTCATCTTAAAGTACATTAAAAACTAGCTACACATTGTAGTAACTTTTTTCTTTTTTGGTGATAACGTGCGACTCAGTGTGCTTATTTATATCTCAGAGTACTTGATAAGGGTAACTGAATGACAAATTGGGGGTTCTTTGTTTTGGCGACACCGTGTGCTAATTAGCACATCAACAGCTAATTTGTTGTCAAAAGCAGTACAATACCATACAAATGCAGCACAAATAACACTGGACTTCTTTAGTTTAGATAAAATGGCTAATACAATGTATAGCCAGTTTTATATTCATTCATAAGAATACATTAAAAATGAGCTTGATTTTGGGGTGAGTCCCCTTAGTTAGTGTGGGGTTCACATGAGCATGCTCAGATGGAAAAATGGATGTCCAAATCTTGTCAATACTCTAATCTATAGCACCCCCTACTGTAAGAGATTGTGTATCAGATGAGAAGAGTGCAAGGACGTTTACCAGGTAAGATACCCAACAGTTGCCTACATTGATTACTACCAAAACTATGTATTTATTTCAATTGGCAATAATTCGGACCTTTCCTGTGTCACGTTAAGCTTTGTAGAGAGCCATTATACTCCTACAGCCATTTTATTTTATTATAAATATATTGCTCCACCTGTAATACCATTTGTATAATTCAATATATTAATTATATCTATGTGAACCAAGTAAACACAAAATATTTGTTAGTGGAAAAATATAACCAAGTGTGAACACGGTGTAGAATCTGATGGTTGTGCCCTCCGCGTTGGGTAACGGTCTTATGATATCCTCAGTCGTTGGACAATTGTCACAATGGTGTCCTCAACCGTGGGGCATTTGTTATGGAGTTCCTTAGCTCTGATGTGATGATCACAAGGTGTCTTCCACTCTTGGCAACGGTCATATAGAATCCTTAACGTAGAAGGCATCAACAATGGTGCTCTCAGATCTTTGTTGTCCAAAGCTGTGGAACAATTTTCCATCTAATCTACATCCTTGAGGGCCTGACAAAACATGACTCTCTGATCAGGAACATTTGCACAAGTCAAAGTTATCATGGTGGCCTTGGCTCTGGAAAACCTCATCCACTTTGCTCTTATTTCTTCAGCCTCCGTAAAATGTTGGTCTTTTTGGGATTTGGGTTGCACTCTGTAGATTCATAGTTTGACAGTCTCTCTAAGGTCCCTTTCAGGTTGCTGAAGCTTGGACGATCTTTTGGGTCATGCTTCCAGCACTCTAGCATGACACTGTAGAGTTTCTTTGAACAATCTGGAGGAGCATTAAGTCTCTTGCCTTCTTGGAGATACGGAAGTATTTCCGTATTGGATAGTCCTAAAGGGAAAAATATTGGCAGTTATGTTATGTAGAAATTCCACCCACTCACGTTTATTCTACATATTGAATATTCCCTCTATAGGAGTACATCAACTCAATAAAAAGTGTTTTACCTGGGTACAGGTTCATTCCTCGGGACATAATTTCATACATCAAAATGCCAAAGGACCAGACGTCTGACTTAATACTGTAGCGGCCAAAGGCCAAAGCCTCAGGAGCAGTCCATTTGTAAGGGACCTCTATGGAGTTGGACACATAGAAATCTTCCTGTTAAGAAAGAATTAGATATAAATCAGTGTTGTACAGTAATTAAAAATATCATCTCATGTAGGTCCAGACAGTAAGAAGCCCAGAATGGGGTATTAATCTCTGCAACAAAACACTGGACTCGACAACTATCCTAGATCCATGAAAACCACATGTTCTTCTGGGCTGAGCCACTATGAGAACTGGAATTCTCTTTTGGTTATTTTGCGATCTCTCATATATATGACTCTCAGTATATTTTCATTCTGATCCTCTATGTTATGTAAATGGTGAGGTCAACAAAATCTTCGTAGGTTAGAGAAGTAAACATGCTAATGGTTCCTTCAAGTATCTCTCAGCGTCTTTGTTGTGGCTTTGAAATGCGTATATGGTCTTCCCAATATACTTTAAGCCACAGGTGTCTGTACCTGGCTCAAAAATTTGAGATGTCAGATCCACCCAAAACCAAGATTCACATATTTTATTACTGAGACATCATTAGCATTAATCATTGATAAGCCCTGAGGCATTGGGCTCACCTTTACTATTCGTGCCAGTCCAAAATCGGCCACCTTGCAGATGTTATTGTTGCCCACCAGGATATTCCTGGCCGCCAGGTCCCTGTGGATGCAATTCTGAGACTCCAGGTAGTGCATCCCGTCCACTATCTGCTGGGTAATGTCCAGGAGGCCATCTACAAACAGATGCCTCCCCTCCCCATCTAGGGAACAAAACAAGATATGAAGTGATGGGAAAACACAAATAAACAAATACAAATTCACACATTGACACCTACAGTGCAGGACACGCACACAGTACAGGATAGACACACAGGACAGACACACAGTCACAGTGCAGGACAGACACCACAGTACAGATACGTACAGTGCGGTACAGACACACTGCAGAACAGACACATACACTGCAGGACAGACACACATTACAGACACAGTGCAGGACAGACAAACAGTGTGGTACAGACACACAATACAGACTCAGTGCAGGGCAGACATGTACACAGCAGGACAGACACAGATTACAGACACAGCACAGGGCAGACACGTACACTGCAGGACAGACACACATTACAGACACAGTGCAGGACAGACACACATTACAGACTCAGTGCAGGACAGACATGTACACAGCAGGACAGACACACATTACAGACACAGTGCACGACAGACATGTACACAGCAGGACAGACACACATTACAGACACAGTGCAGGACAGACACACATTACAGACACAGTGCAGGACAGACACACAATACAGACTCAGTGCAGGGCAGACATGTACACAGCAGGACAGACACAGATTACAGACACAGTGCAGGACAGACACACATTACAGACTCAGTGCAGGACAGACCCGTACACTGCAGGACAAACATGTACACTGCAGGACAGACACAGATTAGACACACATTACAGACTCCGTGCAGGACAGACACACATTACAGACTCCGTGCAGGACAGACACACATTACAGACTCCGTGCAGGACAGACACACATTACAGACTCCGTGCAGGACAGACACACATTACAGACACAGGAGGCTCTGCACACTCACAGCTCGGAGGCTCGGCACACTCACAGCTCGGAGGCTCGGCACACTCACAGCTCGGAGGCTCGGCACACTCACAGCTCGGAGGCTCTGCACACTCACAGCTCGGAGGCTCGGCACACTCACAGCTCGGAGGCTCGGCACACTCACAGCTCGGAGGCTCGGCACACTCACAGCTCGGAGGCTCGGCACACTCACAGCTCGGAGGCTCGGCACACTCACAGCCCGGAGGCTCTGCACACTCACAGCCCGGAGGCTCTGCACAATCACAGCCCGGAGGCTCTGCACAATCACAGCCTGGAGGCTCTGCACACTCACAGCTCGGAGGCTCTGCACAATCACAGCCTGGAGGCTCTGCACAATCACAGCCTGGAGGCTCTGCACAATCACAGCCTGGAGGCTCTGCACAATCACAGCCTGGAGGCTCTGCACACTCACAGCTCGGAGGCTCTGCACACTCACAGCCTGGAGGCTCTGCACACTCACAGCTCGGAGGCTCTGCACACTCACAGCCTGGAGGCTCTGCACACTCACAGCTCGGAGGCTCTGCACACTCACAGCTCGGAGGCTCTGCATACTCACAGCCTGGAGGCTCTGCACACTCACAGCCTGGAGGCTCTGCACACTCACCTCTCAGGAACTTGAGCAGGTCTCCCTTGGGCATGAGCTCAGTCACAATGTAGTAGGGGTCTCCCACTGAGCATACAGCATACAAGGGCAGCAGGTTGCGATGGTGCAAGGTCTTTAGGAAGGCGGTCTCCTTCAGAAACGTGTCTCTAGTGGTTATATCTAAGGAAGAGAATGGGCAAAGTCAGAGCGACGCATTACAGAGACTTGCACCATTACTCACCTGCAGAGCATCATCTCATTCAGCCCCAGCTAACCAGCTGGACCAAAAATCACAAGTGCCCAAAAATGTCCGGGCTCTTTATACATTCTAACCACAAAGGGAACATTTTTTAAATGTATTACTGCAATGAAGAGAATATAGAAGCCTTGTTATTTATGGTCCCTTCTGCACCTGACAGCGTGTTTCATAAACTCAATAAATCCTGCGGTACATCTGGGCTCCCAATTACTCGAGGTAAATAAACAGTTTGCATGATGTAAAAGCTATCAATATAGCACTTAAAAATAAGTTAAAAAACAACGGACAAAGCTTCAAATGAAAACACTTTTACAACTTTTCTACTTGATTTTGACTTCTCTACATGATAGTATAGAGCAATGTTCTTCCGTTCAGAGTTTCTTTAAAATATTATTATTATGATTACTAATTAATTAATTAACACATAAATGATACAGCTACAGGTGAAGAGCAGTGTACTCCAATCTAGGTTATGCCTTGTGCATGTGCTGCCATCTTGTGGTATTTTCCTGAAGTGCAGCACGAGTCAGTAACCAATACTCCTCTTGGCGCACCTTGTTTTATGACTTTGATGGCCACCTTCATCTGCACACGACCCTTCCAGTACCCCTCATGGACCTGAGCGAAGTTCCCTGACCCCAACTTCCTGACCATCGTGAACTCGTCCCGAGACCTCTCCCACTCGTCCAGGGGCAGTGGGTGCAGGTCAGGCTGTGGCTCACCCTGGAACAGAGAGGACAACATGACTACGAGAACTGTCAGACCATTGTCCCATCTGCCTCTCTGCAGGACATCACACCTCGTACCTACCTGCTGATCATCACACTATGTACCCCCTGCAGAGCATCGCACCTCGTACATCTCTGCAGAGCATCATCCCACATACCTCCCTGCAGAGCATCACACTATGTACCTTCCTGCAGAGCATCGCACCTTGTATCTACCTGCTGAGCATAACACTATGTACCTCCCTGCAGAGCATCGCACCTCGTATATCTCTGCAGAGCATCATCCCACATACCTCCCTGCAGAGCATCACACTATGTACCTTCCTGCAGAGCATCGCACCTCGTACCTACCTGCTGAGCATCACACTATGTACCTCCCTGCAGAGCATCGAACCTCGTACATCTCTGCAGAGCATCATCCCACATACCTCCCTGCAGAGCATCACACCTCATACCTCCATGCAGAGCAGTCTCCACATCTGTCTCCATGCAGAGCATAACCCTATTACCCTGAAATGAAGATTATTCTCTGTGCATCCCCGCAGAGCATCAACCGCACTTGCCTCTCTGCCTCAATGCAGAGCATTGCTCTTGGTATATCCATCCAGAGCATGCCACCCTGAAAAGCACCATTTTCTCCCTGTATAGCATAACACTTTATTTTCTATTCAGAGTATATATACTGTATATCGTCTTCCTGATCTGTATTACTGCAGAGCATCGGCCCATCCATGTTCTTGCTTAGCATTTCCCTGCACTGCACCCCTCTGTCTTTCCCTGCAGAGCATTGCCTTGTGCGTCTCTCTGTAGCATCACACTGCCTGCCCTGGGGTATTTCTGCCAAGTCTAGCAAAGCCTAGTGCCTAGGGCAGCACATTTCAGAGGCTGCTAAGATTTCCAGGAGAAATGCTCCAACAGCATTGCCCCTGACCCCACCATCACACAGCATCACCCTGCCAATCTCCCCAACCAGCATTGCCCCTGACCCGACCATCACACAGCATCATCCTGCCAATCTCCCCAACCAGCATTGCCCCTGACCCGACCATCACAGAGCATCAGCCTGCCCACCTCCCCATCCAGCATTGCCCCTGACCCCACCATCACACAGCATCACCCTGCCAATCTCCCCAACCAGCATTGCCCTTGACACCACCATCACACAGCATCACCCTGCCAATCTCCCCAACCAGCATTGCCCCTGACGCCACCATCACACAGCATCACCCTGCCCATCTCCCCAACCAGCATTGCCCCTGACCCCACCATCACACAGCATCACCCTGCCAATCTCCCCAACCAGCATTGCCCCTGACCCCGCCATCGGAGAGCATCACCCTGCCGATCTCCCCAACCAGCATTGCCCCTGACCCCACCATCACACAGCATCACCCTGCCAATCTCCCCAACCAACATTGCCCCTGACCCCACCATCACACAGCATCACCCTGCCAATCTCCCCAACCAGCATTGCCACTGACCCCACCACCGGAGAGCATCACCCTGCCAATCTCCCCAACCAGCATTGCCCCTGACCCCACCATCACACAGCATCACCCTGCCAATCTCCCCAACCAGCATTGCCCCTGACCCCACCATCACACAGCATCACCCTGCCCATCTCCCCAACCAGCATTGCCCCTGACCCCTCCATCACAGAGCATCACCCTGCCCATCTCCCCAACCAGCATTGCCCCTGACCCCGCCATCGCAGAGCTTTACCCTGCCCATCTCTCCAACCAGCATTGCCCCTGACCCCACCATCACACAGCATCACCCTGCCCATCTCTCCAACCAGCATTGCCCCTGATCCCGCCATCACAGAGCATCACCCTGCCCATCCCCCAAACAGCATTGCCTCTGCCCCCCCACCATCACAGAGCATCACCCTGCCCTTCTCCCTAACCAGCATTGCCCCTGACCCCGCCATCGCAGAGCATCACCCTACCCACCTCCCCAACCAGCATTGCCCTTGACCCCGCCATCACAGAGCATCACCCTGCCCATCTCCCCAACCAGCATTGCCCCTGAACCCTCCATAACATAGCATCACCCTGCCCATCTCCCCAACCAGCATTGCCCCTGACCCCACCATCACAGAGCATCACCCCGCCCATCTCCCCAACCAGCATTGCCCCTGACCCCGCCATCATACAGCATCACCCTGCCCATCTCCCCACAAAGCACTACCCTGCCCATCTCCTTGCACAGCATCTCCCTGAACCCATCCCCCACAGAACATCTCTGTGCTTATGTCCCCAACCACAGCATTGCCCCTGACCCCTAACCATCACAGAGCATCACCCTGCCCATCTCCCCAACCAACATTGCCCATGATCCCACCATCACAGGGTATCACCCTGCCCATCCCCCCAAACAACATTGTCTCTGCCCCCCCCACCATCACAGAACATCACCCTGCCCATCTCCCCAACCAGCATTGCCCCTGACCCCGCCATCGCAGAGCTTTACCCTGCCCATCTCCGCAACCAGCATTGCCTCTGACCCCTCCATCACATAGCATCACTGTAACGGAACCCATCACTGTTTTACCCTGTTTTATGATTATTATGGTTAAAATATGATCCTAATATATATATGTTGGGTTATGCTCTGCAGAATATTAGCCAGACTTTTGCAGACCTTGGCATGGGAGATAATCCTATTACAGAGACTCAAGAGATAAGGGAGTCGATTTGTATAAAGTGTTTTCATTCTCAGATAAGAACAAAGAAGGTTGATTTAATCACTGTCTGATTATATCAAGTTGCCAGGGAGGTGTGGCTCACCTATTGTCCCTATATGTGTATTGTGTGGGGGATATGTGAAATATCTGTGTGTTATGTGAAAAACATACTTTTACTAACTTTTGAACCCCTGGTCTGATTCATGCCATTTTTTTATATGTTGTTCCCCTGGGTGAGAGATATTGAACGGTGCTGGACTTAAAGGTGTACCCCCTGTTTTTGGGGTACATCCAGAATGTGGTTAAAATTGTGTCTGTTTTAATTGTGTTACCTGTTATCTGAGGGGAGGAGACGTGGGGGTTGAACCATGTATCTAATTAGCTGTGATAATTATGTGGGGGTAGCCCTTCAGAGGGCACCATTGCATAAAAGGAGATCCCCTGTCATTAAAGATATAGTTCTACTTTACCCTTCAAAGCGTAGCCTTGTCTCGTTATTGGAGGGGATCGCTATCATACTGGGGATTGCTATGCTTTTGCATACTCCCTTGAGCTGTAACTACTGAACGCTTGTTCCTGATGTACTATCCTTGGAGTCTGTGATGGTTTTGGTGTCCGGTGCAGTGCTTGTAGGCCTCGACGCAAGCTAGGACGCGTCCATCAACGGAGGTACCCGGTCGGGGTGCCAGTAGATCCGTTACATTGGCTGGCAGTGGTGGGATGGCGTCCTAGTAAGAGGAAAAGCAGCACGGAGACACCGGTAACGTTTGGAGTTACAAATTGAGGGCAACGCTAGTATCCGTACAGCGCCCCTGGCTACAGCAGGATGGAACTGGCTAGTTTTCAGACAGCGTTTCATGATGAGGAGGAGGAGGCGGCCACGGACTACAGGGATGCAGACAGAAAGGAACTCTGGTATGATGCCCTGGAAGATGCCCAATGGCGGCGAGGTGAGAGTCTCCCCAGTGATGAGCAGCGGCTACAGAAGCGTGTGGCGATGCGGATGTATCTATTGGGAGAGCAGCCCCTGGATGAGTGGGTGACAAGACTAGAGACCTCTGGCTAGACAACGCATACCAGGCCCTCTGGTGGCATACCGTTCAACTTACCCCCTGGACGTGTGAACACGACTTACCGGAGGGGGATGATTATGATGGCCCGGGTTTATTATGGGATGCCTTGGAGGACGATATTGATCTTGGCAGCACGGAGGGGTCTAGGTTTTGGGACATCTACGACTACCGGATGGGCATGTATGTCTGGGATGACGAAGGCGAGGTGAGCAAAGACATGACCCACCTGGTAACGAGAGAGTGGGAGCTGGAGCAGGACTACCAATACCTGCTCAGCTTCGTGCATACTCGACAAGCAGAACCAGACTTCATTGACTGGTCCTGGGATGACCTCCAGATGGCAGGTAGAGATGGGACCGAGGTCTCTCAACCGGCCCTACAGGGGGAGAAGGTGTCGTCCTTCCCCCCCAGCGGCAGTTTGAACCCCAGGGGGCAGAAGGTGTCGTCCTTCCCCCCCAGCAGCAGTGTGAACCCCAGGGGGCAGAAGGTGTCATCCTTCCCCCCCAGCAGCAGTGTGAACCCCAGGGGGCAGAAGGTGTCGTCCTTCCCCCCCAGCAGCAGTGTGAACCCCAGGGGGCAGAAGGTGTCATCCTTCCCCCCCAGCAGCAGTGTGAACCCCAGGGGGCAGAAGGTGTCATCCTTCCCCCCCAGCAGCAGTGTGAACCCCAGGGGGCAGAAGGTGTCGTCCTTCCCCCCCAGCAGCAGTGTGAACCCCAGGGGGCAGAAGGTGTCATCCTTCCCCCCCAGCGGCAGTGTGAACCCCAGGGGGCAGAAGGTGTCGTCCTTTCCCCCCAGCGACAGTTTACCCTAACCAGGGGAGACACCAATCTCCCAGACGGCGCAGATGGGACCGTGGTCTCTGCGCCCACAGCTTGTCCAGACCCCCAACTACCCTCACTGGGACAACCGGAGGAGGGGGTAAGTACAAATTCCCCTCCCCAGCTAACTCCTAATGTGGCCCCAGGGTTAACAGAGGAAATGTTAACCCCCACTGACCCCCACCTTTCCCTGGCTACTGAGCCAGAATATGCCCCAAGTACCCCAGCAGAAGAGCTGACAGCGGGGCAGAGTGCAGTCGGCCTCTGCCCTCCCTTTGTCCCTTGTACAGAGCAGGATGTCCTGCAGGTTACACCAGCAGAAGAGCTGGCATCAGGGCAGAGTGCCGCTGGCCTCTGCCCCTCAAGTCCCCTCAGCGTGTTGCCCCATCACCACAGCGAAATATCCAGGTGCCGTAACGGTTTGTTGTGGGTGGGCTGCTCTTGCACTTTGTTGTTGTGGGGGGGCTGCTCTAGCACTGGTTTATTGTGGGTTGGTGGCTCGTCTAACGGAGGCACTGACCGGCAGAAGGTCAGGTGCCTGGTTAGACTTCCCCCCAAAGGGGAGATGTATGATGAAGTGCCCTTCGCCACTTTGGCTTGGAGAGGACTGTTTGCCAGCCTCCTGCCCTGCGACTATGGCCCTGGGACATATTGCCCTTCAAACACAGTATTCGGCCATACCAGAGTGTATGTCACTCATTCTGGCCCTTTACATACAGGGGGGTCATTTGGTACTTGCCCAGTGGGAGCGGTGATACACCAGATAACTATGCCATGGAGCCCATTCATATGATGAGAGACTATGGGAAAGACTTTAGCTCCATGGCAATTGAACTGTGTGAAGAGGATCTGAGCGCTATTCGGTAGTTTTGTGCGCTCAGATACCAGCTATCTGGGGATATGTGAAATGTGAGTCAATGTGAATTGCAGTAATGCTGATGGGTTGTCAAACTAGAGAATTGACCAACAAATACTTTTGTCCGGACATCCCCAAGCCGATCCGTTGGGATCAGACCGTGTATGCCGGCTTATGGTCACGGGGGAGGTTTGTAACGGAACCCATCACTGTTTTACCCTGTTTTATGATTATTATGGTTAAAATATGATCCTAATATATGTATGTTGGGTTATGCTCTGCAGAATATTAGCCAGACTTTTGCAGACCTTGGCATGGGAGATAATCCTATTACAGAGACTCAAGAGATAAGGGAGTCTATTTGTATAAAGTGTTTTCATTCTCAGATAAGAACAAAGAAGGTTGATTTAATCACTGTCTGATTATATCAAGTTGCCAGGGAGGTGTGGCTCACCTATTGTCCCTATATGTGTATTGTGTGGGGGATATGTGAAATATCTGTGTGTTATGTGAAAAACATACTTTTACTAACTTTTGAACCCCTGGTCTGATTCATGCCATTTTTTTATATGTTGTTCCCCTGGGTGAGAGATATTGAACGGTGCTGGACTTAAAGGTGTACCCCCTGTTTTTGGGGTACATCCAGAATGTGGTTAAAATTGTGTCTGTTTTAATTGTGTTACCTGTTATCTGAGGGGAGGAGACGTGGGGGTTGAACCATGTATCTAATTGGCTGTGATAATTATGTGGGGGTAGCCCTTCAGAGGGCACCATTGCATAAAAGGAGATCCCCTGTCATTAAAGATATAGTTCTACTTTACCCTTCAAAACGTAGCCTTGTCTCGTTATTGGAGGGGATCGCTATCATACTGGGGATTGCTATGCTTTTGCATACTCCCTTGAGCTGTAACTACTGAACGCTTGTTCCTGATGTACTATCCTTGGAGTCTGTGGTGGTTTTGGTGTCCGGTGCAGTGCTTGTAGGCCTCGACGCAAGCTAGGACGCGTCCATCAACGGAGGTACCCGGTCGGGGTGCCAGTAGATCCGTTACAATCACCCTACCCATCTCCCCAACCAGCATTGCCCCTGACCCGCCATCGCAGAGCATCACCCTGCCCATCTCCCCAACCAGCATTGCTCCTGACCCCACCATCACAGAGCATCACCCTGCCCATTTCCCCAATCAGCATTGCCCCTGACCCCTCCATAACATAGCATCACCCTGCCCGTCTCCCCAACCAGCATTGCCCCTGATATCACCATCACAAAGCATCACCCTGCCCATCCCCCAAACAGCATTGCCTCTGCCCCCACCTTTACAGAGCATCACCCTGCCCACCTCCCCAACCAGCATTGCCCCTGACCCCGCCATCACAGGGCATCCCCCTACCCATCTCCCCAACCAGCACTGCCCCTGATCCCGCCATCACAGAGCATCACCCTGCCCATCTCCCCAACCAGCATTGCCCCTGACCCCGCCATCGCAGAACATCACCCTGCCCATCTCCCTAACCAGCATTGCCCCTGACCCCGCCATCGCAGAGCATCACCCTGCCCATCTCCCCAAGCAGCATTGCCCCTGACCCCTCCATCACATATCATCACCCTGCCCATCTCCCCAACCAGCATTGCCCCTGACCCCTCCATCACATAGCATCACCCTGCCCATCTCCCCAACCAGCATTGCCCCTGACCTCTCCATCACATAGCATCACCCTGCCCATCTCCCCAACCAGCATTGCCCCTGATCCCGCCATCACAGAGCATCACCCTGCCCATCTCCCCAACCAGCATTGCCCCTGACCCCGCCATCACAGGGCATCACCCTGCCCATCTCTCCAACCAGCATTGCCCCTGATCCCGCCATCACAGAGCATCACCCTGCCCATCTCCCCAACCAGCATTGCCCCTGACCCCGCCATCACAGGGCATCACCCTGCCCATCTCTCCAACCAGCATTGCCCCTGATCCCGCCATCGCAGAACATCACCCTGCCCATCTCCCTAACCAGCATTGCCCCTGACCCCGCCATCGCAGAGCATCACCCTGCCCATCTCCCCAACCAGCATTGCCCCTGACCCCTCATCACAAATCATCACCCTGCCCATCTCCCCAACCAGCATTGCCCCTGACCCCTCCATCACATAGCATCACCCTGCCCATCTCCCCAACCAACATTGCCCCTGATCCCGCCATCACATAGCATCACCCTGCCCATCTCCCCAACCAGCATTGCCCCTGACCCCGCCATCACAGGGCATCACCCTGCCCATCTCTCCAACCAGCATTGCCCCTGATCCCGCCATCACAGAGCATCACCCTGCCCATCCCCCAAACAGCATTGCCTCTGCCCCCCCACCATCACAGAACATCACCCTGCCCTTCTCCCTAACCAGCATTGCCCCTGACCCCGCCATCACAGAACATCACCCTACCCACCTCCCCAACCAGCATTGCCCTTGACCCCGCCATCACAGAGCATCTCCCTGCCCATCTCCCCAACCAGCATTGCCCCTGACCCCTCCATAACATAGCATCACCCTGCCCATCTCCCCAACCAGCATTGCCCCTGACCCCTCCATCACGGGGCATCACCCTACCCACCTCCTCACGCAGCATTTTTTCTGAACCCTCTATCACATATCATCACCCTGCCCATCTCCCCAACCAGCATTGCCCATGACCCCTCCATTACATAGCATCACCCTGCCCATCTCCCCAACCAGCATTGCCCCTGACCCCGCCATCACATAGCATCACCCTGCCCATCTCCCCAACCAGCATTGCCCCTGACACCACCATCACAGAGCATCACCCTGCCCATCTCCCCAACCAGCATTGCCCCTGACCCCGCCATCACATAGCATCACCCTGCCCATCTCCGCAACCAGCATTGCCCCTGACCCCTCCATCACATAGCATCACCCTGCCCATCTCCCCAACCAGCATTGCCCCTGACCCCTCCATCACATAGCATCACCCTGCCCATCTCCCCAACCAGCATTGCCCCTGACCCCTCCATCACATAGCATCACCCTGCCCATCTCCCCAACCAGCATTGCCCCTGACCCCGCCATCACATAGCATCACCCTGCCCATCTCCCCAACCAGCATTGCCCCTGACCCCGCCATCACATAGCATCACCCTGCCCATCTCCGCAACCAGCATTGCCCCTGACCCCTCCATCACATAGCATCACCCTGCCCATCTCCCCAACCAGCATTGCCCCTGACCCCTCCATTACAAAGCATCACCCTGCCCATCTCCCCAAACAGCATTGCCCCTGACCCCACCATTACAGAGCATCACCCCGCCCATCTCCCTATAAATTATTGCTAGGCCCCTCTTGCATAGCATCACCCTGCCCCTTTTGCCCTGCCCATTTCCTGGCTCTCACCTTGATACAGGGGACGGTCAGTATCAGCCCATCACCAACAGACTGTGTTTGGTAATGTATAATGAGTTCCAGCAGGTCTGGGAAGGAGCAGATATTTCTCAGGTACAGACCACCCTCACTGTTCTTCTGGATTTTAAAATGTTTCACAGAATTCTGACTCCGAACTGAGGAAGAGAAGAACATAGAGTCAGTAGGCCATCTCATCCAGCAGGCACCAACCTGTCTGCACTACTCCTGTGCTTTAATACACAGCGCCATACATCATGTGAGCCGTGTGTATGTAATGCAGAGTGTATAAGATGTGCAGAGCGTTGTGCAGAGGTGTGAAAGAGAAGTATGAAAAAGGAAACAGGAAGAGTAGTTGCATTCTGTATATTAAATAATATACATGACCAGATAATCCCTAACCCATATTCCAGAAAAGACCATACAAGAGAGTTAGATACTAATAAAACATAACTTTTATTAAAGTCCATTAAAAACAATTTTACCTGTTATCTGCCTGCCACTGGTGCATCACCAGCTGGCGGCTGCACCCCGCTGAGCTCGCCACTATTTTACTATGTGTTATCTGCCATTATCCTAACCCTAAACCCTAAATTTAACCCTATCCTTAATCCTAAACCTAATCCATATACCAAAGTTCAGTAAAATGGCAACAGTATACTAGATCTGCATGTAATAAACATTAATAGCAGTATAGGAGTATTATATTCATAAAATATATATGTGGCTAGCACCATTAAGTGTAATATATTGACCAGATATCTGCTGGCTAAACTCCTTAAAATATATGGAGCTTCCCTGTGTTTCCCTCTGTCTAATCTGACACCTGCTGCTTATATCAGACGCACTCATCACATTGATACATGATATACATATAATAATTTATTTTATTAGAAAAACATGGTTTCCACACCCCCAGAGCTGCTTACATAGACACCTGGTACTAACCAATAGAAACAATGCATGTGGGTATGTTTTTAACCATATACTTACCTTCCAACAAGTAGCCGCACAGTGCAAAGCAATTTCATCACTGAATAAAATAGGGATAGGTGTGTGATGGGAAAAAAGACTACACATCCCATGGTGCTTTGCTGCAGACACTGTTATAGTTGCCTATGATTGGCCCAAAAAAAACAAATTATGAATTTTATAATTTAGCTTGGATTTTCAGGGGCGTTTCTTCTCAAAATCAACTGACACAAAAAACGGAAGAAATTTGCAAAAGTCAAAGTTTATTATTGTTTATTTGGGGATTTTTATTTTTTTTCATGTAAAAATATATTTTTGGATTCTCCTCTATCAAATGCTTCATAATGCAGGAAACTTAGATATGCCTTTAAACGGGTTAGTGCTTGTACCCAGAGAGAACAGGAAATTCAGGGTTAATCTGATGTAAGGGATTACCATACACCACACCCCAACCTGCATGTACATATCCATAATCTGTATTATAATCCTTGTATCACTATAAAACATACACTATTTCATATTTTTTAATCATCATTAATTATCTTTTATAATAAAAATAGTTTTAATGGCCTATTAATAAAAGTTATGTTTTATTAGTATCTAACTCTATTGCCCGGTCCTTTCTGGAATATGGTCATTCATATCATTCAATATCATGAACAATGAGAAGAGGAGGAATGAGTGAGGAGAGAGAATGAATGAGTGAGAATGAAAGCGTTCAAAAAGAATGAGTAAGGAGGAGAGAAAATGACTGAAGAATGAATAAAGAGTTGAGATAATGAATGAGCAGGAGAGAGAAAATAGATGAGGAGAGATAGAGTAAATAAGGATAAGAGTGAAAGAATGAGGAGAGAGAGAGAGAATGAATGAGGGGGAAAGAGAAAATGGATGAGGAGAGAGGGTGAATGATGAAATGAGAAAAAATAGACGAGGAGAGATGGAGGGAATAAGAAGAGAGAGATTGAATGACGAGGAAAGAAAAAAATGGATGAGGAGAGAGAGAGAGAATGAGGAGGAGTGAGAATGAGAGAGAGAACGATGAGGAAAGAGAAAATGGCTGAGAAGAGAGAGAGGGTGAATGATGAGAGATTGTACAAGGAGAAGAGAAGGAATGAGTGAGGAGAGTGAATGAATGAGTTGATAGAGAATGAATGAGGAAAGAGAGTGAATGAGAGAATAAATGTGGAAGAGTGAGAATGATAGAGTACAAAGGTGAATGAGGAAGAAGAGAGAGAGAGGAGAGACTAAATGGAAAAGTGTGAATGAAAAAGTAGAAAGAGATTGAGTGAGGAGGAGAGAGAATGAATAGGCAGGATAGGGAATGAATGAGGAGGAAAGAGGAAATGGTTTAGAAGAGAGAGAGAGTGAATGACAAGGGAGTGAACAAGAAGAAGAGAAGGAATGAGGGAGTAGAGTGAATGAATGTGGGGAGAGAGAATGAAGGAGGAGGAGAAAGTGAATGAGGGGAGAGGGAGTAAATGAGAGAATAAATGTGGGAGAGTAAGAATGAAAGATTACAAAAAGAATGCATGAGGAAGTGAAAGAGAATGAATAAGGAGGAGAGAGAATGACTTAAGAAACAAGAAAATGAATGAAGACTTGAGGTAATGAATGAGCAGGAGAGGGAGAATGAATGCGGAGGAAGGAGAAAATGGATGAGGAGATAGAGTGAATGAGGAGGAGAGAGAATTAATGAGGAAGATAGAAAGAATGAATGAGAAGGAGAGAGGGAATGATGATGGAGTGGAGAGAGAATGAACGAGGAGGAGAAAGTGATTGAGGGAAAAGGGAGAGGGAATGAGAGAATAAATGTGAAAGAGTGAGAATGAAACTACAAAGTGAATGGCTAAAGAGAATGAGTGAGGAGAGAAGGAATGAAATGGAAGGAGAACAATAAGAGACAGTGAGTGAGGAGGAGACAGAATAAATGAGGAGAGGGAATGAGTGAAGAGGTAAAAGTATAAATGAGGAGGTGAGAGACAACGAATAACAAGGAGAAGGATAATGATGGCGGATGAATGAGGTCAGACCCTCTGTAGGGCACAGTGGACAGAGCTCTGGTCATTACCTGACATGGCGTACGGGAAGTCCTGCTTATCACTCTCACGGATCAGGAAGGATCCTGTCTTATTCCCTTCTTTCATCAGGAGGTTCACGGCCTCAGTGCGGGACAACTCCCCAAAGTACCATCTGCAGAGACAGACACAGACTCAGGCATGCTGGGCAGAAGAGCTGACCATCTAAAGTCTCTGGGATAAAGACACCTACCATATCCCACCTTAATGTAATCAAAGCAAATATGGCCGTTATACGCTGATTTAGCAGGGCCCATATTATCAGGAAGTGTAGTAGATACCTAGAGCCGCCTACCAGCGGAGGTGCTCAGGTTATTAACATGAAAATGGACAAATAAAATGAAATAAAAGTCCTTTATTTACTTGTTTTGGAGAACTAGACTTGATAACTGCTTACGTGCCATTCTGGCCATTTATTTAGCTGTAAACTAATGATCTTTCCATTAGTTCTGTTGAAAGCAGTGGCAGTTGTAGCTGCCACACACAGAATAATTACATATAAAAAGTAATAAATCAGAGGCTATTAGCTTTCTACATAATAAAGACTTGTTGTCCGTCTTTAAGTGCAGTTATATATATACATACAACCATATTGGTCACTTGAAGCTTATAGTATTTGTTTGAACACAATGAACAAGTCTAGTTCTTGAATAGAGTGCCCTGTAATAGGAATGTGGCACTGAAGTCTCCTGCAAGGTCAGAGCTCTCACTTCATGGAGGTATTTACTGCAGAGGTAACCAGGAAGATAAGAGGCTCCAAAGTCTGCAAGTCACCCACCGTACCCTTCGATCCTTGGAAGGCTCCTGGGTGTTACTAGCTATATAATATCCCTCTTATCGATTAACTTTTATATACTTTATTTTATTAAGAAGTGCTTATAAGCTCTGTTTTTACACACACAAATTACCTGCTGGGGTCTGCCCTCTGCAGCTCATGAAGACACAGACTCTGCTACACTTGCTGTGCAGTGTCTCATACTAATCAATCATGCTGCTGAGATGCTGATGGGCTAGGACACGACACCGCACACCCAGCCCTACAGATTGATTTTAGGCAATAAATACAAAGCTTATAAGCACTTCCTAAAATAAATATAGAATAAAAAGTAAATAGATACCCAGATATGTTATACACAGATAAATGCAGATCCCTTTAATGGAGCAGCCTTCCAGCAGGGGTGGTAGCAATGAGCATTTAGACAAATAGTGTGCTGAGATTTAATTCTATTTACCCGTAAGGATATGAAATGAGGCTCAGACACACATAATACATTGCAGGAGATGTATGTTATTCTAGCGAGCCTGTTTATGAAATAGTGTAGAAATGTCCAGGTGCTAAAGAATAAGACAGTACAGTAATGGGTTCTAAAGAATAACATAGATAGCATATGAAAAATATACACCTTGATGCAAAGCCAAGTTGTGACATGACATTAGCCCTCATTGTACCCCAGTATCTGCAGGGCCTGGCGGATATGGACAGAGAGGGTCCCTAGTTGGATTTATTCTGCTTGGCTTTTGAGACATAGCAGCTGCACCAGATGAAGAATGTCCAGTCCAGTTGGTATCATTAGATTTACTTTTTGCTAATGACATATGTGTTGGGTCCCACCAGTCCATCTATGATCGGACACCAGATTATATACTCACGGTAGTTCCTCCACTGAGCCTTCCTCTGCCAGGTAGTTGTATGGCACGTACCCCTCCTTCCCTATTCGGTGCCCATTGGAGTTCAGTTTGTTCACCAGCCACCAGTCTCCTGGCCTCTGCAGGACTCGGAATCTATCTCCAACTTTAAAGCTCAGCTCATGTGATTTCATGGAATCGAAGTTATACAGAGCAACAAACCTCTGCTCCCTCCGTGGGTCCATGTCCACATACCCATCCATTCTGCCCGGGGATCGCTGGGCTTTCAGCTCTCGGAGATTTCTGCCCTTCTGGCTTTTCCGGTTTTGGAGTCAAGACATTGCTGCTGGGTGTGTGTGGGAGCTGAATGTCGGGAACTGGCAGGTCATGTGAAGCACAGGCCAGCCCCGCCGTGATTACAGGTAGAGAACCTGCCTGATATGAGGAACCACTTCCTTGTTAGACCTCTGCAGTAGTGGAAAGGTCAGGGGAGGGGGAGATAAGGAGAAATGAGGGGAGAGGCCAGGTGAGGGATGGTGAGAGATGGAGGGGGACAGGTGAGGGATGGCGAGAGACAGAAGGGGAGGAATTAAAAGAGACAGAGGCGTCCAGGTGAGGGATTGTGAGAGATGAAGGGGGCCAGGTGAGAGACAGAAGAGTCCCGGTGAGGAATTATAAGAGACAGAGGCGTCCAGGTGAGGGATAGTGAGAGACAGTGGAGTTCAGGTGAGGAATGATGAGAGACAGAGGAGTCCAGGTGAGAGACGGAGGGGCCAGGTGAGAGACAGAAGAGTCCCGGTGAGGAATTATAAGAGACAGAGGCGTCCAGGTGAGGGATAGTGAGAGACAGTGGAGTCCAGGTGAGGAATAATGAGAGACAGATGAGTCCAGGTGAGAGACGGAGGGGCCAGGTGAGAGACGGAGGGGCCAGGTGAGAGACAGAGGAGTCCAGGTGAGGGATAGTGAAAGACAGAGGAGTCCAGGTGAGGAATGATGAGAGACAGAGGAGTCCAGGTTAAAGACGGAGGGGGCCAGGTGAGGGATGGTGAGAGACAGAAGAGTCCAGGTGAGGGATGGTGAGAGACAGAGGAGTCCAGGTGAGGAATGATGAGAGACAGAGGAGTCCAGGTTAAAGACAGAGGCGTCCAGGTGAGGGATGGTGAGAGACAGAAGAGTCCAGGTGAGGGATAGTGAGAGACAGAGGAGTCCAGGTGAGGAATGATGAGAGACAGAGGAGTCCAGGTTAAAGACGGAGGGGGCCAGGTGAGGATTGGGGAGAGATGGAGGGGGCAAGATGAGAGACTGAAGAGTCCAGGTGAGGAATCATAAGAGACAGAGGCATCCAGGTGAGGGATAGTGAGAGACAGAGGAGTCCAGGTGAGGGATAGTGAGAGACAGAGTCATCCAGGTGAGGAATCATAAGAGACAGAGTCATCCAGGTGAGGGATTGTGAGAGACAGAGGAGTCCAGGTGAGGAGTGATGAAGGAACTGTGAGGGAGAATTAGATTTTAATTGAAATATATTATGATTTACACGTTCTTAACTATCATTATATTTTATGTTTATATTACTTTTGTAAAATAAATGAGCAATTTATAGTAACATTCTTTAAATATGTTTCAAATATTTGCAAATAAAATTAAAAAAATGCATTGTTTTCAATATATTTTAAATATTTCAGTACTTCATATCAAAGTCTATTTTAAGATGGCAAGAAAAGGGTATTAAGAAATGGAGAAATAATGACTGTTCAAGAAGTCTAAACATGTTATGATTTATATGACTGACAGATGGCAGTATCTTCAAGTAAAACATTATATACAAACATGTCTAAAGCAATCAAGCTTCTTACAAACTTATAATGTTTGCATTGAGGAGATGGTCCTGGCTCTATATAACATACAGAACAACAAACCTCTGCTCCATCCGTGGGTCCATGTCCACATACCCATCCATTCTGCCCGGGGATCGCTGGGCTTTCAGGTCTCAAAGATGTCTGTCCTTCTGGCTTTTCCAGTTTTGGAGTCAAGACATTGCTCCTGGGTGTGTGTGAGAGCTGGACGGTCATGTGAAGCACAGGCCAGCCCTGCGGTGATTACAGGTAGATAGAGTATCACCTTATTAGATCTCTGCAGTAATGGAAAGGTCAGGGCAGGGGGTGAGATGGGAGATAAGGAGAAATGAGGGTAGAGGCCAGGTGAGGGATGGTGAGAGACAGAAGAGTCCAGGAGAGAGACTGAGGAGTGCAAGTGAGGGATGGTGAGAGACAAGAAGATGAATGCTGAGAGGAGTGCAAGGCCAGGTGAGAATGAGGACATTGTGGAGAGGCCAGGTGAGAATGAGGAATGGAGACCGAGGTAAAAGTAGTCAGGCAAGAAAGGAATGCTCAGCGAGGGTGGTGGCCAGGTGAGAGATGTGAGAAACAAGAGACAGGGTGGTAAGAGACAGAAGAGTCCAAGTAAAGGATGGTGAGAGACAGAAGAGTACAGGTGAGAGATGGTGAGAGACAGAAGAGTCCAAGTGAGGGATGGTGAGAAACAGAAAAGTCCAGGTGCAGGGTGGTGAAAGACAGAAGAATCCAAGTGAGGGTTGTTGCGAGACAGAAGAGTCCAGGTGAGGGATGGTGAGAGACAGAGGAGTCCAGGAGAGGGATGGTGAGAAACAGAAGAGTCCAGGTGAGGGATGGCGAGAGACAGAAGAGTCCAGATAAGGGATGGCGAGAGACAGAAGAGTCCAGGTGAGGGATGGTGAGAGACAGAGGAGCCCAGGTGAGGGATGGTGAGAGACAGAAGAGTCCAGGAGAGGGATGGTGAGAGACAGAAGAGTCCAGGAGAGGGATGGTGAGAGACAGAAGAGTCCAGGTGAGGGATGGTGAGAGACAGAAGAGTCCAGGTGAGGGATGGTGAGAGACAGAGGAGTCCAGGTGAGGGATGGTGAGAGACACAGGAGTCCAGGTGAGGGATGTGAGAGACAGAAGAGTCCAGATAAAGGATGGTGAGAGACAGAGGAGTCCATGTGCTGGGTGGTGAGAGACAGAAGAGTACAGGTGAGGGATGGTGAGAGACAGAGGAGTCCAGGTGAGGGATGGTGAGAGACAGAGGAGTCCAAGTGAGGGATAGTGAGAGACAGAGGAGTCCAGGTGAGGGATGGTGAGAAACAGAAGAGTCCAGGAGAGGGATGGTGAGAGACAGAGGAGCCCAGGTGAGGGATGGTGAGAGACAGAGGAGTCCAGGTGAGGAATGGTGAGAGACAGAGGAGTCCAGGTGAGGGATGGTGAGAGACAGAGGAGTCCAGGTGAGGGATGGTGAGAGACAGAAGAGTCCATGTGAGGGATGGTGAGAGACTGAAGAGTCCAAGTGAGGGATGGTGAGAGACTGAAGAGTCCAGGAGAGGGATGGTGAGAGACAGAAGAGTCCAGGAGAGGGATGGTGAGAGACAGAAGAGTCCAGGAGAGGGATGGTGAGAGACAGAAGAGTCCAGGAGAGGGATGGTTAGAGACTGAAGAGTTCAGGTGAGGGATGGTGAGAGACAGAGGAGTACAGGTGAGGGATGATGAGTGACAGAGGAGTCCAGGTGAGGGATGATGAGTGACAGAAGAGTCCAGGTGAGGGATGGTGAGTGACAGAAGAGTCCAGGTGAGGGATGGTGAGAGACAGAGGAGTCCAGGTGAGGGATGGCGAGAGACAGAGGAGTCCAGGTGAGGGATGGCGAGAGACAGAGGAGTCCAGGTGAGGGATGATGAGTGACAGAGGAGTCCAGGTGAGGGATGATGAGTGACAGAAAAGTCCAGGTGAGGGATGGTGAGTGACAGAAGAGTCCAGGTGAGGGATGGTGAGAGACAGAGGAATCTAGTGGAGGGATGGTGAGAGACAGAGGAGGCCAGGTGAGAGATGTGAGAAACAGAAGAGTCCAGGTGAGGGATGTGAGAGACAGAAGAGTCCAGATGAGGGATGGTGAGAGACAGAGGAGTCCAGGTGAGGGATGGTGAGAGACAGAGGAGTCCAGGTGAGGGATGGCGAGAGACAGAGGAGTCCAGGTGAGGGATGGCGAGAGACAGAGGAGTCCAGGTGAGGGATAGCGAGAGACAGAGGAGTCCAGGTGAGGGATGGCGAGAGACAGAGGAGTCCAGGTGAGGGATGGCGAGAGACTGAAGAGTCCAGGTGAGGGATGGCGAGAGACTGAAGAGTCCAGGTGAGGGATGGTGAGAGACTGAAGTGTCCAGGAGAGGGATGGTGAGAGACAGAAGAGTGAGGTGCCAGGTGAGAATGAGGACATAGTGGAGAGGCCAGGTGAGAATGAGGAATGGTGACAGAGGTAAAAGTAGTTAGGTAAGAAATAAATGCTCAGTTAGGGTGGTGGCCAGGTGAGAGATGTGAGAAACAAGAGAGTCCAGGTACAGGGTGGTAAGAGACAGAAGAGTCCAAGTAAGGGATGGTGAGAGACAGAAGAGTACAGGTGAGAGATGGTGAGAGACAGAAGAGTCCAATGGAGGGATGTGAGAGACCGAAGAGTACAATGGAGGGATGTGAGAGACAGAAGAGTCCAGGTGAGGGATGTGAGAAACAGAAGAGTCCAGGTGCAGGGTCGTGAGAGACAGAAGAGTCCAAGTGAGGGATGTGAGAGACAGAAGAGTCCAGATGAGGGATGGCGAGAGACAGAGGAGGCCAGGTGAGAGATGTGAGAAACAGAAGAGTCCAGGTGCGGGGTCGTGAGAGACAGAAGAGTCCAAGTGAGGGATGTGAGAGACAGAAGAGTCCAGGTGAGGGATGATGAGGGACAGAAGAGTCCAATGGAGGGATGTGAGAGATCGAAGAGTACAATGGAGGGATGTGAGAGACCGAAGAGTCCAGGTGAGGGATGTGAGAAACAGAAGAGTCCAGGTGCAGGGTTGTGAGAGACAGAAGAGTCCAAGTGAGGGATGTTAGAGACTGAAGAGTCCAGGAGAGGGATGGTGAGAGACAGAGGAATCTAGTGGAGGGATGGTGAGAGACTGAAGAGCCCAGGTGAGGGATGGTGAAAGACTGAAGAGACCTGGTGAGGGATGGTGAGAGACTGAAGAGTTCAGGTGAGGGATGGTGAGAGACTGAGAAGTCCAGGTGAGGGATGTGAGAGACAGAGGAGTCCAGGTGAGGGATGTGAGAGACAGAGGGCCCATGTGAGGGATGGTGAGAGACAGAGGAGTCCAGGTGAGGGATGTGAGAGACAGAGGAGTCCAGGTGAGGGATGTGAGAGACAGAGGAGTCCAGGTGAGGGATGGTGAGAGACAGAGGAGTCCAGGTGAGGGATGGTGAGAGACAGAGGAGCCCAGGTGAGGGATGGTGAGAGACAGAGGAGTCCAGGTGAGGGATGGTGAGAGACAGAGGAGTCCAGGTGAGGGATGGTGAGAGACAGAGGAGCCCAGGTGAGGGATGGTGAGAGACAGAGGAGTCCAGGTGAGGGATGGTGAGAGACTGAAGAGTTCAGGTGAGGGATGGTGAGAGACTGAAGAGTCCAGGTGAGGGATGGTGAGAGACTGAAGAGTTCAGGTAAGGGATGGTAAGAGACAGAGGCGCCCAGGTGAAGTATGGTGAGAGACAGAGGCGCCCAGGTGAGGGATGATGAGAGACAGAGGAACCCAGGTGAGGAATGGTGACAGACAGAGGGGCCCAGGTGAGGAATGGTGAGAGACAGAGGGGCCCAGGTGTGGATGGTGAGAGACTGAAGAGTCCAGGAGAAGGACAGCATGAAAAGGATAATTCATGTCATAAGAAATGGTGAAATTATGAAATCGAACCAAAATTCTGATTTATATGACCCTGACAGATGGCAGTATCTTTAAGTAAAGCATTAGATACAAACATATCTAAAACAATCAGGCTTCTTACACACGTACAATGTTTGCATTGTAGAGATGGTCCTGGTGCTATATTGTAGCTACATAACATACTTAATTGAAATGCAAATAGTGCATTAGCATATACACACAAATCATGAAAAGAGAAATAGATAACAGAGTATATTAATTTAGATGACAACATTTTGGTAATATCTACCCCTCTTATATAAGATTACAAATGAGATCTAGCAATTGAATAGTGACTTTATAAGTTAATAAAATTGACATGTAATGCAAAGCAACATTTAATTATTTTGTACCGTTATCATGTTTATGTATTATTATTTGTTTATGTTTATGATGTGTATGTATAAAAAAATTAAAAAAATATAATTAAAAAAAAAAGTCTAATAATGCTATCTATATGTAAGATATTATTAGTTGCCAGAGAGGAGAGAGACCAGGTGAGGAAAAAAGCCTCAAATAAGGGAAAGGCTCAAAGAGGGGAGAGGCCTACAGTAGGTTGGAGAGGAAGAAACAGTGAGGGAAGAGGCCAGGTGATAGGGAGGCAAGACACAGGAGGACATGAGCAAAATCTTAACCTGCAGCTGTTACAGGAAAGGTGAATAATGCACCAGGGATTACCATAATCAGCATCTAAAACCCAGCTCGGGAGGAGGATGGAGGGCAGTTCCACGACTGCTCTGATGATTGGGGAAGAATGTGTGGGACCAGGAGCTGCTATACCAGGTTACTCCCGGTCAGATAGGGGAAGATCCTGGGGAGGTAAATCAACAATTGGCAGTATCCCAGAAGTATAGAACCCGCTTACTGGAATTGGCTTATGATGTTTCCCAAGCAGGGCATATGGGAAGCAAAAAGACCCAACATGGCCTCATCTGAGTTTTCTGCTACTCCAGAATCAACAAGGATGTCATCCACAACTGTGGACAACCAGGAAGGTTACACAGGACTTGATGCAACCTTTGCCATAATAGATACCCTGTTTCATTGGGTCACTATAGATATTGTAGGACCTCTAACCAGGCCCAGTAGAACCAGGAAGCAGTTTATCCTTACCATGGTAGACTATGCAATCCACTACCCCAAGGCTGGCACTTTCTAGAATTTGCCACTACTACTACCGTGGCTGAAGGCTTAATGGTTATCTTCTCCCATGGAGATTCTGTCCGATAGCGGTACACAGTTCATGGCCGATCTGACTCAACAGCTATCACCCCCAAACTAATGCCTCCGAGAGTGATTCATTGGAACCTTGAAATGAATGCTCCATGTCTTTGTTGAACAGGAAGGAAATTGGAGAATTCTCTACCACATCTCCTTTTTGCTTCCTGCAAAGTACTGCAGGAGTCGATGGGGTTCTCCCCCTTCAAACTCCTATATGGGCAGCAGTTGAGAGGTTTCTTGGACGTGATCCATGAGGCCTGGGAGGGGGAGTATAGGCAGGACCTGGTGCTGCTGGTTCTGTATGTCTTGGCATCCAAGGAGCGGTTATTTCAGACCATGTTCAGGCTGCTCATATTAGACAGAAAAGGTACAACGATTGGGGCACTAGGGCTTGAGCGTTTGAGGAAGGACAGTAGGTGTTGATGCTGGATCCCCATCCCCAGAACAAGTTACAAGCGGCTTGGGAAGGGCTGTATCAAATTTATCGTAATATCAGCCTCCAAATCAATGTGCTAGTCTTAGATCCTGAGAAAAGATCACTCTGATCACTCATATTAATCAACTAAAGGGGTATCAGAATTGACCACATAGTCTGCATGTGGTCTGTCTGCGAACTGGCAGCAACCCTGAGGAAGGGCTCCATCCTGAGAACCAGCTAGCCCCACCACACAGACAGCATTCGTTAGCCAACCCACTGACATATTCCCAGAAAGCACAACTGTCTAATATATTGGCCCTTGGACTTCCCCCGATAGTCCTTGTACTCAAGAAGGACAAGACAGCTTACTTCTGCATGGATTATCGTAAGCTATACGAGAATACTGAAACGCTTACCCTGTTCCTGCATTGATGAGTTGCTGGACCAATTGGGGACTAACCTGACTAACCTCCATCTCTCATTTGGTACTGGCAGATTCCTCTCACGCAGTCTGCTATGAAGAAGTCAATGGTCATCAACCATTTTGGCCTCGACAAGTCCATGGTAATGCCATTTGGGATGAACAATGTACCCTCCACCTTCCAGAGATTGGTAGACTAGCTACTGAAAGGACACTAGGAGTATGCAGAGGTATTCCTGGACAAAATAGCTATTTTTAGCCCTTCCTTGGAAGATTACTTCCAACACATTAGGCAGATTTTAGATACAGTTAAGGGGGCAGGACTCACTAGTCTTCTGGACAAATGTCAGTGAACCCAGGTACATGTATAGTACCTATGACACTGGATGGGTAGAGGACAGATTAGACCCGAACCTGCTAAGGTAGAAGGGATAGCTGCTTGGCCCATGCCCCAAACCAAAAAGCAAGGACTGCAGCATATTATCACAAGTTTGTTCCCTATTATAGTTCCTCACAGACCTTACCCAAAGAAGATGGCGCTCATCGTGGAATGGACCCGTGTTTTTGATGCTTTTTTTATGTTCTGTAAGCCACCCTGTCCTACTCCCCCATCCTAGCTGTCCTGGACTATTTGTTGTACACACGGACACTTTCATCTACAACTTGGGCCGTGCTCAGACAGACGGATGAGCTGGGAACTCCTGAGAAATAGCCACTGCTGCAATTGAGAGAGGATGTTTAGTGGTGGTTTCGGCCCACAAGAACTTAAAACGTTATTTGTACTGGGGGAGTTCACCATGGTCACTGATGAATGCTTTGCTGGTGTCTTGCTTTACAATCTTTTAAAAGAAAGGTCCACCTGAATGCCGATGGTCTCTCCACAACAGGAGGACAAATAAAGCTACAGCTTGGGGACCATACTGTAGATCCTCCAGGGGGCCACCTCCGCCCCCTCATCCAAGACCTGGAGGTGCCCAGCTACTGGGGCAGCCCTGTAGCCCTCTGCCGCTAGCCTATACTTGGAATTCCTCCAATCATCGCCCACCACGACCTCTGCTGATTGGCTAAGGGCCAATTTTATCAACAGCAATAGCACGGGCCAGACTCACTGTGGATTGGTCCAGGGAACTGGAGGGGGGAAATTCAGGGAAAATTCCTGGAAACTTATAGACATTCTGTGTGAAGGGATACCAAACTCAAGGAAACATATGGGTAGGTTGGTCTAGCAACATTTTTAAGCACAAAAAAAAGTAGATTTTGACAGTATTTTTCCTTAATTCCCATTTTTTCAAATTGTCTATAATATTGGAAAGCAGTAATGGACGTAATGGTCTTAAATATTGTCTTCCCTTCAAAGGAAATACAATAGGCTGAGAAGGACGTGGAGGGTCAGTTGGGAGGTATGTGGCAGTGTTACAGTGTGATTCAGGTATGCTTGGCCCTGCTCCCACGAAGGTTGAATTTGCCAGTGAACATGGGTCCTCAGGCTTTCCATACCTTACCTTTGACTTGTGCTTTGCTGCAGGTTTATATGTATTTACTAGAGAACTTTTTCCGGTGCCTATCACCACATTGGTAACAAAATTATTTTAAAAATGGAAAAACTTTGACACATGCTCTCCAAAATATGCCGCTTTAAAAAACCACAATGCTAGTTAATAAATGGGAGGTGGTTGTCAACTGACTATTCATTTTCAGGATATCTATTAAAAGTTACAGTCCTTTCCCTTTTTAAATTCGCCAGCAGTGGCAGCAGCAGTGGTGACCACCAACCACTAGATGAAGTTGACAATTTTCAGTGACGATACCATAGAGTTAGGGTTAGGTAGACTGTTCGACATTGGGTGAGTGTTAGTGTAAGGGTTTAGGGTTAGGCTTAGTTTAAGGGTTAGGGTAACCTACCAAACATTGGTAGCGCTGCAAAATATCGACATCGCCATCTTGCCGCAACTGCTGCTGTCACTGGTGGAGAATTTGAAATGGGATAGATCCAAAGTTAATTCACACATAAGTAGTGATGTCCCGAACAGTTCATTGGATAACTATTCACGGCGATTTTCGCATGTTCGCGTTCGCAACGAACGGCGAACACATGCGCTTTTTGGTCCGCCCCCTATTCTTTATCACTGAGGAAGCTTTGACCCTGCACCTTACAGTCAGCAGACACATTCCAGCCAATCAGCAGCATACACTCCCTTCCAGAGCCTTCCATCTGAATGACAGCCTCCATTTTAGAATCATTCTGTAGCTACATTCATTGAGAGAGGACATATATTCTACCTGCTTCTGATTTAATAGGAAAATAGATAGCCAGGCTGTGTATTAAGCTTTCACTACACACCTGAAGGACTCATTTGAAATCTGCTGCAAGGACAGCAACCCAAAACGCCCTTTTTAGGGCTAGAACATCATTTATTTTATTTTATTATTTTTTTCTGTGTAATCTAATTGCATATGTCTGCCTGCTAGCGTGTGTGTGAGGCCTATTGCATCTACTTTGCCAACTTTTGCCAGTGCACAGTGACACTCATATCTAGTGCAACCGTAGTGTACAGTGAAATAAAATAACCCTTTTTTGACTGTAATCGATTGAATATCAGTTGCCTGCCTACAGGCGTGTGTGTGAAGCCTATTGCATCTACTCTGCCAACTTTTGCCAGTGCACAGTGACACTCATATCTAGTGCAACCGTAGTGTACAGTGAAATAAAATAACCCTTTTTTGACTGTAATCGATTGAATATCAGTTGCCTACCTACAGGCGTGTGTGTGAAGCCTACTGCATCTACTCTGCCAACTTTTGCCAGTGCACAGTGACACTCATATCTGGTGCAACCGTAGTGTACAGTGAAATAAAATAACCCTTTTTTTTCTGAAATCGATTGAATATCAGTTGCCTGCCTACAGGCGTGTGTGTGAAGCCTATTGCATCTACTCTGCCAACTTTTGCCAGTGCACAGTGACACTCATATCTAGTGCAACCGTAGTGTACAGTGACATAAAACAACCCTTTTTTGACTGTAATCGATTGAATATCAGTTGCCTGCCTACAGGTGTGTGTGTGAGGCCTATTGCATCTACTCTGCCAACTTTTGCCAGTGCACAATGACACTCATATCTGGTGTAACCGTAGTGTACAGTGACATAAAACAACCCTTTTTTGACTGTAATCGATTGAATATCAGTTGCCTGCCTACAGGCGTGTGTGTGAGGCCTACAGCGCCTACTCTGCCAACTTTTGCCAGTGCACAGAGACACTCTTATCTGGTGTCACAGTAGCTTGCACGCATAGTACCACTAATCGTAAAAAAAATGACAGGCAGAGGCAGGCCACCCCGTATGGGCCGTCGTGGTCGTGGTGCTGTGATTCCCTTTGGCCCTAGAATAATGCCCAGTTTTCAGAGGCAACGTACCCTGAACTTGAACAGTTCAGAGGACATGGTTGACTGGCTAACACAGGACACCCAATCTTCTACAGCTTCCGCTCGGAATCTAGACGCACCATCCTCCTCCAGCTTAGCTTCAAGCACCTCTCCAGTTACCACTCGCCCGCCTGCCGCCGCCACCACCAACACTAGCACCACAGCCGCTTCACTTGATCCGTCAGCAGAGTTATTTACACATCCGTTGGAAGAAATGAGTGATGCACAAACATTCGTGCCAGAGGATGTAGATAACAGGGATATGTCCCAGTCAGGCAGCATTACACACATGGACGTAAGGTCTGATGATGATGATGATGTTGTACCTGGTGCTGCTTCCTTTGTTGAGTTGTCAGATACAAGTGAAGCGGTTGATGATGACGATGCGTCCGTGGATGTCACGTGGGTGCCCGCTATAAGAGAAGAAGAACAGGAGGAAAGTTCAGATGGGGAGACAGAGAGGAGGAGGAGACGAGTTGGAAGCAGCGGGAGGTCGTTGAAAGTAGCTAGTGGCTCAGTCAGACAGCATGCATCGGCACCCTGGGTCAGCCAGACAGCACGCCAGTCAACGCATGCTGTTGCCACCACCAGAATGTCGTCATTGCAGAGCTCAGCTGTGTGGCAATTTTTTCGTGTGTCTGCCTGTGACCACAGTGATGCCATTTGCAACCTGTGCGAAAAGAAACTAAGTGGTGGGAAGTCCAACACCCACCTAGGTACAACTTCTTTGCGAAGGCACGTGATGTCACATCACAAACGCCTATGGGATCAACACATGAGTACAAGCAGCACACAAAGTCAAAGCCGCCATCCTCCTCCTGGTCCAGCATCTTCAGCCACGTCAACCACTGCTGCCCTGCTTGCCCCCTCTCAACCATCCGCCACTCCGTGTCTCGCCCTGAGCAGTCCCTGCTCATCTGCCCACAGTCAGGTGTCTGTCAAGGACATATTTGAGCGTAAGAAGCCAATGTCACAAAGTCACCCCCTTGCCCGGCAACTGACAGCTGGCTTGTCTGAACTCTTAGCACGCCAGCTTTTACCATACAAGCTGGTGGAGTCTGAGGCGTTCAAAAAATGTGTAGCTATTGGGACACCGCAGTGGAAGGTACCCGGACGAAATTTCTTTGCACAAAAGGCAATCCCCAACCTGTACTCGATTGTGCAAAAGGAAGTAATGGCATCTCTGGCACACAGTGTTGGGGCAAGGGTCCATCTGACCACTGATACCTGGTCTGCAAAGCAAGGTCAGGGCAGGTATATCACCTACACTGCGCATTGGGTAAACCTGGTGACGGCTGCCAAGCATGGAATACGTGGCTCTGCAGAGGAGTTGGTGACACCGCAGCGACTTGCAGGCAGGCCTGCTGCCACCTCCTCTACTCCTCCTACTCCATCCTCTTCCATAACCTCCTCGGCTGAGTCCTCTTCTGCTGCTGCTATGTCTTGCTCCACATCAACGGCACCCCCCCAGCTCCACAGGTACTATTCCACATCCCGTCATTTGGGTGGATCCAGGGAACAAACCTGTGGGTTTCTTGGCCCATTTCCAGTATGATAGTGAGTGCCTGATTAGGGGGTTTGGCGAGTTTGTAAGGCTCTGAGGCAATTCTGATAGCCAAGCTACCTTGTCCCAGGTTAAGGGCCTTAAAGTGTGGTTCTCTAAATACACCCAGGCCGGTTGATGACATATAGAATGTGCTATTGGGATGAAAGATAGGTGATGTAACAGGTATTAAACTGATAGGAATAAATAGTACAACTTAATACACCACTCCTATTTGGTGGCACCTTAGATTGCACGCGCAGTGCCCCAAATTCGAAGTAGGAGGTCCGACCAAGCATCTTTTTCCATCTCCCTGTTCCAAAAATCAATGCCATATACACGTCCCCTAATAGTGGACGTAACAGGGATTAAACCGATAGGAATAGTACTACTTAACAGTACACACCTTATAATAACGCAGACAGAGGCAACGCAGAGAGAGGAGTCTGAAGAAGAGGAGTCAGAGGAGGAAGGTGGCTTTGAGGAGGTGGAAGACCAAACACAGCAGGCATCCCAGGGGGCTTGTTGTCCCCTTTCGGGGACCCTTGGTGGCTGGGTGGAGGAAGAGAACTTCAATGACATCAGTGAGGACAAGGACGGGACATGGCTAGCTTGGTATCCAACCTTGTCCAAATGGGGAGTTTGCGGTTGTGCAAAGGGACTGTTTGCGGTTGTTTGCGTTGCATTAAACGGGGAGATTGGTCTGTTACTGTGAAGCGGGTGTAACCCTTACACTACCTGATCAATACAACATCATACCTGATGTTTTAAAGCATGTTATTCCAAACAATTTAGGAATGTTAGGTGATTTATGCCCTTTATGGCTTAAAACCAGACTCTGCATCAACTATGTAATTTTCCTTGGGAGTTTTGCCATGGATCCCCCTCCGGCATGCCACAGTCCAGGTGTTAGTCCCCTTGAAACAACTTTCCCATCACTATTGTGGCCAGAAAGAGTCCCTGTGGGTTTTGAAATTCGCCTGCCCATTGAAGTCTATGGCGGTTCGCCGATGTTCGTCCGTTCGCGAACATTTGATGGAATTCGCGTCCGTGGTTCGCAAACCGAAAATTTGCTGTTCGCGACATCACTAAACATAAGCAGTCTAGTATCCTTAAACAGAATATCAATTTGTTTCTAAGGAGCACTATGCTTTCCAATTAGGCTTACTATAGTCTTAAATACTAAAGCACCACTCTCAAGTCATAGTCTGAATCACAGTTTAAAATCAACATGGAAAACCAGTTACTCCTTCTTAGCTTAGTAGTTGTCCCTATAGTACAATTGAACTAAAACTTTCCTATTGATCCCACCTAGTAAGGGATAGTCTGGGCAATAGGTGATAGCAGGATCTAACTATTGGGCACTTAACAATAAAGTACAACTAACAATAGCCCTCAATCAGGGAGCCTCACTAAAACTCCCTTTGCCAAACAGCTCTTATTCCTTGGTGGTCTAGCTAAGGTGGAGCTTTATTCCTTGGTGGTCTAGCTAAGACCCATCCCTTTGGTTCTCCTAAATTGTTACCCAATTTTGTCAACCCTCCATCGCACTGAGGGTCTTGGATCACAGCATCTCGATGCCTTGAACCTTGATCTGTTTTCAGACCATCCTGTTATTATGACTAGGGGATCCCACGGCTACCACCAGTTGTCTCAACCTACTTCATAGCTGGCCTTGAAAAAGGTCGCTAGAGAGGTGACACACTTCTTTTGCCTGCTTTAGGCTTCCAGAGTTTTTTAGTTACTAACTGGGGTCTCGCATAGAGACCATGTTGGGGGGTCGGGCTGATTGGCAAGTCTAAGGGCCCTTTTAAATTTCAAGCCCGCAGTGGCCATTGTGCAGCCCATAAATCAGGGGGCTTGAAATTTGAAGGAGTTACAGAGCGATTAAATTAGAATGGGCACAACGACATGGCCGGAATCCAAATCCGAAAACTATGCTTCTGCAGATAGCATTTCTGGGCGTGAACATGATAAATTATTCAAACCTAGTTATGGGTTTAGATAGAGCCAATAGTAAAAGAGACTGTCATCATTACGTCACTAAAACATGGAGGTTAAATTTCAATCACTTACCGTTTTGAAGTCTGAGTTGCGATCGGACCCACATTCCAGAAATAATGCAATATGAAAAAATCAATAAATATAATATTCTTACCCATGCGAGTTCTATTATATGTATTAACACATTGACTGTCGGGATCGATATAACATGGAAATTAAACATAAAAAAATTATTTTTTTATTGCAATTTTGCGAGCTTGAGAATGTTGTGCTTTTAACTTTAATACCATTAATCGCTTTCTCTATAATTTAAAATACAGTAGTGTGTTTATATTTGCTTTTACAGTGCTACGGACAGGAGTTTAACCCCCTTGCGAGTCTTCTGTAGTTCCCATAGGATTTTTGGCTACATTTGCCATTTACGGTGTGAAAACAATTGCGGGCTTGAGGACTTGTAGCAATTTAATAACTATTTGCGATTGGAACATTTACGGGATTGAAAGATCAAAGGCATAGCTGGGACGGAGTTCAGATTTTGACAGCCTGTAGGGTTTTTCAGCCTGTAACCTGCAGATTGTTTGCTGGTAGCTAAAACAGGCCAATTTAATAGCCGTAACTTTTGTGGGCTCCTTTACGGGCTTCTGGAACTCTGAATCAGTGAATTTAGTAGGGCCCTAGGTCTGAGGTCACCGTACATTGGAGGAGCCAACCCTGATAAAGTGCATTAGATAGATTGTCAGTGCTGTCTGACCCTGTCCTGATAACGTGCAGGAAAAGAGTCATCCTACATCAGATAGACAGCAAAGTTCAAGCATATACAGTCATATACAGTCTATGAGTCACCATACATTACATCCATGGTTTGAAAAGTCCTCAGGGAACCACAGCTAGGCCATGGTTTAGGGACAAACTCTGTATATACAAGTGAGGGGTTAAACATAATAAAATATCCTGGATAAAAATTAGCTCACTAATGCTCGGACTAACTATCGGATTGGGAATCAGTGCATGAGACAGCCAACCACTGCTGTATGAGCCTGCCCTGATATTGAGCAGTCAGGAGGTCACCCTACATCATATAAACACCCAGCAGGATCTACAAGCTGAGAATAAATGCTTATCATAATCAGTGGCAAAGCTAGAAAGAACAATCAATAGTGGAGCTAGTGATTGGAGGGCCCCAGTGCAAAACCATATCTACAAAGAGGGAAAGGTCATCAAATATATGTCAGTGGTCAGATTACCCCAGAGTGATCAGATCACCTTTCTATGAAAGTGATCATAAAACTATCTTTCCTAATGAATTAAGTCTACTCTTACTCCTTAGTCACCACAGGTAGCAGTGGGCCCCTGCCCTGTAGTGGGCTCCGGGACTTTGCACCTACTACACCAGCTGTAGCTCTGCCCTTAATTGTCATGCAAAATAATCTGATAATCCCAGGACAGATGGGGCAAAGCAAACTCCCTGTTATATACAATTTTGATTGCTTTGTTATTTGTTACTGCATGGGGGTAAGCCAGGGATCCTGACCCGTGAGACAAGCCCCTGTTAGTGCTGACCACAGGAAAAGAAGAAAGTTCTGTTGGTAACCCATTTGGATTTGTATATTCAGTGATTTTTTGTTGTTGTTGTTTCTGCTTTTCCATCAATTTTTGTGACACACTATGTACTGGATATTATTGTTTTCTATATGTGCATCCAGTGTAGCATTACACAAGCTGAAAAATAATTAAGTGATTCCAAGATTTACACGAGGAATCCTCAGTAGTTATGAAAATATTGCTGGAAAAAATATGTTTGGAAATCACTGAAATAGATAATTTAGTTCTTTTAAGTGTTCAAATATTTACAACAAGGCGAACCAAATAAATTATAAATTATCGTGGACAAGTCAATATTCCATTAATTTGCGTTCAGGGTCATGGATGGCACTTTGGTGTTAGACATACCCAATGTAATGTAATGAGTAATCTCTTATTCTTTAGGGTCTTCTTCTTCTTTTTTCTTTGTCAACGTAACTTGAAAAAGGGCAAAATATTTCTAGAAAACAATAAAAAAGGAACAAAACATTTACATGTTTTATTTTTATGTGGAATTATTCTTTACTTTAGGCTTCCATTTTATTTATTGGGCTCCTTCTTGAAGCGTCTGTCACATGAGGTGAAATTTCCACTAGTCCTGATGAAAAAAACTTGCAGTATCTGCCACATTACATTTTAATTCAAAGTCTCCTCCCAACTCAGTAGATCAGTATACATTAAAATGCCAACTTCCACTGCAGCATAACTGCACAAACAAGTTAATACATTTAAAGTTGAATTTTTTTTAAAAATTTTTATTTTACATTTTGAACCATTTTAATGATTTTAAAATTTAGTGCATCTTAAATATACAATTAGAGTGAATCATTAAAACATTGACATTGGTCAATAAAAGTTAAAGTAATCCTGGAGTGTTTTGCATCTGATTTATATATAAAGCTAGGTGTTGCATTTTATTAACCCCTCCATATGCAGGTTACAGCTAAATGGTTTACCTCCACAGAGTCCTGCACGCAGCAGCAAAACTTTGTGATAGCGTGCACGATTGCGTTTGCTCGTGTGTGCACGTCATTTCTTGCAGGGGTGTTCTCAAGAGAGCGGGCAGTCAGGGGGGCCTAGAGGGGGGCAATTGCGGGATGGCCGTGGTGGGTGTGCCCAGTGCAGACAAAAAAAATATAGGATCACTAGCTAGGCCCCTCCAGAGAAGGGCCCTGGTGTATTACACCACTTGCACCACTGGAAGACCCACCCGTGATCACAATGAGTACTATCATTAATAATCATGGGACATGCTGCACAAAGATGTTAAAGGTTATATATCCTGGGCTAGTTACTTCCGCAATCACCATATTTGTAAGAAAAAAATCTCGAAAATGAACAGTGCGTATATCATATAAAGTCTCACAGCTGTTATCAGAGCTTGATGTCATTGAACGTCCTGTGTGTCTGTCTCAGATCATCCTGTAGAGTTATTTGGTGTTGAGCCATCTCCTGGAGAGGTCTGACTAGGTGTCTAGTAGAGATTTAGCTGAACATTTGTTTTTCTGCAATCTCTTGAAAGGACGGTCTTTCTTCTGGATCCTTATCCCAACATTTTAGCATCATGTTATACACATCAATACTGCACAGTGGGGGGATTGGCAGCCTGTACCCAGAGGAGAGCTTTCCCAGCACATCACCATTGTTTATCCCTAATAAACAATGACAACAACATGAATGTGATTGCCCTAATGAGGATAGAGTAGCTCAAAGATTAATGTTGTATTATAACACTATAAAATTGGCATCACCTGATACAAACAAACAGAAATATATTTAGCAATGAGGTGCCGAGTGTTCCAAAACCAAGAGCATTTCTTGGGGTAAAGATGGGGTCCCCATTTGAATTATCGTTCTTTGAAATTAAATATAGGACTACAGTATCCCCTTAACACTACAGTATAACCAACCTTAAGTGTTTTATGTTCTAAATGCATACCTATGCACTTTGCAAGGTGTGATTTATGGTAATTCCTATGTACATGGCTATTCCTCTATTATTTTTAAATCATTATTCATTTGAATTACCCTTCCAGTAATGTCTACCTGTTACAGATTATATGTACATCAGCAAAAAGGCAAACATCTAATTTAGTACATTTCTATATAAAAAACAGAAACCCTAACACTTATCCATGAGGCACCCTACTAGTAACCTTGCGTTCCACTGAAAACATTGCATCATATATGGCATTACTCTCTAATACTTGTTGTAAAGCATCACTGGAAAGTTTACACCCCTTATGAATTCAAAGATAAAAAATATATCCCGCAGTCTGTACTTACATTTTACAACTTTAATATTTCTGTTTGTAATCTGTGTTTTCTATATTTTTTAGTTAGTCTTATTTACCTTACTAACCAAGATCTTGATATCTATTTAGTTAATCTAATGCAATTTTCAAGAATGTTTTATGTGCAATGACATCCAAAAACTGACGTTTTCCTTCTCTTAATCTTTTTTTAAGTGGCATTAATATAATTTTAATTTTATATTCACACTGATCCCCATTTTGTTCTCTTACCTTTGTAGGGCTTCTGTCCCAAAGTGAAAATCTCATATAACAGGATTCCAAAGGACCACACGTCAGATTGGATGGAAAATACTCCATCTTGTAGACTTTCCAATGCTCTCCATTTCACCAGGACAGAAGAGGTACCATTGGAAGAGTAAATGTCATATGGTGTCTGTGTCAAAAATGAGAATACAATCAACAAGAGGAGACAAGAAGACAAAAACAAACAATGGGAAATGAGAAGGAAAAGTTAGTAAAAATGTACTGGTTCGTGAACACTCTTAATTTCTCATCAATATCATTTTATAAATCTAATAATAGCCAATATATCTCAAATATTTTATCGTTTGACATCTATACACTAAATGCTGCCTCATCACAGCAGAACAGGGTAGATAATAACGTCAATACAAACAAATCCTGCGGAAGTAATTCCATAATGATGGGAAGTATTAGAGAAGAAACAGCAAATTCCAACTTACCTTCAACTGTCTTGCCAGTCCAAACTGGCCAATCTTGCAGGTTAGGTTTTCTCCCACTAGGATGTTTCGAGCAGCCAAGTCTCGATGCACCACACGTTTCACCTCTAGGTACGCCATTCCATCTACCACCTGTCTACTGATGTTTAGGAGATCAGAGATCGCCAGCTGAGGTCCTACTTCACCTGACAGGAATTGTAGAATCACAACACAGGAACATGGTCAGGCCCGTGAGACAGAAAAGACAGACAGCAACTGCCACAGAAAAGTCTACCATCATTATCTCAGGAGTATGACAATATTTACTTGTACAGTGCTCAGGTTTTCATCAGGTAATGAGGAAATAAACCATAGTTACATATGGCAGCAGGAATCAGTAAAAGTTGGAAACAGGAGATGTTCGTATGTAGCATGTTATAAAAAACTGGAAACCTTAATGCTAATCCAGAACTCCGGATAAATGTTAAATATCTATCCTTGAAATCCAGCACTGATTTTCAGCTGGAGCTTTTGTCACATTGAAAGATGTTGCTAGCCTAAAGCGAACAGGCAGGTTCCTGACACTATATAATTATAATATAATTATTTTGTGAGCAGTGAAATTATAACAAACACAAGAAAACAGATACTCACCACAGAGGTAGTCATGGAGGTTACCATGACCCATAAACTCTGTAACTACACATAACTTGTCTTGAGTGGTAGACACAGCTAGCAAGTTAGTCACATTATTATGGTCCAGGTTCTTCATAATATCAATTCCTTCCTTGAACCCATTTCTTTTATAATATTCTGTATGGACAAAAATGCATTCAATTACATTATTTAAATGCTGGTTACAGATTTATGTCATTCATCACCTCTGTTTATTTTATTCTTATGTCGTTGTGATCTTGGGAGGGCCTCCTTGTGATGATCATCTAGCATCTTTTCTAAGAAACACAAACCTCTCAGAAACCTCTGTAGAAAGTTATGTTCTATAAGAAAAGTCTTTTTTTTTTGCTTTTGTGAATACCTTTCTCAACAAGTCAAGGAGCCCAAATTAAGCTCCAGATGTGTTCCCTGGGTTCAATTCCAGTCAAGGAACCAAGAGGTCACACCACCCTGTAGCCATGCAGGGTTGACCCTGGTCAGTACTTGGATGGGTGACCATCTAGGAATACCAGTAGCTGTATGCTATGACCAACTGGAGTAGAAAACTGGCAACCCACTCCAGTATCTCTGCCATAAAAACCAAATGTAACAGCATGACCATGGATGTTCCATGAGGTCACTGAGAGTAGGAAACGACTGCACGATGCAAAAAATAAAAAATAAATAGCTCCAGATAAAGTGCCATGAATATCAAATCCACCACTTGTTAGTTCAAGAAATGTTTGTATAAAGTCAACAATAAGGACATTTGTAAATATAATGGTTTTAAAATAAACCAAAATAGGCAACAGGAGTCATGTGCAGAGAGGGAGGTAGAGACAGGCCCATCACTTCAGGCATAAGATAGGGTAACAAATGTTAAGAAAAAAAAAAGGCAAAGAGGAGAACTTTATGCCCCATAAATTAAGCAAACAGCAAAAGGGATTGTTAATGCAGGGAAAATGAGATATAGTTCTAGATTCCCTCTCAAGAAATGTTGGTCAGTATTTCTCAGATATCAACCATTACGCAGTCTTATCAAAATAGATATATCAAAATTTAAAAGTATTTAAATACATTTTGCAAAAATAACTTATCACTATGAACTTGATAAAAGGAATAAATGGAAGACCAAGCCCCAGTAGGATAATCCAACAGGATCCAGTTCAACAGTTGAAAATTAAAATGCACATGACACAAGCAGAGTCTGCTAAATTTGAGATTTCCTCAAAAAAGTATGTGGACACACAGGGCGGCCCAGGCCTCTGGGATCGCCTGGAGTGTCTTATGACACATTGGAGCCTGGGCGCCCTGATTGGTTGCTCGATCGTGGCGGAAAGAGCCTGGGAGCAGTTTAGCGTGCAGCGGCACCATCTTTTCATTCCGCAGCTGGGCATTGTGCTGGTTGGAGGTCTGGTGTCCCCTACTGCTCTGGAAGAGTCCTGCGCAGCCTGATGGTCCTGTTGTGTGTCTTGTCTGTGTGCTTGTGTTGTAGATTCGGTTTGTGTCTTTTTTTGTGGTCTGTGTCGCGGTCATCACCCCCCCCCCCCTTCTTTATTTGGCTAGTTGTTCTTGGTGTTCTGTGTTTGGCTGTTTGTCCATAGTTTTTTTCCCTTCCCTCATTGTCTGTCTGTTCTGCAGTGTGCTTGTTTTATTATCATTATTGGTAGTAGTAGCAGGAGCATGGATGCATTGGAGGCAGATACTAGGGGCAGTATGCTCCTTTGGCAAGCCCACCCTGCAGCCTGTACCCACTGCCTGCAGCTTCCCAGGGGAAGGGGTTAAGCCACATGCTGCTAGTACCGGTGAGGGTTTGGGGGTGCAGCAGCCTCGACCTCATAGCAAAATGAGAGCTGAGCAAACGGGTCTTCCAGATGCAAGTGCATTAAGCCAGCCTGCACCTTCTGGAACACCTTTGAGCCAGATTATACTCTCCAACAGTCCTAACCCCCAAAATCCACATCTGGGCCCCAAGGGTGGCAAGGGTACTAGTAGGAGTAGAGCGGCAAAAACCCCAGCAGTCCCAAAAAGTGATTGTGTGTGTGTGTCTGAGTCTGCTGTTAAAAAGATTAACACATCAGTCTTGAAGGATCAATACCAAGGTGACGGGGACCTGAGTACGGTGACCTGAGTACCAGTATGACGTTGCTGCTAAGGAGGCGCAAGGAGATCAAGAGTGAGATGTTAAAAGTGAGCCAATCGGAAATGGTCAAGGTGACCAATGCGGCATGCCCGGCAAGGACCAGGAATGCCACTTAAAGGAGGTCCAGGGACCTGCTCAGGCTCTGACCGTGATTTGAGAAATGCGAGATCCCAGCAAAAAAAGGACACGGTAAGCTGAAGGAAGAGGCGAAACTGCATCACTGGCCCTCCAGGACACAGGTGAGATGGCGTGTAGCCAACAAAAACACACATATCTTCCATAGGGAGGGCGGTAGGGGAGGGACAGGATACGTTCATATCTGGGCAACAATGGTATAGGTATTTCTGACAGGGAACAAGGGGAAAGGGTGGCTGGTTTAGCAGCTAAGGTGTGGGTGCAGGGCTCCCCCCCCCCTGAGAGGGTTCCGGGGTCCTCGCATGTGTCAGAGGGCTTCCCGGGTCAACTACAGGGGCTATCAGCATAGTGGATCCAGTAGCTACGGTGGGATCCTCCGAGACGTTTAGGGTGTCTGACCGCAATGCTCCCATGGCTAGAACGCTATGGTAGGGTAAAAGGGAATGTGTCAGCAGCTGAGCTGATAAAAAATGGTTTACGGGATGGCTTTGTAATTCCGTATAAAATTGGGGTTACCAGCAGTCTCCCGGCAAACCTAAAATCGGTGGCAGAACACCCTGAAGTTGTCAGATATAAGTTAGAGAAAGATTTAAATTTAGGCAGGATGGCAGTCCGTTTCAGTTCCCTCTATTTCCTAAATTAAAAGTCTCTCCCCTGGGAATGGTACTGGAGAAGGAGCCAGGCAAATACCGGCTGATAAATCATCTATCTTATTCCAAGGTTGCTTCATTTAATGACAGGATTGAGAAGGAGTTTTCCTCAGTGTCATATGCATCATTTGACGGGGTCAGCAAACTTGTAAGATTAGCAGGTCATGGAGCTTGGATGGCTAAGGTGGAGTTTGCATTTCCCCTTTTGCTGGTCCATCCGTGTAGTCACTACTTATTGGGTTGCAATTTTGAAGAAGAGTACTATATAGACCTCTGTTTGTCAATGGGGTGTTCCTTATCATGTGCATTCTTTGAGACATTTAGCACGTTCTTGCAATGGGTCACGTGCCAGGAGTCGGGATGTGCCAATATGGTGCACTACCTAGACAACTTCTTGTTTATAGGCCCGGCAGGGCATGATACCTGCCAATTCCTGCTGGACACGTCCCAGTCCATGGCAATGGAATTCGGGGTGCCATTAGCCCAAGAAAAAAAATGAGGCCCGCATACATTGTTAACCTTTTTGGGTATTCAGATTGACTCAGTGAGGATGGAATGTAGTCTCCCCCCTGTAAAAATTGTCGATCTGAAGGCTGAGCTAGATGGGTATCCCTCCGATGGCTTCAATCCATATTGGGCAAGCCAAATTTTGCATGCCTTATTATGCCCATGGGCAGGAAATTTAGCAGAAGGCTAGCCCTAGCGACAACAGGCATACAGCGTCTGCATCACTTCATTGGGGTTTCGACTGCCATGAAGGAGGATGTCAGGGTTTGGTTGACGTTCCTGAGTGATTTCAATGGAAAAACACTCATTCATCTGCGGAGGCTAGCTAACAATGATATGCAGCTCTATACGGACTCATCTGGGGCATGCGGCTTTGGAGCTTACCTTGATGAAATTTGGTGTGCCGCTCAGTGGCCGGGTAATTGGGAGGAAGCAGGTTTGACAAAAAAATGGCTTTCCTCAAGTTATTTAGGGGTGGCCCTGTACATCTGGGGTGACAGGCTGAGGGATCGCCAGATAGTCTTTTTCACGGACAACATGGTGGTGGCTCACACCATCAACAATACTACGGCATCGTCGGTCTGTTGAGGCATCTGGTATTGGGCTGAACATTTGGTTTAGGGCAAAACATGTTCCAGGATATGGGAATGGGATGGCTGATGCTCTCTCGTTTTCAGTGGGATCGCTCCAAGCGGTTTGCGCCAGAGGTGGAACTACGGGGTGACAGGAGCTCTGGGAGATTAAAGCTCAGAGGTAGCGGCATTGATAAGGAACTCTCTGGCTCCGGCGACCTGGAACGAATTGGTGGAGTTGGCCGGTGGAGCTAACAAAGAGGACAAGATGACGGGCATCTTGTTATGTTATTTGCTGAGATGCAAAAGTGAAGGGAGTTTGAAAGCAGATGTGGGGTGTCAGGTGGCAGCCCTGGCGTTCATGTTCAAACTGACCGGGCTGAGGGACCTCACAAAGGTCTTTGTAGTAAAACAGGTGATTGGTGGCATGTTCAGAGGTGAACAGGTTCAGTATAAGAGGTGCCCCATCATGTTTACACTGTTGCTTTGGCTGGGGGTGATGCTGGGCGCAGTGTGCAGCTCCCCTTATGAGGCCTTGCTTTTTTGGGTGGCCTTTTCCCTAGCTTTCTTTGGAGCATTCAGAGTGGGGGAGTGAGAAAGTGAAAGTGTGGTTATATGGTTAAAAAGATCTAAGACCAATCAGGAGGCTAAGGGAAGGTAAATTACCCTGTATAGGGTTGGTACCGAATGTTGCCCCGTGAAATGTACCAGCAACTATTTGCAGCAACGGCCGGGACGCCCAGGCCTGTTGTTAATTCACATGGATGGTTTGGCCCTTTCCAGGTTTCAACTTGCTAAGTGTCATGGCTGAAGCATGCCAAGGCACCAGCTGTGCAATACCTTACAGACTGATTCCCTCAGCCTTATAAGATAGGCTTATTGTGCCAGGGGAATGGGGCCCACTGACATGGGTTAACATTGGGGATGTTGTGATTTATGTGTTATTCCTTGTTATGCCTATTTAAAGTTGCCTGGGTACCACTAGGCCCATACTATGGTACCCATGTTTATAGTTGGGGTGTGCATATGAACATGATGTGAGTGATGGGATGTATGTCTGTGTTGTGCTTTGGGGGGGCTAACACTTACAAGGGAAATATTGTATATGCCCAATATTTCATACTACTGGACTAGTGCCTTATTAACAAGATTAGGGAGATAATTGACCCCTAGGAGTCACATGACACCAGTATCTGTCTGTATGCATCTCAAGCCTCAGACTGGTGTCTCCAGGCCTATTTTATTTAATTTCCCCCTAACAAGAATACAACAGTGGAAAGGGAAAACAATGGGTGATTGTCTTAGACTGGCAGGCAGGGCTGATAACGTCAGCTAGAAGGATTGGGTGTAACCATGGAGGCACATTTAAATTGATTGGTCTGTTGTTGCTAGAATGTGGTATAAATATGTCGGATGGTTTCAGTAATAAAGATGCTTAACTGGTTCACGTAATTAATGGGTGAATTTCGTTATTGATGCTGGTTTCTGGAGTAAGTTATTTTCAGAACTTAGAACGATTTGTATGCTATACAAGACCACAGACATCTCACAGTCTAACCTAAGGGCTGAAAGTTCCTGCTGCTGCACAGAGGTAAAACAAACTGGGCACACCTGTGGGTAGAGGTTTGCACAATAGGCTCTTATCATACCCCTTTCAACATACAGGTTGGCACAACTGGAGGCAGTGGTGGGACCTGTGGAACAAGATACAGAGAGGATGGCACAGTATGAAGAGATGTCCGTGACAGAAGTAAGAGAGATTTTTAAAAGCAGATGATTCACCAGGGTAGCAGGGATGACCAAAGCACTTATGGTTGAGGAACTGTTACTGGATGACGAACATCAAATGGAGGCATCCGGGAGAGGGGGTAAGCACAGTACCAAGAACCCCAATCCCACGACCCAGCTTGGAGCTGGTGGAGACAGATGAAGATGAAATCACCCGAATTTTCAGAAATGGAAAGGGATCTTCCCAGGGGGAATGACTGTGGAGAAGGCGGTGAACCTCAGAGAAAGGTTAAGTCAGGAGGTGCGGGAGGAATGAAACAGACAGGCTAGTCCTAGGCCTGTCAAGAGGAATGGGGGTGTGCTACATCAACTAAAGTTGGCATAGCAGAGTTTTAAAACTTTTGGAGAAGAGATGGACCCTATGGATGGGTTCTTGCAGAAGTTTGAGCGACAATGTGACTTGCATGACATTTCACATATAGAATGGGTGAAGTTGCTAGTTAGCAAACTCACTGGGAGGGCCAGTGCGGCGTACAGAGCTATGTACACAGAACTGGCTAAAGACTATGCGCAAGTGTATCAGGTGCTATTGGCAAGGTACGCTATCAAGCCAGAGACATTTATCAAAAGACTCAGATGTGACAGCAAAGGGACAGGGGATACCTGTGGTTATGTGTAGATTGAAGCACGCCTGTTGGAAATGGTGGGCAGCTAAAGGAGCCACCATGGCTGAGGCGATTCTGGAGGAAGCGGTAAGGAACAGCTGCTGCACCTGTGTCCACCACCATTTCGGGCTCGGCTCCAGGACAAAAAAACAACCACAAAGAATGAGGCAGCAAGTATGGTGGATCATTTTGTGGACACTAGAGGGGAAGAGCTGGGCCAAGGAACCCCATTGGTGCCTACTCAAAGGCTTTTCCAAACAAAGGGGGCTGCTGGATCTAAAACTGGAGCCCTGTGTCCTGCATTAACCCAGGCACCAACAGCTCACAAAGGCAACAGACATTATGGGTGGGGCTCTCAACCTCCCCATCCAACATCTGCTATGCGTCCGGGCAGCAGGAATACCAGAGGGGAGTGTTATGGGTGCCAGCAAACCGGGGCATATGCTCAGGGATTGCCCTCAATGACCCTCTAGACAAGTGGAGACCACTGCTAGACCAGTGTGTTTTCTGGATGAGTGGGACCGAGCCACGGGGCACTCCAACGCAGCTCAGCCAGAGCCAGAATCAACTGAGGGACAGCATTTGCAACCTGTCTGGGTACAAGGGCGTAAGGTGACTGGCTTCAGGGATTCAGGAGCCGCAGTTACGGTCGTACACCCTGATTTTGTTCCACGTTCTGCAAAATTACCTAAAGACATGATGGTGATAGTTGCTGGAGGGGAGAAATTTGCCATTCCAGTTGCCCGGTTGCATTTCGATTGGGGCACTGGGAAAGGGATCCAGCTGAAGTTTTGTTGGGCAATGATCTAGGGCACATGGAAAGTCAGTATGTGCACCCTAACACCAGGGCTCAGGCCAAGATAGCAAGGAATACCCCTGAGAACCAGGATCAGATGGAATATCCAGCCCCTGAGGTAAATCCATTGCCCGCTACAAATTTGGGCGGAAACTGGGCAAGCATAGAGGAATTAAAAGCAGCATTAGCTCAGGATGAGATGCTGGCTGGGGTAAGAGGGAAAGCAGATAGGCAGGAAATAGGGTCAGAGAAAGATAGTTATAAATGGGACAAGGGATTGCCTGCAGTAAGAAAGGAACAGGCTGACAGAGAACCAGGCCAGCAAATGGTGGTCCCTAAGAAGTATAGAAGTAGCTTATTGGCTTTGGCACATGCGGTCCATTTGGCTGGGCATTTAGGGGTAAAAAAGACCACACTCCGCATAACTGGGGTGTTTTATTGGCCTTGGGTAAACAAGGATGTGAAAGATTATTGTAACTCTTGTAATACCTGTCAATGCCATGGACGCTTTGGGAAGGGAACTAAAGCTCCCCGGCAATCCATGCATATCATGGATGTGCCCTTCCAGCGGGTAGCTGTGGATATTGTAGGTCCCTTGGCTAGACCTAGCAAGACGGGGAAACAGTTCATAGTTATCATAGTGGATTATGCCACTCGGTATCCAGAAGCTGTAGCCCTGTCTAATATATCAGCTCCCAAGGTAGCAGAAGCTTTAATGGGAGTATGTTCTAGGACAGAATTTCCCCAAGAGATCTTATCTGACCGAGGAACTCAGTTCATGGCTAAAGTTACTGAACATCTAAGGACCTTATGTGGTATAAAGCATATCACATCCTCTTCCTATCATCCCCAAACCAATGGACTTGGGCAGGATATGTGAAAGGTTTAATGGAACTTTGAAACAAATGATACATACTTTTACAGATCAGGAGAAAGACTGGGAAAAGTTATTACCCTATCTTCTCTTTGCCTTAGAGAAGTGGCACAGGAGTCAACTGGGTTTTCTCCATTTGAGTTCCTGTATGGCAGACAAGTTAGAGGTCCATTAAACGTGATAAGGGAATCTTGGGAGAGGGAATATGGAAGGCATGAGGTGCCAGTAGCCACCTATGTGGTAGCATTGAGGGAAAAATTGGCCATGCTAACTGGATTAGTCAGGGAGAATATGCACAAAAGCACAGGAAAAGAATCCGAAATACTATAATCCAGGTACCAGTGAGAGGGAATTAGAGGTAGGAATGGAAGTATTAATGATGGTAGCCAGTCCCCAGGATAAACTCCAGGCTATGTGGGAAAGGCCCTACCGAGTGACCAAAAAATTAAACCCCCATACGTATGTGGTGATGACAAACCTGGATAGGAAAATCACTAGAGTAGCCCACATAAATAGATTAAAGGTATACCAGAGACGACCTGCCAACCTATTAGCCATCTGTTTACCCACAGGGAGTGATCCAGAAGAAGGGCAATTACCACATATGCTAGCTTCACCAGAACAGGGTTCCCTGGCAGAGGGATTGAGGCAAATCCAGAACCGAGAAAGTTCCCAGAAGGAGCAGCTAGCACATAGTTTGGGCCCATTTAAAGAATTGTTTACCACTGAACCAGGGTGCAACCAGCTAGTGGTGCATACAGGGGTGCCCTCCCTTGAAGCAGCATGCCTATAGGGTCCCTGAGGCTGTGAAAGCCAGCATATATGTCAAACTGTGTAAAATGTTACAGCTAGGAGTAATTGAGCCATCCAGTAGTCCCTGGGCGTCCCCAGTTGTATTGGTGCCCAAGAAAGATGGAACAACCTGTTTCTGCGTGGATTACAGGAAGCTAAATGAAAAAAAAATGAAAACAGATGCTTACCCTATCCCACGCATGGATGAGTTGTTGGACCGTCTAGGTACTGCCAAGTATTTAGGGATATTGGCAGATTGCCTTGGAGGACACAGCTAGGGAGAAGTCTGCATTTATCACACTATTTGGCCTGTACCAATTTAAGGTTATGCCTTTTGGGATGAAAAATGCCCCGTCTACCTTCTAGAGGTTTGTAGATAAGTTGTTGCATGGGCACCAGGTATATGCACAGGCCTATCTCGATGACATAGTTACTTTTAGTTAGACCTGGGAGGACCATCTAAGGCACATCACGAGTATTATGCAGACCATCAGTCAGGCTAGGCTTACCGTTAGACCTGTCAGTGGGCCAGGGTAGCGGTGCAGTATGTGGGCCATTGGAAAGAAATGGGAAGTTGAGACTAGAGCCAGCAAAAATAGAGGGTATAGCAGCCTGGCCCACTCGTAAAACTAAGAAGCAGGTAATGCCTTTTTTTGGGTGCCACTGGATATTACCGTAAATGTATTCCCGCTTACAGTGGTACAGCCGAGCCCTTGGACCCCTGTCTGTGAACTCGCCTTCTAAGCCCTGAAGGACGCCCTAACCTGCTTGCCTGTACTAGCCTCCCCCGGATTACAGCAAACCATTTGTGAAAAAGACTGATGCATCTACCTATGGCATAGGAGTCGTTCTGAGCCAAACTAATGACAAAGGAACAGAGCATCCTATTGCCTACCTTAGTAGGAAGCTGCTGAACCGAGAGATAGCCTATGAAAAGGAATGTTTTGCTGTGGTGTGGGCTCTCAAAAAACTCCAGCACTATCTTTATGGGAGACTGTTCACTGTAGTTACTGACCACAATCCACTTTGGTGGTTGTCCAGTCAGGGCTGATAATGTGAGCTAGAAGGATTGGGTGTAACCATGGAGGCACATTTAAATGGATTGGTCTGTTGTTGATAGAATGTGGTATAAATAGGTCTGATGGTTTCAGTAATAAATGCTTAACTGGTTCACGTAATTAATGTGTGAATTTTGTTATTGATAATGCTGGTTCCTGGAGTAAGTTCTTTTCAGAAGATTTGTATACTATACAAGACCACAGACACCTCTCAGTCTAACCTAAGGGCTGAAAATTCTTCCTGCTGTACAGAGGTAAAACAAACTGAGTACACCTGTGGGGAGAGGTTTGGGCAATAGCCTCTTATCATTCCCCATTCAACATACAGGTTGTCACACTTCGTTCCTAAAAGACTGCTTGCAGCGCCTTGGGCTGTATCCAGCTGAATTCGGCAACCATTCCTCCCGTATTGGGGCTGCCACTGTGGCAGCTGGTTTGGGTTTACCAGAGGAGGTGGTAAAAATAATTGGGAGGTGAGAATCCAAATGTTTTCAGAGCTATGTTAGACCAACGTCTGCGGTTTGCTAACCGTCTTATGTTTATTGCAGGCGCCAGAAAACAGCTCTGGGTGATTGACCACTCCTTTATTTACTGGCCCCCGATGTTCGCTTCAATTTCGCCGGATGGCCTGCAACTGGGCGTTCCTGAAGAGGACATGCAGGTGCAATGGGCTGTGATATGTGGTTTAAGATGGCTCAAGTGGGTAGGATCATAGAATCTCATGTTCAACGTTTTGGTGTACCACAGATTGTGTTGATTCATGCTGGGGGCAACAATCTAGGGGTGAGTTTGAGCTACCTCATGGGCATGTTTAACAAGGAGTAGGTAAGCCCAGGGGCAGGAGGTTGCTGCTGTTGGCCGGGCCACAAACCCTTACTTGGTTAATTACTTTTACAACCTTAATTAATAAATGTTGTGGCACGTTGATATCCCATACTGGTTGTCATGTCTGTTTATTTATCTATTAGGTAAAGTATAGTATTGGGGTGGGCGCTGTATGGATCCTGCTGGGGAAATGTAAGAAACGCAGGGTGGCCCAGGCCTCCGGGATTCTATGACACGGTGGAGCCTGGGCGCACCTTGATTATTTGCCTGGCTGCGGGGAGAAGAGTCTGGGAGCGGTTTGGTGCGCAGCGACGCCATCTTTTTTATCTGCAGCCAGGCATTGTGCTGGTTGCTCTCCCTCACTGTTTTATTAGCAGGATTGGTTTTTCATATTGTTTTGTTAAAATTTTATAAACAGTTTTGTATACATTTTCTATTTAAAAAAAAAAAAAAATGAAAAAAGGGGTTTTAAGGATTTGTTGTATGTTGTATGTTTTATTAAGTTATATGCTGTATATGTGCCATATGTATTTTGTATTTGTTGTTTTTCGCAAAGGTGGGTGGGGGAGTTGCACGGGTCAGTGGCAAAGGAAAAACGGGCTTGTCCCCTCCCTACCTCAGGGGCGTGTTTAACAAGGAGTAGGTAGGCCCATGGGTGCGTGCCCAGGGGCAGGAGATTGCGGCCGCTGGCCGGGCCCCTCTCCCTTATTTGGTTAATTAAGTTTGTAAAAGTAATTAATAAATGCTGTGGCACGTTGATACCCCATACTGGTTGTCAGGTCTGTTTATTTATCTATTACATCATGATGTTCATTTCTTACATACACGCACTCACCATGGTTTATGGTATAGATCAGGACTTTCCTCTTTGCTTCACTCCACCTGCCTTCCCAAACTTCTCCAAATCTGAAATACTCTTCTTTCTTTTTATCTAGCGTGAAGTCTGACCAGGGCCTTTCCCAGGGGTCATCCTCTTGAACCTTAAAATGACAAAAAGAAAATTATGAGGGGAAAATTGTGAATATTAGTAGCTACAAAAAATATTCTTTAATAAAGAAGACCCTCTCTTGTTAGAGCTTACAATGTAAATGTGGGCCCAACATGTTATCACACTCCTATCACATGTAGGACTCTGTATGATACACGGCCGGGCCCTGCATGTTATCATACACATCTTAGATTAGATATCAGTTACCTTTTGGCTTCTGGGCCTGATAAAGGGCTGAATCAGCGGGCAGTTAAGAAGTTTCCAATCAGCTGTGAAGAAGTTCACCAGATCGATGAGGCTGCTAAAAGTCAAGTTATCGTTCATGACCAATTTCCCTGTTGCATTCTTTTTAATTAGGAAATGTTTTACTTTGTTGATCCTATGTACTGTGTGAAGGAGACACAATAAGGAACATAGTTAGTAAATGTGCCCTTGTATATCCTGTATGACAGAGATGGGACAGGATTTGATATATTTAAAAGCTCACATTTGACAAATAATTTGTTGTATATAAATGTTCTTATTAGCTTAATTTACTAATGTTATCCTTCTAAGTGTTTTGTCATATAAAATGTACACATCACTTATCTTTATACGGCCCCTGAGTAACAGATTATCACCTTGTAGAACTCCTTCTTTCTTCCTGTTCCCTCTCATGTAGGGTTCCATGTTTCACATTTGTCAGCTAGGGCCACACCCACATGGAGGGGCTTCAAACTACCAGTGCAACATGATTTTCTCAATTGTTATCTTGCAGTTTCATTGCCCTCTATACTAATTAAGCAGCAGGTTGAGAACTTTTCCCTAACCCTAAGATAGATTACCCTGGATGTGTCTACTATGAAATATACAGTTTTAGGATTAGATCGGTTGTCATTTCTGTAGAGAAACAGAATTTACATGCGCGTGGGAATCGACTCACCTGAAAGTACATAGTCTCCAGCATTTGTCTTGCTGGGTCTGACAAGAAAGGAGCCATGTGTGTTGGGCGGAAACAAGAGAAGCTCTTCTGCCGCTGAGTCTTCAATGTCTATGTACCAGCTGGAAGAGCGTCCAATCAGTGAGTCAGAGAGGAGACAGCCAAGAGATGAGGAGGACGATGTAAGAAGACAGGTGAGGGGTTAGGAGGACGTGTGAGGAGGACGTGTGAGTAGGACATGTAAGAATTAAGGTCAACATGTGACGTGACCATGGAAAGTGAGGACTGAGTAGGGCAGGCGATGGATGAACAAAATAGTGTAAGGACAACTAGTGAGGTCCTATCAGTAGGAAAGCTACTGCTTCACAAATACATCTATTTATGGCTGTGGTTTTAGCTTCAGGCTGCATAAAGTGGTAGCTGGAAATCACAGAAAATAATTAAAAGGTCATTGGGTCAGGTGTTTCCTGTATTCATAAAACTTGTATTTACATACTGATCCTTAATATGTCTGTGGCATATAAATTATTATGCTATATAAAAACAAATATCATAAAATATATTAAAGGATAATTGAGACACAATCTTTAATTAATTTAGAAATTAATGTGGAAAATAATGACATCAATTGTAAAGTATGGTAGTGTTGATGATTCAGCTATGAGGTAAAAATAACTATATATTTCAAATAAATAATAGAGAGCACTCCTCTTTACATATAGAGATCCCAATCTGCACTCCATATGAATCAATACTCTATCTACAGGGGAATGATATCTGAGAATCACATATAATAGTTGCGAGCATGCTGGTTGTTGCTAACGCTGCGGGCTTGCGAAGCGAGGGCCGCAGTTGCTGGCATGGAGCAAATGTAAAAAGGAATCCTGTTTTAGCTACACGAACCTCTAACACTAACCTAAACAAGTCCAATAGAAAACAGGATACTACAACAAATACTGCTAACACATAACAAATTCAACAATAAATCCTCTTCTTTGGGCCCTAACCTACAACATTAACCCCACAACCTAAACAGACACAGAAAATAGGATACTACAGCAAATATTAGTAACACCTTCAAAAAAACGACAATAAAGCCTCTTTTCTGACCCACACCATATAAGCCTAAAAGTAAAAGATAATCCTACAATTACAACAATCGCCTACAGAAAACAACAAAAGAATCCAAATATTGCTTCCATTTACAAAATTGACTCCACAAACAAGCACTTACAAAACAAATTACAATCACAAACTAAAATAATAATACATTATTTTTATTTACAGATTAATATGGCTGATACTGACAAGAAACAGGAAAAGATAAGACGCCAAAGTAGAGAATGACAAAAAAGATGGGCAAACCAGCAGAAGCCGGAGCAGAAGGAAATTTGAAGAGAAAAAGAACGGAAAAGACTATCAGCTGAAAAAATAAAATCTACACATAAGAAGGCAACTAAAAAACAAAAGCATTTAGAACCTGTTCCTGAACAATCAGATAACATTTCCAATGATGACTTACAAACTCAGACTGATATATGCTCTTCAAATTGTTCTTTACTTAAGTCTTTAGCAGTAGAGGTCCATAGATGTGGTGACATGAATATTCTCTCTCAGTTTTGTGAGGCTTATCATTTCAAACAGGAAAGACCCAGAGATGGCCAGTTCATTAGTTGCTGTCAAAAAGGCAAGGTCAAACTTCGAGAAAGACAACAATTCCCACCATATTTACAAAGCATTATGACTGAGCCTGCTTTTCCCAACTACAAAAATTTCAAAACAAACATAAGATCATACAATCTTGCCATATCCTTTGCATTTAGGGGGGCAACATTAGCTGCTAATGTGCCAGGACATGGCCCTTACTGCTTTAAAGTCCAAGGACAAATTTACCATCCTACTTCACATTTACATCCAGAGGAAGGAGAGAAAAGAAAATTTGCTCAACTATATGTCCTAGATACAATGGAAGCTGTTGACCAACGTATGCAGCTTCAAGAAAATAAAAAATGCTTACCCACTGTTTTTATAGAGCTAGATAACATTATGGCCAATAACCCCTACACTAAAGCTTATAAAAATTGGCAGAAGTGAAAAAGGAACAACAACTTCATGCAGAAATACATAAATTGTCAATCCCAAAGGTCAATATGGTGCTTAAAAGAGATAGACATACTGATAAACGCTGTTATAATTTGCCAACATCAAATGAGGTTGCAATGGTGTTTCAAAATGAAGAAGCAGAACCACCATTTCAGAGAGACATTAGAATATATCCCAGAAATGAGGAGCAACCTTTCATTAATATAAGTATTTTAAGTACAAATTTAGATTCAATGACATCTCCAATATTTTTTCCACACGGAGAAGCAGGTTGGCAACCAAAATTAACCCTTTCCAGTTACCCACATTCTAAAGTATGAGTGCGAAATAATATTTCCATGCTTGAATTTAAAGTAGCCCAGATTGTATTCGAAATACATTCAATCCAATTTTATGTGGTGGAAAACGAACACAACAATGGATTATTGATTCCTATTTGCAAGTTGAGGCCAATAATTTTAACTTCATAAAATATCAACAAGATAAACTACGTGTGGAACAGTATTGTGGATTGATGGATTATATAGTTGAGGTTGCTACAAGCAGAAACATGACAGCTGTCCGAGCCATCATTTTACCATCTTCTTTTCAAGGATCTCCTCGCAATATGCGAGAAAGATACAATGATGCCATGGCTATTGTCACCAAATTTGGGAAACCAGATTTATTTATTACATTTACATGTAATCCCCAATGGCCAGAGATTACCCAAAATTTACTTATTGGCCAAACTGCTTTCGATAGACCAGATTTAGTGGCCAGAGTTTTCAAAATAAAATAAAATTAATTAATAAGTGACATCACTATAACTGTCTTGCTTATGTTTATACAATTTAATTTAAACAAAGAGGACTTCCACATGCACATCTTCTTATAATCCATCAAGAAAAAGATAAGTTAGATACTGGTGACAAAGTTGATTCACTCATTATTGCTGAACTACCAGATCCAGAACTACATGGTAGACTATAAGAGATTGTAACTCATCGTATGATTCACAGACTGTGTGGAGATATTAATCCACAGTCACCATGTATGGAAAATAAGAAATGTACTAAATAATTTCCTAAAGATTATAGAGACAAAACTTATGCCAATTGTGATGGCTATCCATTATATAGAAGAAGAGAGGGACAAAGTGCCATTATTCGTGGCAAAAACTTCGACAATAGATATGTGGTACCATACAATCCACAATTACTCATGAAGTATAATGCACACATTAATGTAGAAGCCTGCACTTCTATAAAATCCATTACATATGTCTACAAATATATTTACAAAGGATGCAGCTTCTGTAGTTGTCAAAAGTGCAGAAAATACCGAAAGCACTAAGTTAGTACATGATGAACTTGCATCTCATGTAGATGCTCTCTATGTGAGTGCGCCAGAGGCTATGTGGCGTCTTCTAAAATTTAAAATGCACGATCGATCACATGCAGTATATAGATTAGCTGTATATTTGCCACAAAGACATTTAGTGTATTTCCATGCTGGAAATGAAACAAATGCATTGGCACAAAGTGAGCATCACCACACTACACTAACTGCATGATTTCAATTAAATTCAACTGATTTACAGGCAAGAGAATTGTTATATATTGACATTCCATATCATTATGTTTTCGTTAATGGATTATGGCGACAAAGAAAAAGCCGGGGAAATAAAATAATACCAAGAATTTACACTGTCAGTCCAAGAGACCTTGAACGTTTCTGCTTACGACTACTACTTTTAAATGTTCCTGGTGCACAACGTTTTGAACACTGAAGAACTGTTAATGACATAGTATATGAATCATTTCATTTAGCTGCGCAACATAAAAATTTCCTAGCTGATGATACAGAATGGGAAATATGTCTAGAAGTAGCAGCACTATGTCAAATGCCATGGCAGATGAGAGAACAATTTGCATTCATTTGTATCTTCTCAAATGCTACAAATGCATTAGCTTTGTGGGACACATTTAAAACTAATATGGCTGAAGACTTTATGCAACGATACAATGAGCCGATTGCACAATTAAAAGCATTAATGGAAATTTCAAGAGGTCTTTATAACTCATGGATTAAGTTGTGCACGTTTTAATCTGCCAGATCCAGGTCTTATAGACGACATCAACTTTGAAGACTATGACATTCAACTACAAACAGAAAGAACAGAAGAAAGACTTGCAACTTTAAATACATTACAATTGCAAGCATTTCATTTGATCAAAAATGCCCTAGATGATGACATGGTCAAAGAGCGTTATTTCTATCTCAATGGACCTGGCAGATCAGGAAAAGCTTATCTATATAATTTATTGATGAGTTTTGTACGAGCACAAGGTCAAATAGCACTGGCATTTGCAACCACTGTAATTGCCGCACTTTTGTTAGAAGGTGGAAGGACTGTGCATAGTGGATTTAAACTGCCAGTGCATATTTTAGAAACATCAGTGTCGGATATTTGAATGACATCATTACAAGCAAAAAATAAAAAAAAAAGTAAATTAATTATAATAGATGAGGCTACAATGATGTCATGCTATGCCCTACAATGTATTGACCATTTGCTTCGTGAAGTCATGGATAATACTTTGCCATTTGGTGGAAAGGTAATGTTGTTAGGTGGCGATTTTAGACAAACATTAACTGTCGTTGTACATGGAAATCGAACCGACATTATCGAAACATGTATAAAGTCAAGTACACTATGGAAACATTTTACCCATCTTCAATTACAAAAAAATATGAGATCAGAAGGAGAAAATTATTTCAATGATTGGCTTATTATAATTGGAGAAGGAAAAACAGAACGTATCCCAAATTTACCTGAGGACACTGTGCACATCCCAGCTCATATGATTTGCAAACAAGATCTTATATCGGCTATATTCGAAACTACAATAAATAACGAGAACTATTCAGAACTTGCCAACAAAGTAATACTAACATGCAAAAATAAGGATGCATTGCTTCTCAATAATGAAATATAAAAAAAAAATGAATGCACCACAAAAAAATTATCACAGTGCTGATTCTGTACTTGGTGACGACAAAGAAAGTCAGGAAAACTTTTCTACTGAATTCATAAACTCATTAACTCCTTTTGGAATGCCACCACATATTTTGCAGCTAAAGAAAGGTGCAATTGTCATGTTACTGCGAAATATGAACCCGAAAAAAGGCCTATGCAATGGGACAAGATTAATTGTTCAACAATTAAAGGATCATTTTATAGATGCTGAAATTCTAACTGGTACCCATAAAGGAGAGAGAGTTTTCATACCAAGGATATATTTGGCACCAAGTGAAAGTAGCCTCCCTTTTGTACTTCAAAGAAGACAATTTCCCATCATCATGGCATTTGCCAGGACCATTAATAAATCACAAGAACAAACTTTCAAATCTGTGGGTATATTCTTAGAACAACCAGTATTTGCACATGGACAGCTGGATGTTGCCTTTTAAAGGTGCAAAAATCCACAGGCAATTAAAGTTTACATTGAAAACAATGAAAGTCAACGTGATTTATTAGAGGATGGACGCATTTTTACAAAAAACATTGTCTACTATGAAATACTGTAACTTTCATTGCAAGAAACACAACCCATGCCACACAAACTGCAAAGAAAAGAAAAAAAATACCCGTAGGACAATTTAACAGCAAAAAACAAAGCAAAAATTTAGAGAAACGTGATTTAATTTCAATAATTACTTTTGATGTCACTAACAATTTTTTTACAGCACCACTATTTCCATTATAAACTCTATACAATGGCAAAACACATAGAGAACAGTGGTTACACATAGCAGACGAACTTTAATGTCTCATGTTCTCTTTTTAGAGAACCACTCTTCCACATAGGAAACTCTATGTGCCATTTTCAACTATTACAACACCAACAAACAAATGTCAACCATTCAAAACCACCAATGACAAAATAACTCATTACTATTTCATTCCAATTCAAATGTTAATTAAGTATGTTACTCTTTACAAGGTTACAAGTTTATCAAAAAACAATTTGAAGTTGCTTAATTGTAGATATTTCAAAGTTTATGTTAACAGCAGAAGGACATTTTGTTATACAATGTAAATGTAGCATTTCATGTAAAAGATTAATCCAGGGAGTAATCCGATCGCCAGTTAATGGGGTCAGGAAGGAATTAATTTTTTCCCCACTTTGATACAATTGGCTACGTTTCAAGGAGGGTTTTTTCTGTTTGCCTTCCTCTGTACCAATATATATTTCGTTCTTAATCTACAAGTTGCATGTTAAAAAAACATTATGTCAAGTTTACAATACTCATTAATCCAATGTTCAACTGTTGTTACATTCAAATGTTACCACTTTTATAAAAAAACACTTGAACAGTTCCTCAAGAAAAATACAATGTTCAAAAAATAAATATGTTTAATATAAGAATTTTACTTCTTTCGACATAAGAAAAAGGTTACAAGTGTCAAATACGTATATTACCGACCAAACAAATTTTCAAACATACACATCTCATTGCCATAATTTTTTGACGGGCAAGTCACTAGTTAATTATTATTTCTTGAAAAACTGTTCTCAAGTATTGGGACAAAGAACAAAGTGGGTAATTAATAAAATAAAGTAAACTTAGTGTTCCTATACAAAATCTAATTATTTATTTAAATCAAAGTATCAAAATCAGTTGCCTGGTGTTCCATGGATTGACATTTAATAAACACACATTACTTTCATATAATATTGTCTGTTACATTTTGTCAATGCATCTAAACAAAATTCCTGCAATATAATTCAAGAACTGAGTTGTCTTTACTTCATGAAAGTAAGAAATGGCTGATGAGGTTTACAGGTCAGTGGAAAGAGCTAATTTGAGGTGTGGAGATGTAAAATAAAGAATGAAAGTATGAGGCATAAGAGTTGAGGAGCTCAGGTGAGGGGTAAAAAGAACACTTAAGGTTTAAGGAGCACTGGTGACATGTGAGGATGGCAGGTGAATTGTAAAGAAGATAGCTGAAGTGGACTATTGTGGGGTAGTAATATCTGACAATGAGGAGTCGAGATCTCAGAATGACAGGGTCCTGACATGGACCATCTCTGGCCAATTCTAGTTAATTGTTACTCACATCTGCTGTTCATCCAGTATCTTCTTTCTTAGATAATTGCATGGTATAAACCCTTCTTCACCAGTTATCCTTCCACTCATATCCAGCTTTGCTGCCAGCCACCAACCATCATCATATTGCTCCAGTATTATGAATTCCTCTCTTTCCACAAAGCTCATCTCATTTTCATATGTGGCCTGGTAGTCATACTCACTCACATATTTCTCCAAGGGCTGCTTGGATTCCATGCTTTCTTCTGCTGTGATACTTTCCACCTGATGCTTTACACAGGAAACAGAGATGAGCAGATAAGAGACTTTCAGTTCTGAGAGATTGTGAGTCAGAAGTGGGGATTGTCACCAGGGTCTCACAAACAAAATTTGGATAAAGGACAATTATTATTTTTTTAACTTTTTAAACCTACAGAGCAGCGGTAAAGAACTTATTTCATGTATAAGATCTAACCTCTGAGTTACCGATTTTCAGCCTCATTAAATTGAAGCCTAGTAACTCCAACGTTAGGTCCGCAGTGGCTACAGGCTCAAAAATCCCCCATGTTAAGGTGCTATTAAGTTGGAAGGGGCTGCGTGCTAGGGGGCGGAGACGCAAAACTGCAATGCAGTCTGACGCATGTTGGATGTGCGGCCGTGAACTTGATCAGTTAGTCTAACCCGTAGTAAAGGGTCAGACATAGCCAATGGCAAATGACATTGCCATCCTGGATAATTAAAGCCTGCAGGAATCCCGGCAGACTCCCGACCACAGCCCTTGCTGCAGGGGTCCCATTCAGGACCCCGTGGCAGTTAAACCCCAAACCTCTTAAGCAGGGGGTACTTTAAGTATGCCCCCGGCCACTAAAATGAACCCCCTATCCCTCCAGCCCCTCGGTAACTGAGCATCATCCTCCAGCCCCTCGGTAACTGAGCATCATCCTCCAGCCCCTTAGTAGCTGAGCATCCCCCCTTCAGCCCATCAGTAACTGAGCATCCCCCTCCAGCCCCTCAGTAGCTGAGCATCCCCCCTTCAGCCCATCAGTAACTGAGCATCCCACTTCAACCCCTCAGTCACTGAGCATCTCCCCTCCAGCCCCTCAGTAACTGAGCATCCCCCTCCAGCCCCTCAGTCACTGAGCATCTCCCCTCCAGCCCCCTCAGTAACTGAGCATCCCCCTTCAGCCCCTCAGTAGCCAAGCATCAACCTCCAGCCCCTCAGTAACTGAGCATCCCCCTCCAGCCCCTCAGTAGCTGAGCATCCCCCTCCAGCCGCTCAGTAGCTGAGCATCCCCCTTCAGACCCTCAGTTGCTGACCATCACCCTTCAGCCTCTCAGAAACTGAGCATCCCCCTCCAGCACCTCAGTAGCTGAGCATCCCCCCCTCAGCACATCAGTAACTGAGCATCCCCCTTCAGCCCCTTCATAACTGAGCACCCCCTTCAGCCCCTACATAACTGAGCATCCCCCCTTCAGCCCCTCAGTAACTGAGCATCCCCCCTCAGCCCCTCAGTAATTGAGCATCACCCTCCAGCCCCTCAGTAACTGAGCATCCCAATTTCAGCCCCTCAGTAACTGAGCATCACCCTCCAGCCCCTCAGTAGCTGAGCATCCCCCCTTCAGCCCATCAGTAACTGAGCATCCCCCTTCAGCCCCTCAGTAGCTGAGCATCCCCATCCAGCCCCTCGGTAGCTGAGCATCCCCCATCAGACCCTCAGTTGCTGAGGATCACCCTCCAGCCCCTCAGTAGCTGAGCATCCCCCTCCAGCCCCTCAGTAGCTGAGCATCCCCCCTTCATCCCATCAGTAACTGAGCATCCCACTTCAACCCCTCAGTCACTGAGCATCTCCCCTCCAGCCCCTCAGTAACTGAGCATCCCCCTCCAGCCCCTCAGTCACTGAGCATCTCCCCTCCAGCCCCCTCAGTAACTGAGCATCCCCCTTCAGCCCCTCAGTAGCTGAGCATCCCCATCCAGCCCCTCGGTAGCTGAGCATCCCCCATCAGACCCTCAGTTGCTGAGGATCACCCTCCAGCCCCTCAGTAGCTGAGCATCCCCCTCCAGCCCCTCAGTAGCTGAGCATCCCCCCTTCAGCCCATCAGTAACTGAGCATCCCACTTCAACCCCTCAGTCACTGAGCATCTCCCCTCCAGCCCCTCAGTAGCTGAGCATCCCCCTCCAGCCCCTCAGTCACTGAGCATCTCCCCTCCAGCCCCCTCAGTAACTGAGCATCCCCCTTCAGCCCCTCAGTAGCCAAGCATCAACCTCCAGCCCCTCAGTAACTGAGCATCCCCCTCCAGCCCCTCAGTAGCTGAGCATCCCCCTCCAGCCGCTCAGTAGCTGAGCATCCCCCTTCAGACCCTCAGTTGCTGACCATCACCCTTCAGCCTCTCAGAAACTGAGCATCATCCTCCAGCACCTCAGTAGCTGAGCATCCCCCCCTCAGCACATCAGTAACTGAGCATCCCCCCTTCAGCCCCTTCATAACTGAGCACCCCCTTCAGCCCCTACATAACTGAGCATTCCCCCTTCAGCCCCTCAGTAACTGAGCATCCCCCCTCAGCCCCTCAGTAATTGAGCATCACCCTCCAGCCCCTCAGTAACTGAGCATCCCAATTTCAGCCCCTCAGTAACTGAGCATCCCCCTCCAGCCCCTCAGTAGCTGAGCATCCCCCTCCAGCCCCTCGGTAGCTGAGCATCCCCCATCAGACCCTCAGTAGCTGAGCATCCCCCTTCAGACCCTCAGTAGCTGAGCATCCCCCCGTCAGCCCATCAGTAACTGAGCATCCCCCTTCAGCCCCTCAGTAGCGGAGCATCCCCATCCAGCCCCTCGGTAGCTGAGCATCCCCCATCAGACCCTCAGTTGCTGAGAATCACCCTCCAGACCCTCAGTAACTGAGCATCCCAACTTCAGCCCCTCAGTAACTGAGCATCCCAACTTCAGCCCCTCAGTAACTGAGCATCCCCCTCCAGCCCCTCAGTAGCTGAGCATCCCCCTCCAGCCCCTCGGTAGCTGAGCATCCCCCATCAGACCCTCAGTTGCTGAGGATCACCCTCCAGCCCCTCAGTAGCTGAGCATCCCCCTCCAGCCACTCAGTTGCTGAGCATCACCCTCCAGCCCCTCAGTAGCTGAGCATCCCCCTCCAGCCCCTCGGTAGCTGAGCATCCCCCATCAGACCCTCAGTTGCTGAGGATCACCCTCCAGCCCCTCAGTAGCTGAGCATCCCCCTCCAGCCACTCAGTTGCTGAGCATCACCCTACAGCCCCTCAGTAACTGAGCATCCCAACTTCAGCCCCTCAGTAACTGAGCATCCCCCTCCAGCCCCTCAGTAACTGAGCATCCCCCCTCAGCCCCTCAGTAATTGAGCATCACCCTCCAGCCCCTCAGTAACTGAGCATCCCAATTTCAGCCCCTCAGTAACTGAGCATCCCCCTCCAGCCCCTCAGTAGCTGAGCATCCCCCTCCAGCCCCTCGGTAGCTGAGCATCCCCCATCAGACCCTCAGTAGCTGAGCATCCCCCTTCAGACCCTCAGTAGCTGAGCATCCCCCCTTCAGCCCATCAGTAACTGAGCATCCCCCTTCAGCCCCTCAGTAGCTGAGCATCCCCATCCAGCCCCTCGGTAGCTGAGCATCCCCCATCAGACCCTCAGTTGCTGAGAATCACCCTCCAGACCCTCAGTAACTGAGCATCCCAACTTCAGCCCCTCAGTAACTGAGCATCCCAACTTCAGCCCCTCAGTAACTGAGCATCCCCCTCCAGCCCCTCAGTAGCTGAGCATCCCCCCCCAGCCCCTCGGTAGCTGAGCATCCCCCATCAGACCCTCAGTTGCTGAGGATCACCCTCCAGCCCCTCAGTAGCTGAGCATCCCCCTCCAGCCACTCAGTTGCTGAGCATCACCCTCCAGCCCCTCAGTAGCTGAGCATCCCCCTCCAGCCCCTCGGTAGCTGAGCATCCCCCATCAGACCCTCAGTTGCTGAGGATCACCCTCCAGCCCCTCAGTAGCTGAGCATCCCCCTCCAGCCACTCAGTTGCTGAGCATCACCCTACAGCCCCTCAGTAACTGAGCATCCCAACTTCAGCCCCTCAGTAACTGAGCATCCCCCTCCAGCCCCTCAGTCACTGAGCATCCCCCTTCAACCCCTCAGTCACTGAGCATCTCCCCTCCAGTCCCTCAGTAGCTGAGCATCCCCCCTTCAGACCCTCATTAACTTAGCATCCCCCTCCAGCCCCTCGGTAGCTGAGCATCCCCCTCCAGCCCCTCGGTAGCTGAGAATCCCCCATCAGACCCTCAGTTGCTGAGCATCACCCTCCAGCCTCTCAGAAACTGAGCATCCCCCTCCAGCCCCTCAGTAGCTGAGCATCCCCCCTTCAGCCCATCAGTAGCTGAGCATTCCCCTTAAGCCCCTTCATAACTAAGCATCCCCCTTCAGCCCCTACATAACTGAGCATCCCCCTCCAGCCCCTCAGTAACTGAGCATCCCCCCTCAGCCCCTCAGTAGCTGAGCATCCCCCTCCAGTCCCTCAGTAGCTGAGCATCATCCTCCAGACCCTCAGTAGCTGAGCATCCCCCTCCAGACCCTCAGTTGCTGAGCATCACCCTTCAGCCCATCAGTAACTGAGCATCCCCCTTCAGCCCCTTCATAACTGAGCATCCCCCTTCAGCCCCTATATAACTAAGAATCCGCCCTTAGCCCCTCAGTAACTGAGCATCCCCCCTTAGCCCCTCAGTAACTGAGCATCCCCCCTCAGCCCCTCAGTAACTGAGCATGCCCCCTCCAGCCCCTCAGTAACTGAGCATGACCCCTCCAGCCCCTCAGTAACTGAGCATCCCCCCTTCAGACACTCAGTAGCTGAGCATCCCCCTAAAGCCACTCAGTAACTTAGCATCCCTCTTCAGCCCCTCAGTAACTGAGCATCCCATTCCAGCCCCTCAGTAGCTGAGCATACCCCCTGCAGACCATCAGTAACTGAGCATCCCCCTTCAACTCCTCAGTCACTGAGCATCTCCCCTCCAGCCCCTCAGTAACTGAGCATCCCCCTTCAGCCCCTCAGCAGCTAAGCATCCCACCTTCAGCCCATCAGTAACTGAGCATCCCCCTCCAGCCCCTCAGAAACTGAGCATCCCCCTCCAGGCTCTCAGTAGCTGAGCATCCCCCCTTCCGTCCATCAGTAACTGAGCATGCCCCTCCAGCCCCTTCAGTTGCTGAGCATCCCCCTCCAGCCCCTCAGTAGCTGAGCATCCACCCTTCAGCCCATCAGTAACCGAGCATCCCCCTTCAATCCCTCAGTAACTGAGCATCCCCCTTCAGCACCTCAGCAGCTAAGCAACCCACCTTCAGCCCATCAGTAACTGAGCATCCCCCTCCAGCCCCTCAGTAGCTGAGCATCCCCCCCAGCCCCTCAGTTGCTGAGCAACCCCCTCCAGCCCCTCAGTAGCTGATCATCCCCCTCCAGCCCGTCAGTTGCGGAGCATCCCCCTCCAGACCCTCAGAAACTGAGCATCCCCCTCCAGCCCCTCAGTAACTGAGCACCCCCCTTCAGCCCCTCAGTAACTGAGCATCCCCCTTCAGCCCCTCAGTAACTGAGCATCTCCCCTTCAGCCCCTCAGTAGCTGAGCATCCCCCTCCAGCCCCTCAGTAACTGAGCATCCCCCTCCAGCCCATCAGTTGCTGAGTATCTCCCTCCAGCCCCTCGGTAACTGAGCATCATCCTCCAGCCCCTCGGTAACTGAGCATCCCCCTCCAGCCCCTCAGTAGCTGAGTATCCCCCTCCAGCCCCTCAGTTGCTGAGCATCTCCCTCCAGCCCCTCGGTAACTGAGCATCCCCCTCCAGCCCCTCAGTAGCTGAGCATCCCCCCTCCAGCCCATCAGTAACTGAGCATCCCCCTCCAGCCCCTCAGTAGCTGAGCATCCCCCCTTCAGCCCATCAGTAACTGAGCATCCCCCTCCAGCCCCTCAGTAGCTGAGCATCCCCCCTTCAACCCCTCAGTCACTGAGCATCTCCCCTCCAGCCCCTCAGTAACTGAGCATCCCCCTCCAGCCCCTCAGTCACTGAGCATCTCCCCTCAAGCCCCTCAGTAACTGAGCATCCCCCTTCAGCCCCTCAGTAGCCAAGCATCACCCTCCAGCCCCTCAGTAACTGAGCATCCCCCCGCCAGCCCCTCAGTAACTGAGCATCCCCCTCCAGCCCCTCAGTAGCTGAGCATCCCCCTTCAGACCCTCAGTTGCTGAGCATCACCCTCCAGCATCTCAGAAACTGAGCATCCCCCCTTCAGCCCCTCAGTAACTGAGCATCCCAACTTCAGCCCCTCAGTAACTGAGCATCCCCCTCCAGCCCCTCAGTAGCTGAGCATCCCCCTCCAGCCCCTCGGTAGCTGAGCATCCCCCAACAGACCCTCAGTTGCTGAGCATCACCCTCCAGCCTCTCAGAAACTGAGCATCCCCCTCCAGCCCCTCAGTAGCTGAGCATCCCCCCTTCAGCCCATCAGTAACTGAGCATCCCCCTTCAGCCCCTCAGTAGCTGAGCATCCCCTCCAGCCCCTCGGTAGCTGAGCATCCCCCATCAGACCCTCAGTTGCTGAGGATCACCCTCCAGCCCCTCAGTAGCTGAGCATTCCCCTCCAGCCACTCAGTTGCTGAGCATCACCCTCCAGCCCCTCAGTAACTGAGCATCCCAACTTCAGCCCCTCAGTAACTGAGCATCCCCCTCCATCCCCTCAGTCACTGAGCATCCCCCTTCAACCCCTCAGTCACTGAGCATCTCCCCTCCAGCCCCACAGTAGCTTAGCATCCCCCTTCAGACCCTCAGTAGCTGAGCATCCCCCTCCAGCCCCTCAGTAACTGAGCATCCCCCTCCAGCCCATCAGTAGCTGAGTATCTCCCTCCAGCCCCTCGGTAACTGAGCATCATCCTCCAGCCCCTCGGTAACTGAGCATCCCCCTCCAGCCCCTCAGTAGCTGAGTATCCCCCTCCAGCCCCTCAGTTGCTGAGCATCTCCCTCCAGCCCCTCAGTAACTGAGCATCCCCCTCCAGCCCCTCAGTAGCTGAGCATCCCCCCTTCAGCCCATCAGTAACTGAGCATCCCCCTCCAGCCCCTCAGTAGCTGAGCATCCCCCCTTCAGCCCATCAGTAACTGAGCATCCCCCTCCAGCCCCTCAGTAGCTGAGCATCCCCCCTTCAACCCCTCAGTCACTGAGCATCTCCCCTCCAGCCCCTCAGTAACTGAGCATCCCCCTCCAGCCCCTCAGTCACTGAGCATCTCCCCTCAAGCCCCTCAGTAACTGAGCATCCCCCTTCAGCCCCTCAGTAGCCAAGCATCACCCTCCAGCCCCTCAGTAACTGAGCATCCCCCCTCCAGCCCCTCAGTAACTGAGCATCCCCCCTCAGCCCCTCAGTAGCTGAGCATCCCCCTCCAGACCCCCAGTTGCTGAGCATCACCCTCCAGCTGCTCAGAAACTGAGCACCCCCCTCCAGCCCCTCAGTAACTGAGCATCCCAACTTCAGCCCCTCAGTAACTGAGCATCCCCCTCCAGCCCCTCAGTAACTGAGCATCCCCCTCCAGCCCCTCGGTAGCTGAGCATCCCCCATCAGACCCTCAGTTGCTGAGCATCACCCTCCAGCCTCTCAGAAACTGAGCATCCCCCTCCAGCCCCTCAGTAGCTGAGCATCCCCCCTTCAGCCCATCAGTAACTGAGCATCCCCCTTCAGCCCCTCAGTAGCTGAGCATCCCCTCCAGCCCCTCGGTAGCTGAGCATCCCCCATCAGACCCTCAGTTGCTGAGGATCACCCTCCAGCCCCTCAGTAGCTGAGCATTCCCCTCCAGCCACTCAGTTGCTGAGCATCACCCTCCAGCCCCTCAGTAACTGAGCATCCCAACTTCAGCCCCTCAGTAACTGAGCATCCCCCTCCATCCCCTCAGTCACTGAGCATCCCCCTACAACCCCTCAGTCACTGAGCATCTCCCCTCCAGCCCCACAGTAGCTTAGCATCCCCCTTCAGACCCTCAGTAGCTGAGCATCCCGCTCCAGCCCCTCAGTAACTTAGCATCCCCCTCCAGCCCCTCGGTAGCTGAGCATCCCCCTCCAGCCCCTCGGTAGCTGAGCATCCCCCATCAGACCCTCAGTTGCTGAGCATCACCCTCCAGCCTCTCAGAAACTGAGCATCCCCCTCCAGCCCCTCAGTAGCTGAGCATCCCCCCTTCAGCCCATCAGTAGCTGAGCATCCCCCTTCAGCCCCTTCATAACTGAGCATCCCCCTTCAGCCCTACATAACTGAGCATCCCCCCTTCAGCCCCTCAGTAACTGGGCATCCCCCATCAGCCCCTCAGTAGCTGAGCATCCCCTCCAGTCCCTCAGTAGCCTGAGCTTCATCCTCCAGCCGCTCAGAAACTGAGCATCCCCCCTTCAGACCATCAGTAACTGAGCATCCCCCTTCAGCCCCTTCATAACTGAGCATCCCCCTTCAGCCCCTATAAACTAAGAATCCGCCCTTAGCCCCTCAGTAACTGAGCATCCCCCCTTAGCCCCTCAGTAACTGAGCATCCCCCCTCAGCCCCTCAGTAACTGAGCATGCCCCCTCCAGCCCCTCAGTAACTGAGCATGACCCCTCCACCCCTCAGTAACTGAGCATCCCCCCTTCAGACACTCAGTAGCTGAGCATCCCCCTAAAGCCACTCAGTAACTTAGCATCCCTCTTCAGCCCCTCAGTAACTGAGCATCCCATTCCAGCCCCTCAGTAGCTGAGCATACCCCCTGCAGACCATCAGTAACTGAGCATCCCCCTTCAACTCCTCAGTCACTGAGCATCTCCCCTCCAGCCCTCAGTAACTGAGCATCCCCCTTCAGCCCCTCAGCAGCTAAGCATCCCACCTTCAGCCCATCAGTAACTGAGCATCCCCCTCCAGCCCCTCAGAAACTGAGCATCCCCCTCCAGGCTCTCAGTAGCTGAGCATCCCCCCTTCCGTCCATCAGTAACTGAGCATGCCCCTCCAGCCCCCTTCAGTTGCTGAGCATCCCCCTTCAATCCTCAGTAACTGAGATCCCCCTTCAGCACCTCAGCAGCTAAGCATCCCACCTTCAGCCCATCAGTAACTGAGCATCCCCCTACAGGCCCCTCAGTAGATGATCATCCCCCTCCAGCCCGTCAGTTGCTGAGCATCCCCCTCCAGACCCTCAGAAACTGAGCATCCCCCTCCAGCCCCTCAGTAACTGAGCACCCCCCTTCAGCCCCTCAGTAACAGAGAATCCCCCTTCAGCCCCTCAGTAACTGAGCATCTCCCCTTCAGCCCCTCAAGTAGCTGAGCATCCCCCTTCCAGCCCCTCAGTAACTGAGCATCCCCCTCCAGCCCCATCAGTTGCTGAGTATCTCCCTCCAGCCCCTCGGTAACTGAGCATCATCCTCCAGCCCCTCGGTAACTGAGCATCCCCCTCCAGCCCCTCAGTATCTGAGTATCCCCCTCCAGCCCCTCAGTTGCTGAGCATCTCCCTCCAGCCCCTCAGTAACTGAGCATCCCCCTCCAGCCCCTCAGTAGCTGAGCATCCCCCCTTCAGCCCATCAGTAACTGAGCATCCCCCCTCCAGCCCCTCAGTAGCTGAGCATCCCCCCTTCAGCCCATCAGTAACTGAGCATCCCCCTCCAGCCCCTCAGTAGCTGAGCATCCCCCCCTTCAACCCCTCAGTCACTGAGCATCTCCCCTCCAGCCCCTCAGTAACTGAGCATCCCCCTCCAGCCCCTCAGTCACTGAGCATCTCCCCTCAAGCCCCTCAGTAACTGAGCATCCCCCTTCAGCCCCTCAGTAGCCAAGCATCACCCTCCAGCCCCTCTCTAACTGAGCATCCCCCCTTCAGCCCCTCAGTAGCTGAGCATCCCCCTCCAGCCCCTCAGTAGCTGAGCATCCCCCTTCAGACCCTCAGTTGCTGAGCATCACCCTCCAGCCTCTCAGAAACTGAGCATCCCCCCTTCAGCCCCCTCAGTAACTGAGCATCCCAACTTCAGCACCCTCAGTAACTGAGCATCCCCCTCCAGCCCCTCAGTAGCTGAGCATCCCCCTCCAGCCCCTCAGTAGCTGAGCATCCCCCATCAGACCCTCAGTTGCTGAGCATCACCCTCCAGCCTCTCAGAAACTGAGCATCCCCCTCCAGCCCCTCAGTAGCTGAGCATCCCCCCTTCAGCCCATCAGTAACTGAGCATCCCCCTTCAGCCCCTCAGTAGCTGAGCATCCCCTCCAGCCCCTCGGTAGCTGAGCATCCCCCATCAGACCCTCAGTTGCTGAGGATCACCCTCCAGCCCCTCAGTAGCTGAGCATTCCCCCTCCAGCCACTCAGTTGCTGAGCATCACCCTCCAGCCCCTCAGTAACTGAGCATCCCAACTTCAGCCCCTCAGTAACTGAGCATCCCCCTCCATCCCCTCAGTCACTGAGCATCCCCCTTCAACCCCTCAGTCCACTGAGCATCTCCCCTCCAGCCCCACAGTAGCTTAGCATCCCCCTTCAGACCCCTCAGTAGCTGAGCATCCCCCTCCAGCCCCTCAGTAACTGAGCATCCCCCTCCAGCCCATCAGTTGCTGAGTATCTCCCTCCAGCCCCTCGGTAACTGAGCATCATCCTCCAGCCCCTCGGTAACTGAGCATCCCCCTCCAGCCCCTCAGTAGCTGAGTATCCCCCTCCAGCCCCTCAGTTGCTGAGCATCTCCCTCCAGCCCCTCAGTAACTGAGCATCCCCCTCCAGCCCCTCAGTAGCTGAGCATCCCCCCTTCAGCCCATCAGTAACTGAGCATCCCCCTTCAGCCCCTCAGTAGCTGAGCATCCCCCCTTCAGCCCATCAGTAACTGAGCATCCCCCTCCAGCCCCTCAGTAGCTGAGCATCCCCCCTTCAACCCCTCAGTCACTGAGCATCTCCCCTCCAGCCCCTCAGTAACTGAGCATCCCCCTCCAGCCCCTCAGTCACTGAGCATCTCCCCTCCAGCCCCTCAGTAACTGAGCATCCCCCTTCAGCCCCTCAGTAGCCAAGCATCACCCTCCAGCCCCTCAGTAACTGAGCATCCCCCCTCCAGCCCCTCAGTAGCTGAGCATCCCCCTCCAGCCCCTCAGTAGCTGAGCATCCCCCTTCAGACCCTCAGTTGCTGAGCATCACCCTCCAGCCTCTCAGAAACTGAGCATCCCCCCTTCAGCCCCTCAGTAACTGAGCATCCCAACTTCAGCCCCTCAGTTGCTGAGCATCCCCCTCCAGCCCCTCAGTAGCTGAGCATCCCCCTCCAGCCCCTCGGTAGCTGAGCATCCCCCATCAGACCCTCAGTTGCTGAGCATCACCCTCCAGCCTCTCAGAAACTGAGCATCCCCCTCCAGCCCCTCAGTAGCTGAGCATCCCCCCTTCAGCCCATCAGTAACTGAGCATCCCCCTTCAGCCCCTCAGTAGCTGAGCATCCCCTCCAGCCCCTCGGTAGCTGAGCATCCCCCATCAGACCCTCAGTTGCTGAGGATCACCCTCCAGCCCCTCAGTAGCTGAGCATTCCCCTCCAGCCACTCAGTTGCTGAGCATCACCCTCCAGCCCCTCAGTAACTGAGCATCCCAACTTCAGCCCCTCAGTAACTGAGCATGCCCCCTCCAGCCCCTCAGTCACTGAGCATCCCCCTTCAACCCCTCAGTCACTGAGCATCTCCCCTCCAGCCCCACAGTAGCTTAGCATCCCCCTTCAGACCCTCAGTAGCTGAGCATCCCGCTCCAGCCCCTCAGTAACTTAGCATCCCCCTCCAGCCCCTCGGTAGCTGAGCATCCCCCTCCAGCCCCTCGGTAGCTGAGCATCCCCCAGCAGACCCTCAGTTGCTGAGCATCACCCTCCAGCCTCTCAGAAACTGAGCATCCCCCTCCAGCCCCTCAGTAGCTGAGCATCCCCCCTTCAGCCCATCAGTAGCTGAGCATCCCCCTTCAGCCCCTTCATAACTGAGCATCCCCCTTCAGCCCCTACATAACTGAGCATCCCCCCTTCAGCCCCTCAGTAACTGGGCATCCCCCATCAGCCCCTCAGTAGCTGAGCATCCCCCTCCAGTCCCTCAGTAGCTGAGCATCATCCTCCAGCCGCTCAGAAACTGAGCATCCCCCCTTCAGCCCATCAGTAACTGAGCATCCCCCTTCAGCCCCTTCATAACTGAGCATCCCTCTTCAGCCCCTACATAACTGAGCATCCCTCCCTAGCCCCTCAGTAGCTGAGCATCCCCCTAAAGCCACTCAGTAACTTAGCATCCCTCTTCAGCCCCTCAGTAACTGAGCATCCCATTCCAGCCCCTCAGTAGCTCAGCATACCCCCTTCAGACCATCAGTAACTGAGCATCCCCCTTCAACCCCTCAGTCACTGAGCATCTCCCCTCCAGCCCCTCAGTAACTGAGCATCCCCCTTCAGCCCCTCAGCAGCTAAGCATCCCAGCTTCAGCCCATCAGTAACTGAGCATCCCCCTCCAGCCCCTCAGAAACTGAGCATCCCCCTCCAGGCTCTCAGTAGCTGAGCATCCCCCCTTCCGTCCATCAGTAACTGAGCATGCCCCTCCAGCCCCTTCAGTTGCTGAGCATCCCCCTTCAATCCCTCAGTAACTGAGCATCCCCCTTCAGCACCTCAGCAGCTAAGCATCCCACCTTCAGCCCATCAGTAACTGAGCATCCCCCTACAGCCCCTCAGTAGATGATCATCCCCCTCCAGCCCGTCAGTTGCTGAGCATCCCCCTCCAGACCCTCAGAAACTGAGCATCCCCCCTCCAGCCCCTCAGTAACTGAGCATCCCCCCTTCAGCCCCTCAGTAACTGAGCATCCCCCTTCAGCCCCTCAGTAACTGAGCATCTCCCCTTCAGCCCCTCAGTAGCTGAGCATCCCCCTCCAGCCCCTCAGTAGCTGAGCATCACCCTCCAGCCCCTCAGTAACTGAGCATCACCCTCCAGCCCCTCAGTAACTGAGCATCCCCCTCCAGCCCCTCAGTAGCTGAGCATCCCCCTTCAGCCCCTCAGTAGCTGAGCATCCCCATCCAGCCCCTCAGTAACTGAGCATCCCCCTCCAGCCCCTCAGTAGCTGAGCATCCACCTCCAGCCCCTCAGTTACTGACCGTCCCCCTTCAGCCCCTCAGTAACTGAGCATCCCCCTCCAGCCCCTCAGTAGCTGAGTATCCCCCTCCAGCCCCTCAGTAGCTGAGCATTCCCCTCCAGCCCCTCAGTAGCTGAGCATCCACCTCCAGCCCCTCAGTTACTGACCGTCCCCCTTCAGCCCCTCAGTAACTGAGCATCCCCCTCCAGCCCCTCAGTAGCTGAGCATCCCCCTCCAGCCCCTCAGTAGCTGAGCATCCCCCTCCAGCCCCATAGTTACTGACCATCCCCTTCAGCCCCTCAGTAACTGAGCATCCCCCTCCAGCCCCTCAGTAGCTGAGCATCCCCCTCCAGCCCCTCAGTTGCTGAGCATCCCCCTCCAGCCCCTCAGTAACTGAGCATCCCCCCTCCAGCCCCTCAGTAGCTGAGCATCCCCCTTCATAACTGAGCATCCCCATTCAGCCCCTCAGTAGCTGAGTATCCCCCTTCAGCCCCTACATAACTGAGCACCCCCCTTCAGCCCATCAGTAACTGAGCATCCCCCTTCAGCCCCTCAGTAACTGAGCAGCCCCCCTCCAGCCCCTCAGTAACTGAGCATCCCCCCTTCAGCCCCTCAGTAACTGAGCATCCCCCCTCCAGCCCCTCAGTAACTGAGCATCCCCCTCCAGCCCCTCAGTGGCTGAGCATCCCCCTCCAGCCCCTCAGTAACTGAGCATCCCCCTCCAGCCCCTCAGTAACTGAGCATCCCCCCTCCAGCCCCTCAGTAACTGAGCATCCCCCTCCAGCCCCTCAGTAGCTGAGCATCCCCCTTCAGCCCCTCAGTAACTGAGCATCCCCCTCCAGCCCCTCAGAAACTGAGCATCCCCCTCCAGCCCCTCAGTAGCTGAGCATCCCCCCTTCAGCCCCTCTGTAGCTGAGCATCCCCCTCCAGCCCCTCAGTAACTAAGCATCCCACCTTCAGCCCATCAGTAACTGAGCATCCCCCTACAGCCCCTCAGTAGATGATCATCCCCCTCCAGCCCGTCAGTTGCTGAGCATCCCCCTCCAGACCCTCAGAAACTGAGCATCCCCCTCCAGCCCCTCAGTAACTGAGCACCCCCCTTCAGCCCCTCAGTAACTGAGCATCCCCCTTCAGCCCCTCAGTAACTGAGCATCTCCCCTTCAGCCCCTCAGTAGCTGAGCATCCCCCTCCAGCCCCTCAGTAGCTGAGCATCACCCTCCAGCCCCTCAGTAACTGAGCATCACCCTCCAGCCCCTCAGTAACTGAGCATCCCCCTCCAGCCCCTCAGTAGCTGAGCATCCCCCTTCAGCCCCTCAGTAGCTGAGCATCCCCATCCAGCCCCTCAGTAACTGAGCATCCCCCTCCAGCCCCTCAGTAGCTGAGCATCCACCTCCAGCCCCTCAGTTACTGACCGTCCCCCTTCAGCCCCTCAGTAACTGAGCATCCCCCTCCAGCCCCTCAGTAGCTGAGTATCCCCCTCCAGCCCCTCAGTAGCTGAGCATTCCCCTCCAGCCCCTCAGTAGCTGAGCATCCACCTCCAGCCCCTCAGTAGCTGAGTATCCCCCTCCAGCCCCTCAGTAGCTGAGCATCCCCCTCCAGCCCCATAGTTACTGACCATCCCCTTCAGCCCCTCAGTAACTGAGCATCCCCCTCCAGCCCCTCAGTAGCTGAGCATCCCCCTCCAGCCCCTCAGTTGCTGAGCATCCCCCTCCAGCCCCTCAGTAACTGAGCATCCCCCCTCCAGCCCCTCAGTAGCTGAGCATCCCCCTTCATAACTGAGCATCCCCATTCAGCCCCTCAGTAGCTGAGTATCCCCCTTCAGCCCCTACATAACTGAGCACCCCCCTTCAGCCCATCAGTAACTGAGCATCCCCCTTCAGCCCCTCAGTAACTGAGCATCCCCCCTCCAGCCCCTCAGTAACTGAGCATCCCCCCTTCAGCCCCTCAGTAACTTAGCATCCCCCCTCCAGCCCCTCAGTAACTGAGCATCCCCCTCCAGCCCCTCAGTAGCTGAGCATCCCCCTCCAGCCCCTCAGTAACTGAGCATCCCCCTCCAGCCCCTCAGTAACTGAGCATCCCCCCTCCAGCCCCTCAGTAACTGAGCATCCCCCTCCAGCCCCTCAGTAGCTGAGCATCCCCCTTCAGCCCCTCAGTAACTGAGCATCCCCCTCCAGCCCCTCAGAAACTGAGCATCCCCCTCCAGCCCCTCAGTAGCTGAGCATCCCCCCTTCAGCCCCTCTGTAGCTGAGCATCCCCCTCCAGCCCCTCAGTAACTGAGCATCCCCCCTCCAGCCCCTCAGTAACTGAGCATCCCCCCTTCAGCCCATCAGTAACTGAGCATCCCCCTTCAGCCCCTTCATAACTGAGTATCCCCCTCCAGCCCCTCAGAAACTGAACATCCCCCTCCAGCCCCTCAGTAACTGAGCATCCCCCGTTCAGCCCCACAGTCACTACCTGGAGAGATAGGAGGAGACTGCACCAGGGACCATAAATTGTGATTGCCCTGTGTATAGCTGGATATCGACATACTCACACGTATCTGTAATGTGTATGTATATATATATTTATATATATATTTAGGGCCTCATTCTATTATCGGCCGCAGCCGCTGCGGGGCCGCAAGCTTTCCGGCTATTCTATTCCCCTCCGGCCGGGGATTCTGGCAGGCTTGCGGCCGGCGCCTTGCTATCCCTTGCGGCTGATCGCGCCGGAGGAAAGCCTTTGATCTAAAACGGCCACAAGGAAATCGGCCGTAAGAAAATCCCAGTTGCTATTCAATTGCTCCGGGAAACCTCTCTGCAAGGCTAAAAGCGAGCCGCAGCTTACTTGCAGGAAAGAGGTCTCGCTAGCACCAATTAAGCACATAAAATAGCTCAAATAAAGCCATCCTGCACTTTGCGGAGTCTGTAAAGTGATATTCGGTGTTAGCAAAAATAGCACATTTTTATCCTATACTCAAATCCGTAAAATAATATTTTTTTTAATATACGTAAAATATACATGTAAAAAGTCCAGAGTGCTTGGAGCACCTCAGACACGCCCACGCCGCAGCCGGAAAATAAACAGTTAATTTGAACTCGGGTTTGGGCTGATGTGCAAGCTTGAGAGTGGGTTACTTTTAATCCTCATGTCCCCCAATATGATCCCTAGCATTTACAGAGCTGTACAGTGCAGGCTTGAATTTATTTTTGAGTTTTTATATTTCAGAGCTTACGGCCGGTTTCAAGATATGCGGCCGGCCGTAAGATGAGATCCTTGCGGGGCCGTATAATAGAATTGCGAGTTAACTGAACCCCCGCAAGGAATCGCAGCCTTACGGCCGATTTACGGCCGATAATAGAATGAGGCCCTTAGTAAGTAAATAGTACATTTGTGCTAACATCTGAATGTCTAAAACAAGTTAAAACACTTGTTTTATGACCAGAAATCCGAGAAACACTGTTATTACACTGCACTCTGGGAACCTGGTCAAGGACATGCGAATGTGCCCACAAAGACTTCGCTCTTGCAATTCATAACGCTTTCAGACATGGTTCCCCCTAAGCATATGCATGCTGTCACACATAAGCTTTGAGCAAAGCTACAGCTGTTTCAAGGTTACTGTCTCTCATCAGCGCGGGACTGATTCCTAGCCTGTGTAGTAGATTTTGTAAGTAGGTAGTTTACCACAACAATCATTTAATTTATGGTGAGCAAAAGAGCGACAGAAGCCTCCACCTCACAGTAGTACGGTAAATAAATAGTACATTTGTGTTAACTTTTAAATATCTAAAATGAGTTAAAAAACTTGTTTCATGCACAGAATTCCAAGAAATACAGTTATTATATATATTTGCATTTACTTTAAGGCCCTCCCTATCTTTCCCCAGCACCACCTGCTCCCCTCCCAGCACCTCACCCAACCTTCCCCTGTACATCTCCCAAGTTAACTCATCACTATCACTGGAGAGTAGCTGCACGTGACGAGTTAACTCATCTTTAACTGTGGGAGACTGGGGCGTATGAGCCAAAAATATTCTGGGGGGATAAAGCTTTAAGAGACAAAATGCCTTCGCGTGTTAAGCATGTATTCTATGAGTCTGGATGTAGATCTTTTCAATGGTAAAACAAATATCTTGAGAGTACACGCAACGTTCTTGTGACTTATCGGATATCCGCGCCAATCTCTGTGGGTTATTCAAAATAGTCTAGTATTTACTGAGGAAACTCCAGTGATATTTAAAAAAATAAAAATAAATTCACTTGGATGTTATATTATGGGGGCATAGAATAGAGACAAGAGGGTCACAGAGAACGGGACATGACTGAACAACAGCAAAACGAATGACTACAATATTAAGTTACAATTAATTTCCTGTTTTTGAATACATTTTTCACCACACTACAAGGGCTAAATGCTCATACAGGTACAGAACCTGAGAACTAGACATCCAGTTCTTTTACTAACAAAGACTAAACAGAATACAGTGTCCAAGGGGCAGTTTGAATGATATAAAACCAAATATAAAGCACATATCAAGCTCTAAAACTGAATTAAAAACCCTATACCATACTGCATCTCCCTACACGGGCTACAAGCCCTGTGTATAATGTGAATTAAATAAAATCAGACGTTATACTACACTGTACTAAAACTGTTGATTGCAAGCTCCACAAGCACATATATAATGTATATTCTACTTGATATACATGTATATATAGTGGTGCCGTGGTTCTCAACCTTAAATAGTTTTGAACAGCAGTTTGAGTACCAAAAATGTTAAGTACCAAACTCCCATAAGAAGTAATGTAAATTGGTTTTAGCAAACGTGACGAGTACCAAGGTGGAGCTATACCAAGGTGGAGCTATACCAAGGTAGTGCTATGCCAAGGTGGAGCTATACCAAGGTGGAGCTATACCAAGGTGGTGCTATACCAAGGTAGTGCTATGCCAAGGTGGAGCTATACCAAGGTGGTGCTATACCAAGGTAGTGCTATGCGAAGGTAGTGCTATGCCAAGGTGGAGCTATACCAAGGTGGAGCTATACCAAGGTAGTGCTATGCCAAGGTGGAGCTATACCAAGGTGGAGCTATACCAAGGTAGTGCTATGCCAAGGTGGAGCTATACCAAGGTGGAGCTATACCAAGGTAGTGCTATACCAAGGTAGTGCTATGCCAAGGTGGAGCTATAACAAGGTGGAGCTATACCAAGGTGGAGCTATACCAAGGTGGAGCTATACCAAGGTAGTGCTATGCCAAGGTGGAGCTATACCAAGGTGGAGCTATACCAAGGTAGTGCTATGCCAAGGTGGAGCTATACCAAGGTGGAGCTATACCAAGGTAGTGCTATGCCAAGGTGGAGCTATACCAAGGTGGAGCTATACCAAGGTAGTGCTATGCCAAGGTGGAGCTATACAAAGGTAGTGCTATGAGAGAGAGATAGAGACAGATATAGATATAGATAGATAGATATATATAGAGAGAGAGAGAGACACAGATATAGATAGAGAGAGAAAGAGAGAGAGAGAGATAGAGACAGATATAGATAGAGAGAGATAGATAGATATAGATATAGATAGATAGAGAGAGAGAGAGTCAGAGAGCGATAGAGACAGATATGGATATAGTATCGGGTTAATGTATAGTATCAGCTCAGGACTTCAGATACTATAATCTGTACACTTCTTGGTTGCTACCATTAGTACAGCACCGATTACTTCCCTACTTTTTCAGTGCCATATTATTGGATCCTAAATTAAACGGTAAAGACCATGAGACAAAGAGTCCAATAAGCCTATCTCTTCCTGTTCAAGTCCGGTAGATATATATGAAGATATAGTGTGAAGGTATATAAGGTAAAGTGGACGTTCAGGAGTACACATGCTTGATGTGCATGACTGACCATTATAATATATCCTAACACATCAAATACTAATGCATGTAATTCACCAGATTGTCCCCCAGAGGAGCTCTATATAGTCTCTTTTAGATTTTTCTATTACATTAGCAAGATCTTTATCCCTAATTAAAAGGGTAATAGACATTAAGTCATTTGAAACTACAAGATTCTTGCTAATATTTACTTATACACATTGTGTGATAGCATCGTTGTTTCAATACAAATGTAAATAAAATGTAAATAGTACGTACTTATCCTTCCCCACTTTTTGTTAATGCAGGAAGAAATCCAAAAGAGGTTGGAAAAAATAAATGTTAATAAAGCTCCAGGTCCTGATGGAATACATCCAAGGGTACTGAGGGAACTGGGTTCTGTAATAGCCAAACCATTATAATTAATCTTTCAAGATTCACTAAAGACAGGGTCTCTACCAGACGACTGTATAAAAGCAGAGGTGGTACCTATATTTAAGAAGGGAGCAAGAGCAAATCCGGGGAATTATAGACCAGTGAGCCTCACTTCTGTAGTGGGGAAGCTTTTAGAAGGGTTAATAAGGGATAATATACAAGAATATATCTATTTGAACAGGATTATAAGTAGGAGTCAACATGGGTTTATGAGGGATAGGTCATGTCAAACAAAGCAAAATTAGGGCCTCATTAAATTCCAGCCTCGTAAATAAGAGGCTTCTACTTAAGCCCTACGTACTGCAAAGTTTCTCTAACTTACAATGCTATGAGCTACGCAGCAGGCCCGTACGTATCTACACTGCGTAAATGTACATGAGGAGTGACAGCCTGCGAGATGATATCGCAGGCTCCCACTCCTCATCAAGTGCTGCGGGGGTCCTAAAAGGGACCTCCGCGGCAGTCCCCCACATAAGCCCTGCCGTGGGGGGTACTCCAAACCCCCCCCTAGGCACCTAAAATGAACCCCCCCTCAATGCGGGGGTCCCTGTCGGGACCCCCGAAGTGTCCTCACATGAACACCTTGCTGCAGGGGTCCATAGGAACCCCCGCAGCCCCCACACATTAACCCCTTGCAGCGGGGGTCCCCGATCGGCACTGATCAGGCCCCCGCTGCATTTAAAACTTTTAAATTCCCCGCCGCGGCTCCTTAAAGGGACCGCGGCACACTATTACCCAATCCCGGCCGCGGCACTTAAAATTAACCCCCCTCTATGCTGGGGGTCCCCATCGGGACCCCCGAAGTTTCCCCACATAAACCCATTGCAGGGGGGGTCCCCGATCTGCATAGATCAGGCCCTCCGCTGCATTTAAAACTTTTAAATTCCCCGCCGCGGCTCCTTAAAGGGACCGCGGCACACTATTACCCAATCCCGGCCGCGGCACTTAAAATTAACCCCCCTCTATGCTGGGGGTCCCCATCGGGACCCCCGAAGTGTCCCCATATAAACCCCCTGCTGCGGGGGGCCCCGATCGGCACCGATCGTGACCCTGCTGCAATTCAATTTTAAATTTCCCGCCTCGCGGGTCCTCAAAGGACCGTAAAGGTCCTGAAAGGACTCGCACTAAAAATATTAACCCCAGGCAACTATAATTACCCCATTAACTCATGGTGGTCAATCCAGACCACCATAAGGCTCTATTTAACCCATTAACTCATGGTGGTCAATCCAGACCACCATAAGGCTCTATTTAACCCATTAACTCATGGTGGTCAATCCAGACCACCATAAGGCTCTATTTAACCCATTAACTCATGGTGGTCAATCCAGACCACCATAAGGCTCTAATTAACCCATTAACTCATGGTGGTCTATACAGACCACCATAAGGCCTAAATTAACCCATTAACTCATGGTGGTCAATCCAGACCACCATAAGGCTCTATTTAACCCATTAACTCATGGTGGTCAATCCAGACCACCATAAGGCTCTAATTAACCCCATCAGTCCCATAAGGGTATATTATTACCATTATGGGCCTGTTACAACCCAACATTAACCACATAAGTGCCATGATGGTCCTCAAGGACCATTATGACACTAACTACAAACACTACACTATAACCCCCAATAAACCATTTAATCTAAACTAACCCCCCTCTACACTAATCTATTAACACTTACACTACCTACCTACACTACCTACCCCCTAATAAACCTTCCCACCACTCTAATTACAAAAAATAAAAAACCTACAGCACAGAAAACAAAAAACAATTACAACCCCACCCCCCACTACAGAAAACAAAAAAATACATTACAACCCCACCCCCCACTACAGAAAATAAAAAAATTACACACCTGAAAAGGAAAGACAGATAAACACAATACAATACATACATATAATACATTACATACATTACATACAATACATGACATTACATATAATATATTACATATAATATATTACATATAATACATTACATACATTACATACAATACATGACATTACATATAATATATTAAATATAATATATTACATATAATATATTACATATAATACATTACATACATTACATACAATACATGACATTACATACATTACATATAATATATTAAATATAATATATTACATATAATATATTACATATAATATATTACATATAGTCCTAATCAAATACCCCCTATCTATCTAACATACAATCTATTTAATTTAAAATAAATCCTAACTATATCAAATACATCCCCCTATCTATCTAATATACAAAAAATCCTAACTACATACACAGACCATTATTCTAAAGTAAAATAAAATAATTACAGTCCTAACTACATACACAGACCCTAATTCCAAGCTAAAATCAATAAATTAAGACCACTTACCTTTAAGATGTTGCTTCAGATCACTAACCTATGGGTCAAACAAAAAATAAAAATTAGTACAAAACATTAACATCAAATAAATAAACATTCTATACATTCTAAATATTCAACTCACCTTTACAGCATGTCCAGTCACTGTTTAGCTCTTCCGGCGCGGCCCTGTTAAAAAAAAAAACACAATACATGAATACATTAATACAATATATAAACAATAAATAAAATACACAAATAAACATCTAAATATACATTGAACTTACCTCCCCGCGATGTCCCCGGCCTTCTCTCCTTCAGCCCCGGCTGGGCCGCGGAACCATCCGCGCTCTCAAAAAAAAAAAAAAAAAAAACTAACGGAGGTCTGCACTGGCAGACCTCCCCGACGCTACTGAACCTCCCGGAGTCGTTTCCGGGAGGAAATTGGCATTGTCGGCTTGTGATTGGCTTATGGTGGTCTGGATTGAATTATAGTTGCCTGGGGTTAATATTTTTAGTGCGAGTCCTTTCAGGACCTTTACGGTCCTTTGAGGACCCGCGAGGCGGGAAATTTAAAATTGAATTGCAGCAGGGTCACGATCGGTGCCGATCGGGGCCCCCCGCTGCAGGGGGTTTATGTGGGGACACTTCGGGGGTCCCGATGGGGACCCCCAGCATAGAGGGGGGTTAATTTTAAGTGCCGCGGCCGGGATTGGGTAATAGTGTGCCGCGGTCCCTTTAAGGAGCCGCGGCGGGGAATTTAAAAGTTTTAAATGCAGCGGGGGGCCTGATCTATGCAGATCGGGGCCCCCCCCTGCAATGGGTTTATGTGGGGACACTTCGGGGGTCCCGATGGGGACCCCCAGCATAGAGGGGGGTTAATTTTAAGTGCCGCGGCCGGGATTGGGTAATAGTGTGCCGCGGTCCCTTTAAGGAGCCGCGGCGGGGAATTTAAAAGTTTTAAATGCAGCGGGGGGCCTGATCTATGCAGATCGGGGCCCCCCCCTGCAATGGGTTTATGTGGGGACACTTCGGGGGTCCCGATGGGGACCCCCAGCATAGAGGGGGGTTAATTTTAAGTGCCGCGGCCGGGATTGGGTAATAGTGTGCCGCGGTCCCTTTAAGGAGCCGCGGCGGGGAATTTAAAAGTTTTAAATGCAGCGGGGGCCTGATCTATGCAGATCGGGGACCCCCGCTGCAAGGGGTTAATGTGGGGGTGCTGCAGGGGTCCCGATAGAGACCCCTGCAGCATGGGGATGTGTATAGGGTGCAGGGGGGAGCCTCACACTGCTGTCTCGGGCTGTTCCGAGGCAGCACGTAGAGGCTTTCGGATCCCTTGCGTGGACTTTTTGTCCACGTAGGGATTCTTACGATATGCGAGACTCGTGCATAGATTTAAGGCTACGTAGCTCTCTCGGAGCCTATTCTCGGCCATTTTCTCGCAGTCATATCGTAAAGCAGGCTGCGAGAGATTCGGTTCTCGCAAACAGCAGGAAAACTGCCTTTTGCGAGCACCGAGAGAACTACGAGGGAGAATTTAATAGGGCCCTTAGTTTCTATGAGGAGGTTAGTAGGAACCTGGATCAAGGAAACTCAGTGGATGTAGTCTTTTTGGTTTTTGCAAAGGCTTTTGATACAGTGCCACATAAGAGACTATTGTGCAAACTAAGGGATACAGTAATTGCAGTAAATATCTGCTCATGGATTGAGAGCTGGCTAAAGGACAGAAAGAAAAGGGTTGTGGTAAATGGAACATACTCCGATTGGACTCATGTGTTAAGTGGGGTTCCTCAGGGTTCAGTATTAGGACCTGTTCTTTTTAACATATGTATTAATGACTTAGAGGTAGGATTGGAGTGTAGTGTCTCGATTTTCGCTGATGACACGAAGTTGTGAAAGGTAATTAAATCAGGTAATGATGTACTTTCCCTCCAAAGGGATTTACATAAATTAGAGGAATGGGCATCTAAATGGCAGATGAGATTTAATACGAATAAATCTAGGTGTATCAGATATTGAAAGGGATCTGAGAGTACTTGTGGACAACCACCTAGGAAGCAGTGCTCAAAGCCAAGCAGCAGCTGCAAAGGCAAGTAAAATATTAGCATGTATTAAGAAGGGTATAGAAGCAAGGGAAGCAAATATAATTCTGCCACTATACAAATCTCTAGTACGCCCTCATTTGGAATATGGAGTACAATTTTGGGCACCACTTCATAAAAAGGACATTTTAGAGCTGGAAGAAGTAAAGAGAAGGGCAACAAAACTAATAAGGGTAATGGTGGGGCTAAGTTATGAAGAAAGACTAACCAAATTAAACTTATTTTCTCTAGAAAAAAGGCATCTAAGAGGAGATATGATTAACTTATATAAATACATCCAGGCCAATATAAGTCAAGTGAACTTTTGTGCTAAGAGGTTTTTGACTGACAAGGGGACATCACTTGAGGTTAGAAGGAAAAAGATTCCATCTTAAAGAAAGAAAAGGGTTCTTCACAGTAAGGGTGGTTAATCTGTGGAATTCTCTACCAGAGGAGGTGGTGACAGCGGATTTGATAGGTAATTTAAAAAAGGGATTGAATATATTTTTTAATAAATTGGACATTAAGATGTTATCATAGATAAGGAGAGAAAGAATGTTGATCCGGGGAGGAGTCCGATCCCCAGTATCTGGAGTCAGGAAGGAATTTTATTTTTCCCCTTTTAAAACAATTGGCACGATTTCAGTGGGTTTTTTCTGTTTGCCTTCCTCTAGATCAATTAATAATTAATATGCCTACTGCAGATCAGAGAAGATCTGAAAAGGTTGAACTTGATGGACTATGGACCCTATTAAATTCCAGAAGTTACAGAGCAATTAAATTAGAAAAGTCCACAAATCCATAAACCATGCTTCGGCACGTAGCATTTCTGGGCTTGAACATGATAAATTATTATAATTCCTAGTTATGGGTTTAGACAGAGCCAATGGTAAAAGAGATCGTCATCATTACGTCACTAAAACATGGAGGTTAAATTTAAATCACTTACCGTTTTGAAGTCCAAGTTGCGATCAGACCCGCATTCCAGAAATAATACAATGGGAAAAAATCTATAATCTAGTCCATGCAAGTTCTATTATATGTATTAATATGGTTGTCGGGATCGATTGAAACATTGGAAATTAAACATAAAAAAAAGATTTTTTTATTGCAATTGTGCGAGCTTGAGAATGTTGTGCTTTTAATTTTAATACCATTCACCGCTTTCTCTATAATTTAATATACAGTAGTGTGTTTATATTTGCTTTTACAGTGCTACGGACAGGAGTTTAACCCCCTTGCGAGTCTTCTGTGGTACCCGTAGGATTTTTGGCTACATTTGCCATTTACGGGTGTGAAAACAATTGTGGGCTTGAGGACTTATAGCAATTTAATAGCGATTTGTGATTGTAAGATTACGGGCTTGAAAGATCAAAGGCTTAGCTGGGACGGAGTTCAGATTTTGATGGCCCGGAGGGTTTTTCTGCCTGTAACCTATTGCGTGTAGCTAAAAGAGGGCAATTTAATAGCCGTAACGTATGCGGCCTCCTTTAGGGGCCTCGGGAACTACAAATCAGCAAATTTAATAGGGCCCTATGTCTTTTTTCATCCTCAATTATAATGTAACTATGGAATCATTTAATATTAATTTTATTCTAATGATCAATGCTAAATTCAAACATCTAGTACATGTTATAGCATTACAGTGATACCCAGTGATTTCTGAGCCCTTCCTGATAACTTTCAGTCAGGATTGTGAGACTGAGTGTGCGTAAGAGTGTGAATGTAAGTGAATGTAAGTGAGTCAGATTGAGTTTAAATGTGTAATATAAACTGTAAATTTACGGTCGCTATTTGATAGATGCAATGCACTACCTTAGCCTGCACTGATAAAGTTCATTATCTAACATTGCCAGAGCCTGTCTCTATATTAAATAGTGAGAAAGTCACCTTACATTAGACAGTCACCAAGCAGTGTCTGAGAGTTCCGGATAATATGCTGTGTGAGATGGTGTGAGTGAGGGTCTAGGGTCATCTTACCTTGCAGAAAAAGGCCCTGATAAAGTGCATTAGATAGATAGCCAGTGCCGTCTGTGCCTGTCCTGAAAAAGTGCAGGAAAGGATTCATCCTACATTAGATAGACAGCAAAGCATATACAGTCATATACAGTCTATAGGTCATCAATGGTTACAAAACAAGTCCTCAATGAACCACAGGTAGGTCATGGTTTAGAGGCAAAACCTGTAGTTAGAAGTGAGGCGTTAAACCCAATAATACCACCTGGATAATAATGAGCTCACTAATGCTTGGACTGACTAATGGTTTGGGAATCAGTGCATGAGACAGCCAACCAGTGCTGTCTGAGCCTGCCCTGCTATTGAGCAGTCAGGAGGTCACCCTACATCAGATAAACACCCATCAGGGTCTACATGCTGAGATTAGCTGCATATCATAAAGGGTACTATCATTATCAATCATGGGACTCACTGCACACAGAAGTTAAAGCTTATATATCCTGGACCAGTTACTTCTGCAATCACCATATTTGTAGGAAAAAAATCTCTGTCTAAGTTATAAAAGTGAACTGAACAGCAGATTTATCATAAACAGTCTTAAAGGAGCTAGGAAATGGAGGGAATATCCCTGCACTCTCTCCATTTGTTTAGATGGATACACAGGATAAGCATAGGACCCTGAATACACAGCTTTATGTAGGCTATGAGGTCAAATAGCACAGAACAGCTGTAATTCATGGTCTGATCACGGACAGAAAACTCTGTACGTAAAGGGATATCTAAGTCTCCTGGATTATGAATGCATCTGATGGAGGAGAATCAGACGTGTATGAAAAAAAATATTTGCAAAAAATACCAAAAAAAAACATTTAAACACTTATCTTGAAGTTAGCAAAATCTATTGTAATCTCTGACAGTTTAAAATTCAAGTTAACACCCCCTCCAATTTGTTTTGGCCAATCCAGTTAGATGAAAGATTTGAGGCATAGCACTATGTTAGTTGCTATGGCAACAGCACACAGCATAGACAGGAAGTAGAGATGGGTCATATACCATCAGTGACTGGGATGCTGACAAGAATGCTCTCCTAATGGCTGTGGTGCAAAGCAGCATGGGATATGTAGCAAAGGAGCCTGGGAAATGTAGTGTATCACTGACGTGACAGGAAACTGCAGGGAGGAAACTGCAAGGAGATTGGCTGAGCTAGCAAGAGCAGGTAAGTAGTGGATAATATTGCATCCCGAATGCTGCATGCTGATTGGGTGGGGACCAGGAAGTTGTGTAGGGATTTTGAGATATTAATAAAAATAAAATGTTTTATGAGATGTGCTACATACACATTGGCTGCTTTTTGCCTAAAGATTGCAGAAATGTATTAATCCAGCTCACTTAGATATCCCTTTAAGCCACTTGTGCACAGCATGCAGAGTAGGGACTCAACATGTAGATATTTACAACATAGAGAAATCAACCCTGGAGTATAGGGTGGCCAATCCATAAAAATGCAAAAAAGCTAATTTTACAAATAGAAATATTTATTTTTCCAGGGAAGCAGAGAAATACTGCTTGTTCAGACAGATAAAAAACGTTTAGCCTAATATATCCATTTCCAGGCAAATTGATGTATTATGTAATAAGCTGATGTTTAGCCTCCTTATATTATTGGAATCCATCCAATAGCCTTCAGACTATCTTCATCTCTGATCTCACGGTAGGATTAAGAGGACACCAGTCACTGACTAAGCCATTTCAAGACTAAGGCCTGGTCGAGTGAGATGTGCATTTGAAGTTTGTTTCTGAGGGTCCAAAAAAAACCATCTGAATTCAGCCATGAACTACAGAGGACCACAAGTGGTTCATCTCTTTTATACATCTATATCCCATTTTTGCACATTCTATATGTATATATTTTGTTCAATGCATCCCTATACACTTTGCAAGGTGGGACTTATGTTAAGTCCTATGTACTTGACTATTTCTCTATTATTTTTAAATCATTATTAATTTGAATTATCCTTCCAGGAATGTCTACCAGTTATAGATTTTATGTACATCTGCAAAAAAGTAAGTTTCCAATTTAGTACATTTGAATACAAAAAAAACATAAACCCTAACTCTGACCATGAGGCACTAGTAACCTTGCTTTCCATTGAAAAGATGACATTACACTCTCACACTTATTTTCAAGAATTTCTTATATTACTTTCCCTTGTGCAATGACATCTCAGTTATTCCCTTTCTTTAGGCCATAAATCGGCCCTTTTCCTTCTCTTTGTCTGTTTTAAGCCACATTTATTTATATTTATTTTAAATTTATATTCACACTATATGTGCTGATACTGATATTGGTCTCTTACCTTTGTAGGGCTGCTGTCCCAAAGTGAAAATCTCATACAACTTCCAAAGGACCCCACGTCAGATTTGGTAGAAAATTCTCCATTTTGTATACTTTCCACTGCTGTCCATTTCACTGGGACAATTGATATACCATTGGGAGAGTAAATGTCATATGGTGTCCGTGCCAAAAATGAGAATACAATCAACAAGAGGAGATGAGGAGACAAGAACAAACAACTGGAAATGAGAAGCTGGATGGAAAAGTTTGTAAAAATGTATTGGTTCATGGACATTAAATAAAATTATTACCAAGAAAAGTGAATATTCTCCATTTCTCATAAATATCATCTTATAAATCTTAAAAAAGAATATGAAGAATAAAAAGTATTCCAATATATCTAATATTGTATTGTTTGACCTCTTTACATTAATGCTGCCTTATCCGAGGTGGACAGAAAATAGAATAATGTGGATCAAACCAATCCTGTGGATTTAATCCAATTATGATGGACAGTATCAGAGGAGAAACAGCAAATTCCAACTTACCTTCAGCTGTCTTGCCAGTCCAAACTGGCCAATCTTGCAGGTTAGGTTTTCTCCCACTAGGATGTTTCGAGCAGCCAAGTCTCGGTGCACCACAAGTTTCACCTCTAGGTACGCCATTCCATCTACCACCTGTCTACTGATGTTTAGGAGATCTGAGATCGCCAGCTGAGGTCCTACTTCACCTGACAGGAATTGTAGAATCACAACATAGAAACATGGGGCCCTATTCAATCGCAAGCCCATAATTACCTCCAATCTGAACATTTGGTTGTGGTTCATATTTTTTCTAAACATTTAGATGCATTCAATTGTCATTAACCCGTAATTACAGTCTCACAGCCCCAAAAAGGAAACCAAGAACCCATAAGTAGCATTTGACGGCATGATCATGATCAATTAAGCAAGCCCGTAAGTTACTTTTTAGACAGAGCCAGTAAATGACAGTAAATGAGACCGTCATCATGACGTCAGTAAAACTACAATTAATTAGTGTTAAGAAGTACAGTTTGTGAACTGTTCTAGTCCATGCGGGTTCCATGATATGTGTTAGCTCCTTGATTCCCGGGATTGATAAAACACGGAAATAAAACGTGTTTTATTGCAGATTTGCGAGCTTGAGACTGTTGTGCAATTAATTCTAATACCTTTCATAGCTTTACCAGTATTTTAAAGTACAGTAGTGTGTGTTTTATTTTCTGCTGCAGTTCATGCTGGCTACATGAACGTTTGTAATTGAATATTGATTTTGGTAACATTTACACAATACTTTGTAAGTAATCTGGAAATGTGTGTATTTGTGGAAGTCTTACCTTTCCTTTCTGACAGCAACTAATGAAATCTCCATCAGTTGGTCTTTCCTTTAGAAAATGATAGGCCCCACAAAACAGACAAACAACATCAAGTAATCCACAATAATGAGTGTCTACTTTTAGTGCTCTAATAAACACATTCTCATGCACTTCTTCAACATAGATATCACTACAACTTTCTATATCTACATTGGTGTCATGTGTCTGAACATTGGTGTCATGTGTCTGAACATTGGTGTCAATAGGCAATGTGGTATCATTGGGCAATGGTTCACAGACATGTTTTAGTTAACTTTTTTGTTTCTTTGAAGCCCCAGCACACTCACTTTGTGCTTTCTTACTCATTTTTCTTTTATTTAAAAGTCTCTGTCTGTTTTTTCTTCTCTTAAGCATTTGGAAGTTTCAGGTGGCTGTGCATCTCTCCCTTTCCCTTGCCAATCTTCTTTTGCATTCAATGTTGTCTTCTCCATTATCCGCCATTCTAATCTGTAATTGTAAATAGAGGTGTAAGTTTTTTTTGTTTTTTTTTGGTTTCTGTACATATTGTTTGTAGCTGGCTTCAATCTAAAAGTAAATAGGATTAATTAAAGAATGCATTTTTGGAGTTTTTTATTGACATACATTAAATAGCAAAGGACTGCACATATATATATTGAGCATTTTATTGATTTTAGGACTACTGAATTATCAATTCATTACTAAATGAATATACGTTGGTGAATTGATCCAAAAATGAGATCAGTGTTAAACCTAAAAAGTTACTTATTTTGTCATAAAGAAGATCAAACATAAACAGCTATTATCAAAGTATAGATGTGTTCTAAAAGAATGTTCAATTTTCTTAAAGATGCAATGAATGTAGATATGATGTCTAATTGAGGTTCTTTAAAACATAATTACTTAAGCATATATATATATTCCTCTTTTTTTTTTTCTTGTAATGACCAATTAAAATCACTAAACCTCATTCATCTTCCTTTTTTTTTTGCAAAATGACATCCTAAAAACCTAATTCATTTGCAAGTCGTTCCAAGCAATCTGGCACTATATAAGCACCTTTTTTTTTAAAATTAAAACTTTATTTTTGGATCATTCCCTAAAATGTTAATTTTAAATAATATGCTATGTGGTTATTTCGCTCCCTATGAATCCCTAATATTCTTTCCTGAATTAATCATTGAGTGTCATGAATCCCAAACCATAAGGGCATGCTAAAATCATATAACTGTGAACTTGCTGTTCCTTGTGTCCAAATCCTTGCAAATTCACTCTCAGTCTTCAGTCAGGTACAGAGATGAGTAATCTGTGAAATAACATGAAAATAAGTTTTAATCATTGAATTCCATTCCTTCTTTATTGAATGAACTCCATGGCCCTCATTCAATTGCAATTCGGACAATCAAATAGGGCACTATATAAGCACATAACATATTTTTTTAAAGAAGTTTTTAGTTAGTAAACATCTATCCAAAAGCAAGGTTTTCCCTAACTAAAAACTTCTTTAAAAAAAATATGTTATGTGCTTATTTAGAGCCCTATTCAATTGGCCAAATCACAATTGAATGAGGCCCCATATATTTAAGTGCTTAGTGAAATGTAATTTTTTTTCTAAAGTCATCTTGTTTTTTAAGATTTTCAAAAACAATGTACATAAATGAGCTGGAAGACAGATATAGAAGTGATTGTTAAAAAAAATTTCTTACTTTTATTGCATTTTCATTTTTTTTTTAAATGATGACTAATTATTCATTAATTAAAATATTATTATATGTTAATTAATCAATAACTGTTATACATGTTAGAAACATCTAATGTAGCATTTATGTTCCGTAACTCCATAATTAAATGGTATACCTGTCAAGTCGATCCCTATGGGGTTTAAAGGCTGCAAACGTCACACTCTGTGTTGAGGCAGCTGCAGAGCCGATGAAACTGTGAAATAAGATTGAAATCATTTGTAATATTTTGCTTCATCCCTATCAGTCAATCACCAGCAACACAGATATATTGGCATAGATGCAAAACATAAAAGCATATTCCTCAATGTATTGTTAAATCAAACCTTTTTTTTTGTATTGATTACTAATTAATAATTCATTAATTAATATATTAACATACGTGAATTAATCAATAAGTGTTATCAATTCCAAATAAAAAAAGTTGAATTATTATTTTTTGCTCTAAGAACCTAATTTAATTATATACCTGTCAAGATTATCCTTATGCTGTTGAATGCCTGCAAACGTCACTGTCTGTGTTCAGTCAGCTGCAGGTACGCTGAAACTAAGATTTAAAAAAATTGTAATATGTTGCTTCATCCCTATCAGTCAATCAGCAGCAACACAGATATAGTAGCATAGGTGGAAAACATAAAAGCAATCTTCATCAATGTATTGTTAAACCAAAACATGTTCTTGGTCCTGATTACTAATTATTACCGTATATACTCGAGTATAAACCGAGTTTTTCAGCGCTTTTTTTAAGGCAAAAAAGGGCCCCCTCGGCTTATACTCGAGTTCGAGTCACTCTCCCCCGTGTCTCTCTCACCCCCCCCCCGTGTGTCTCTAACCCCCCCCGTGTGTCTCTCTACCCCCCCGTGTCTCTTTCCCTCCCCCCTCCTCAACCCCCCTCCTCCACCTAAACCCCCCTAAATACCTCCCCCCTCTCCTCTCACTTACCTGCTTGTGCTCCGGCCTCCGCTCCTTGACCCGGCACCGGCGCGCATCTGACGTTTAATGCGCGCCGGATCAAGGAGCGGAGGCCGGAGCACAAGCAGGTAAGTGAGGGGAGAGGGGGGAGGTATTTAGGGGGGTTTAGGTGGAGGGGGGGGGTTGAGGGGGGTTGAGGGGGATTGAGGGGGAGGTTGAGGGGGGTTAGGTTGAGGAGGTGGGTTGGGGTTGAGGGGGGTTGAGGGGGGTTGAGGAGGGAGGTTGAGGATGGGGGGGTTGAGGACGGGGTTGAGGATGGGGGGGTTGGGGAGAAAGGTTGAGGAGGGGGTTGAAGATGGGGGGTTGAGGATGGGAGGTTGAGGATGGGAGGTTGAGGAGGGGGTTGAGGGGGGGGGTTGAGGAGGGAGGTTGAGGATGAGGAGGGAGGATGAGGAGGGAGGATGAGGAGGGAGGATGAGGAGGGAGGTTGAGGATGAGGAGGGAGGTTGAGGATGAGGAGGAGGGGTTGAGGATAGGGGGGTTGAGGAGAGAGGATGAGGATGGGGGGTTGAGGTTGAGGAGGGTTGAGGTTGAGGAGGGGGTGTTGAAAAAGGGGTTGAGGATGGAGGGGTTGAGGAGGGGGGTTGAGGAGGGAGGTTGAGGATGGGGGGTTGAGGATGGGGGGGTTGAGGAGGGGGGTTGAGGACAGGGGGTTGAGGACAGGGGGTTGAGGACAGGGGGTTGAGGTGGGAGGATGAGGTGGGAGGTTGAGGAGGGGGTGGAGGATGAGGAGGGGGTTGAGGATGAGGAGGGAGGTTGAGGATGAGGAGGGAGGATGAGGAGCGAGGTTGAGGATGAGGAGGGAGGTTGAGGAGGGTGATAAGGGAGGCGGGAAGAGACACAGGGAAGGGAGAGGGGAGAAGAGACACGGGAGAGAGAGGGGGCACACAGGGGGCAGCACATTGCCCACCCTCGGCTTATACTCGAGTCACTCATTTTACCCAGTATTTTGTGGTAAAATGGGTGCCTCGGCTTATACTCGGGTCGGCTTATACTCGAGTATATACGGTAATTCATTAATATACGTTAATTAATCAATAACTGTCATCAATTCCAACTAAGAAGACTTATATCCTTTTTTTTTTTTGCAAACAACATAATTTAATGATATACCTGTAAAGGTGCTGTTTATGGTGTTGAAAGGCTGCAAACGTCACTCTCTGTGTTGATTGAGCTGCAGCATCACTGAAACTATCAAAATAAATGGAAAGCATTTGTAATATTTGAATTAATCCCTATTAGGCAATCCTCATCATCACAGATATGTCAGTGCATCTTAAAATATACATTTTTTTTGGTCCTATTTTTTTTCCTTTTTTAATCTTACTAATTACAAATTAATAAATTAAAGTACATTAATAATCAATTAATCACTGCCTAAATGTACTCTAGTTTAGGAATATATTAATGTTTACATCTTTAAAGGCATTGTAATTTTTTTTTGTTTATAATTACTAATAATTAATTGATTAAATAATGTACATTAATAATTAATGAATCAATGTGTAAATGTCTTTGCTACTTTTATGCATTAATTATGTATTAATAAACTTTTTTTTTCTTAACGATTACTAATTACTAATTAATAAATTAAAGTACATTATTAATTAATTATTTAATGAATTAATATCTTACAAACAGGTAAGCATGAAAGTATTGCTAAACTAAATCAAGTGTCAATTGTTGTTTCCTCATTTTTTTTAAATAATCTTTTTTTTATTAATAATTCATTAATTATTTATTTATTAAAGATTATTAATATACTGTACCTTTTTAAATGTAATATTCATCAATCAGTATCCTGAAGAGCTAACAATCTCTTTTGATTTTCCGGCAGCAGAAAATGTCCAGTCAGACTGTCATCACCTGAGGAGAAAGTGTCAGTTCTGTGTCAAGTGTGCCCTATATATAGGCTGCGTACGCGAGACAAAACCGTTGTTTTAGGCGGGAAATCCGCCATGTTAATGTGTAAATGTGTAAGTTACTGTTGTAAAATGGCACCGTTAGTCTATGTTTTACACGTTTCGCAGTTATTTTCCATCCTTCCTATTAGCCTTGTTTTAATTTTTTTCGGGGGCCATTTTTTTCCTCGCTTAGGCGATTTTCGAGTGGCGAAAATAGTCTAAATTGAGTTTAATTCTCGTTCCACCTCACTCACAGACATCCTGGCTGTTGCCCCATGCTGTCTGTGATGTTTTTGTAATTTTTTGGGGTGTAGTTAGTGTGTTTTTCGAGTTTTTGGTTTGGCGGCTAATCTCGTAATTTTTTGCGTCTCGTATCTTTCTTTTTCTAAGTCCCGCGTATCGTATTTTTTTTTCTAAGTCCCGCGTCTCGTATTTTTTTTTCTAAAACCTGCATGTTTCATTCGCTCAACACAGCTCGCCGGCCGCTAATCTCGTCATTTTTAGCGCTTCGTATTGTTTTTTTTCTAAGCCGCATACCTTAACTACTTTCAACCTATGGCTGTGTGCAATTTGTTTGTAGCCTAAGTCCCGCGTGTTTTTATTCGGCGCTCATTGCCTAAGTGCTCCGAGTGGCGCTCATCGCTAAGTCGTACGCACCACGCTAAAAGCGTGACGACGTCTCGTAGTTGGACAATTATAATATGTGATATAACTAGTACATTTGTGATCACATTTGAATGTCTACAACAAGTTAAAAAACGTGCTTCCTGCTCAGAATTCTGAGAAATACAGTTATTAAACTGCATTCTGGGAAGCTGAGCAGGGACATGCAAATGGGCCCACAAATGCTTTGTTCTACTATCCATAACCATTTTAAACATGGCTTCCTTTAAGCTTATGCATTACACAGCTTTTATGCAAAGCCAAGGTTGGATTATACACAAGTTGGGAATCCTACCCGGACAGCCATTTCAAGGTTACTGCCTATCATCAGCGTGAGGCAGGATCCCAGCTTGTATAGTGGATATTTTCAATAATTAGTTCACCACAACAATTATTTAATATATGGTGGGCACAAGAGCGATAGAAGCCCTCCACCGTACAGTAGTACAGTAAATAAATAGTACATCTGTGTTCTATTTGGGTGGGTGTCCGGGGCCGCATGGCCCACTCACCCAGGAAAAGTTTGCAATACATCGCCTCTCCTTTTCAGGTGTAGTGATTGCCACGTGACCACTGGCTGGCTTGCCATTTAGGAGGTGATTGCATATGGCCTCTCCTACATTACTGTGTCCATAGCAACACCTTCTCGTTGGTGCCCCTAGATTTCAGAGCTTGACACGTTATGGAGGGACCAAATGTCTGGCTGTATAACCAGATGGGTAGGCTGGATTCATTAGCCTTGGTAGGCAGTCAACCTAGGAGAAAGAAAACTCGGATATAAAACTCGGGCAGATGCAGCTCATTAGCACTGTAAGGCCATCCATCTAGGAGAAGGACACTGCAATATAACACCTACAACTCGAGGACCTTACTGTCACTGTCCAAGCTTGCTAGGCTATGACAGATGAATCCCTGGTGTAAAAGGTGGGACCAGTACTGCGCACACTGCATCTCACCTAAAAACTCCATTGCGCAGGGCGAATGCGGCACGTCTACATCTAGAACAATCAACATTTTAAAGCTCTGCCACAGTGGGAAAAGGGCGAAACGGCAGGTGGAAGATGTCACTGGAAGCCGCAGTCTCAATCCTGCATGCAGGTGGTTCCGGTGTATAGGTGGTCTGATGCTGACCCACGAGATGACGGCATCATTCGGCAGCACCCTGAACGACCAAGCAGCCTTCTCTAGGAACAGCACTGCTTGCTCCACATGGAGAGGGGCCTAGAAAAGGTGGCCTAAAGAAAGTTAGTCTCTATTTCACCCAGTTGGATAGCAGCGGTCAACGAGCATCTCCAAAAGCGATCGGAACTCAGTAAAAAAGAAAAAGGCTCACATCTGCATCACAAGATGTACTTGGACTTAAACTGATCTTCATCAGAACTATGCTCGACACAACAGACAGCAGTCGCCCCGAGAACGACTCACTGCTCTAGTAGCCCATGAAGTATTAAGGCTGGCTATTGGCATTGCTGCCCTCAGTAAAGACCGCCTCCCAGAGGAAGGAGGCCTTCAGTAACATGGGGCAGGCTATACCCTCTACTGGTCAGGAAAGCCAGAAAATGAGAAACATCTTTATGGTGTGGGCTTCATGGTCAGGAACCATATCGCCTCCAAACTTGATTAACTGCCAAAGGGTCACTCTGACCGCATCATTTTTATGCGCCTCCCACTTCAATACAAACAGCATGCTTCAATTTTCAGCGTCTATGCACAACTCTTCAAGCGGAAAAAAAGGACAGGTTTTACACTAACCTGCACAATCTTGGACAAAATGTCCCTGCAGACGACAAGGTCATCATCCTCTGCGACTTTAATGCCAGAGTAGGCAATCACGTTGTTGGAATTTACAATGAACACGGGCGCCTTTTGCTAGAGTTTTGCACTGAGCAGAAACTCACCATCACCAATACAGGTTTCCAGCAGAAAGACAGACTAAAGACAACATGGATGCATCCTCGGTCCAGGCACTGGCATCTTATAGACCAGTGGTCCCCAACCTTATTGGCACCAGGGACACCCACACCACACACATATATACACACACATATATATATATATATATATATGAAAAAACAAAAAACTAAGAATTATCAGTTAATATAGGGAAAAGAAAAAGAAAAAAATCTATATATAAAAGGACAATAAGGTAAGTATAGTTAAGCAATACTTTTTATCCTTAATATCCTCAGAATGTCCTCATATATCGGTTACGAAAATCATAGGACTATATAAAAAATGACGGGATAAACTATAAAAAAGATAAAGAAAATATATAAACACTCTATAAACAATCTAAAGGCAAAATGCAAGCAGTAGACATCTCCTATATGTAATAAAGGAATACGTAAGAGTCTAGTATATGGTGAACAGATCACCATAGCATAGCGCTAAATACGCCAGCAGTGTCATAGAGGGAGAAACTCCTACTCATTAGACACTTATCTTACCTTTAAAAGTGTAGTGCACATCAAGGAGAGGAGATGTATATCCTGCTATCAGTAAAATGAAGTAAAAAATGCAGACCGGTTTCCATAGTCTTGTTGCGATCTTTCTCAAAGCTTAGAGAGAGTGCAGGGCTTTTGAATTTTCTCAGGTCTTTTTAAGGATCCAGACTCCGCCTCTAGTGACGTTTATTGTTGATTATGTGCCGTCACCGCGCAAAAATAGTTTACTTCCTGGATGATGTCACAACGTATATTACCTGGTGACGTATCGTAGATTATGGAACGATGTTACGTTTGCTACGTTGTTAGATTTTACGTAACTAGAAGCTTCACGTAGTAAAGGGCGGAAGGGGCGCGAGAATTCAAAAAATGCCCTTAATTTCCTTTTTAAAAAAAACTTTATTGTCCAAATTAATATATAATTCTCAAGTAGTACTTTAAAGAGGTATATACAATATTTATAAGAAATAGTTTTTCGAATATTTATTAATCACTATTAACCACTTCCTTCAGCACTAACGGGAAAAATCACTTCACAAGGATAGTTTAAGAACCACTCTTAAGAGTAGCTAAACAAGTAAGGATGATGAAATAGAAGGGACTGCTATATATTGTCCCTTAAGGATTTTGAGGTTCCATAAGGTAATTCTATTTAATAATAGATAATTATTTTTGTGAAGGAAAAGAGAATAAGCGTAAAATCATCTCTCTTAATATAATATTTTGAAGCAGATTTCCTATCATTTCTACTTTGTTTATTCAGTAATCACAGTCAAGTTGGTTTAAGATCGAAAAAATGGGCTAAAAGTGAAACCTTCATTCAGACCCCATGGACCTTGTGCTCCCATAAGGTAGATCCATTTACATTCCTCTTGCATAAGTCTTTGATTAATGTTTCCACCTCTTATATTGACTTTCAAATCATTGATAATATGGAATTCCAGACATTTTAGTCAATTAGATTAGATTAGTCAATTTATTGACGATGAGCTCAAAGAAATTGTGAGAAGTCTACCGTCATTCTTACAAGATACAACTGATACCTTAAAAACATGGAAGAGTTGGAACTCCCCACAACTGCCATACTAGGGATTGCAGATATTGAACAACTCTATAGCAGTATCCCTAAAGATCAAGGACTAAAGGCAGTCAAATTTTACCTTGATATGATGAGCTCAAGTAACAATAAAAGGAATACGTTTATTCTTGATCTACTAGAATTTATTCTCACGAGAAACTTCTTTATTTTCAATGGAAAATGGTACCATCAAGTGAGGGGGACAGCGATGGGAACATGCTGTGAACCGAGCTACGCTAATCTCTTCCTAGGCATTTTGGAAAGTACCAAAGAATTCTGCGATGATATCAATACAGATAAAGTTCTACTGTGGAAGAGATACATTGATGACGTTCTTATCTGTTGGGATGGAGATAAAAAAGAGTTTGATGCTTTTATAGCCATACTTAATCACAACAAAATGAATATCAAACTTACGTCGGAAGTGGGCGAAAGAGAAATAAATTTTTTAGATTTAAAGATCATGAAATCAGATAACGGAAAAACACATACTACTCTATATAGATTGTAAGTTTGCGAGTTTTCAATCGTGTGTCAGTGCCTTGGAAACAAGCTCTGCGTACATTTGATTTTATGCTCAAAAACAGGGCCCTCCATTCTTTACAAGGTGTTTAATTTGTTTTCTGCTATGTACTCAACCCCTGTACAGCGCTACGGAATATGTTGGCGCGATATAAATAAAGATAATAATATTATATAGGAAAGAAACAGCCACAAATATAATACTGTCATGGGAAAGTCAACACCCTAGACCACAGAAGGCAGGTATACCAATAGGTCAGTATGTGAGACTCTGCAGTAATTGTGACACGACAGAAGAGTTTAAATTAAAGGCTGATGAACTGAGAACTAGACTCAAAAATAGAGGTTATCTGAACAGAATCCTGAAATCCGCTTTCAAAAAGGCAATAAGTATGGAGAGAGCGGAATTACTGTTTAAAAAACAAGAAAAAGAAAAAGAAGAGAATATCTAGATGCATTATGTCATATGGAACAGATAATGAACAAGTTAAAAACATTATGAAGAAACATTGGATGAAGTGTTAAACACTGTACTTTCAGACCATCCCAGTATTACATATAGAAGAGGAACAAACTTGGGCGACAAACTAGTGAAGTTTTTTTGTGAACAAAAGGAATGAAAAAAGGATCTGGCTTACACAAACTACAGGCTTATATAGATGTGGTTACTGACGGCCTGTCAATATATAAAGCCTGAAAAATCCTTCCGCCATCCCTACTCCAATAAAGAATTTCCATTAAATTATTTTTTTAACTGCCTATCTACACATGTAATATACATTAAATTATGCAAATGCAAAAAATTATACGTAGGTAAGACCATAAGACAGATAAGACGTTGAATATTGGAACATGTGTCCTCCATTGTAAATGGTTTGGACACACCAATATCCAGACATATTAGATTATACCATCATGGCGATATAAAATGTCTGGAATTCCATATTATCAACGATTTGACAGTCAATATAAGAAGTGGAAAAATTAATCAAAGACTTATGCAAGAGGAATGTAAATGGATCTACCTTATGGGAGCACAAGGCCCATGGGGTCTGAATGAAGGTTTCACTTTTAGCCCATTTATTCGATCTTAAACCACCTTGACAGTGATTACTGAATAAACAAAGTCAAAATGATTGGAAATCTGCTTCAAAATATTATATTAAGAGAGATTAATTTATGCTTATTCTCTTTTCCTTCAAAAAATAATTATCTATTATTAAATGGAATTACTTTACGGCACCTCAAAACCCTTAAGGGACAATATATAGCAGTCCCTTCTATTTCATCGTCCTTACTTGTTTAACTACTCTTAAGAGTGTTTCTTAAACTATCCTTGTGAAATGATTTTTCCCGTTAGTTAATTTTAGGGTATAGAAATGAATTACCAAGTGCTGAAGGAAGTGGTTAATAGTGATTAATAAATATTCGAAAAATTATTTCTTATAAATATTGTATATACCTCTTCAAAGTACTACTTGATAATTATATATTAATTTGGACAATGAAGTTTTTTTGAAAAAGGAAATTAAGGGCATTTTAGAATTCTCGCGGGTCTTCCGCATTTTACTACGTGAAGCTTCATTACTAGTTACGGAAAAATCTAACGACGTTGCAAACGTAACGTGATGTTGTCCCGTAATGTACGATACGTCACCACGTAATATACGTGGTGACGTCATCCAGGAAGTAACCTATGTATGCGCGGTAGCGGCACATAATCAACAATAAACATCACGAGAGGCGGAGTCTAGATCCTTAAAAAGACCTGCGAAAATTCAATAGCCCTGCACTCTCTCTAAGCCTTGAGAAAGATCGCAACAAGACTATCGAAAACCGGTCTGCATTTTTTACTCTTTTTTTCTGATAGCAGGATATACATCTCCTCTCCTTGATGTGTACTACACTTTTTAAGGTAAGATAAGTGTCTAATGAGTAGGAGTTTCTCCCTCTATGAAACTACTAGCGTATTTAGCGCTATACTATGGTGATCTGTTCACCATATACTAGACTCTTACGTATTCCTTTATTACACACAGAAGATATCTACTGCTTGCATTTTGCTTATAGATTGTGTATAGAGTGTTTATATATTTTTAGTTATCTTTTTTATCGTTTATTCCGTCATTTTTGATATAGTCCTATGATTTTCGTAACAGATATATGAGGACATTCTGAGGATATTAAGGATAAAAAGTATTGCTTAGCTATACTTACCTTATTGTCCTTTTATATATAGATTTTTTCTTTTCCCAATATCAACTAATAATTGTTTTTTTGTTTTTTCATATTTAAAACAGGTGCTAGGCACCAATGTTTTGCATTTATTTTTTGTTACTCAGATGCACAGTGGCAGTGTACATGTCTCACAGTTACAGCCAGCACCCTTTGAGTTAACACAATAACTCTTTGTGGAAGATGCAAAAGAAACAAATTTTACAGATTAGTCCAGCAGCCCAGGGCAGGCAGTGCTAGAGGAGGCTTGGTGTGAGTGCTTGGGCTATGCATGGCCTGTGTGTCACTGCATGCCTGGCTCCTAGTGGCCTGTTTGTCTGTTTGTCCTGGTGAGTGTGAGTGCTGGTGATGTGAGTGCAGACAGGAGCCTGGTGTGGGGGCCCGGCCTGCCCCCAGACTTTGTGCTGCCTGTCAGATACTTCTACATCCAGGCGGTAATCAGTGATGGGCAGAACCTCACACACTCTCCGGGTAAGTGCTGCATGCAGAGGCTTAGGGACTTGGGTAAGTGCTGACTCCTCCCTGGTACACAGCCTGGAAGGAGTGTGTGAGGTTGTGGCCATCGCTGATCACCGCCTGGATGTAGAAGTATCTGACAGGCAGCACAATGTCTGGATGCAGGCCAAAAAAGTCACAATTCAAAGCACTTTACACTTTATTTGGCTAAAAATGTTCACAGCGCCATCTAGCAGCCAACAGTACTTTTGCTGTTTTTAAGGCAGTAAAGCCTGGCTGAACAGATGCCGCAGGCTGGTGTTGGGCCACGGAGCGGGGGGTTGGGGACCCATGTTATGGACTATATTCTGGTGCGCCAGCGAGACCTTCAAGATGTTCTGCTCATCTGAGTGATGCCCATTGCAGAATGTAATACGGACCACGTCTGGTGTGCTGCAAACTTCGACTCCACTTCAATCCTAAACCAAAGAGGAAAGGTGCCCCAAAGAAGAAGTTACAGATCGGTAACCTCCAGTCAGCTGAAGTGAAGGCCACCTTCCAGGCGAAGCTCCAGTCAAGACTAGAAGATTGCAGATGCTTCACGGATCCCTCCTTAGATGCTCTATGGGAACATCTCAAAACCAGCATCATGCAGACCTCTGAAGAGGTTCTAGTTTTCTCCACCGAGACTGTTTTGACGAAAACGGTCTGGAAATCCCTGAATTAATGTTGGAAAAGAGATCCGCCCATCAAGTGCATCTCGCTCAGTCGTCTTGATCTAACAAGAAAGCAGCCTTCCATCTTGTGTGCAGCAACTTCCAACGAAAGCTTAGAGAAATTCATAACCAGTGGTGGACCAACCTCTCTGAAAGAACTCAGCGTTGCGCAGATGTCGGTGACTACAGAGGGTTTTATGAAGCCCTGAAGGCCATGCATGGCCCTTCACACCTGGTTCAAAGACCATTGTGCAGTGCAGACGGTCAAAGACTCCTTACAGACAAGGCGTTGATTCTGAACTGATGGTCTGACCACTTTCAGACTCTATTCTGTGCCAACCGCATAGTTTCAGTCTCAGCGATCCATCGCATTCCGCAAAACAAACAATGAAAACAGAACTGGATGAAATCCCTACCCTTGAAGAGACTGTAAAAGCCAGTGAGCATCTAAAAAATGGTAAGGCTGCAGGAGTTGATAGGATCCCAGCTGAGATGTGGAAACATGGAGGCTTAGCACTTCACGCTAAACTCCTTGAGCTTTTTGTTTGCTGCTGGCGCCAAGGCAAACTGCCACAGGATCTTTGTGACGCAATCATCATCTCCCTGTACAAAAAGAAGGGAGAAAAGTCAGACTGCCCCAATTACCGGGGGATAACTCTGTTCTCCATCGTAGAGAAAATCCTTGCAAAAGTACTCCTCAACAGACTGGTGCCTACTATCGCAGAAGAACTCCTCCCTGACAGTCAGTGTGGCTTTAGAGCCAACAGGAGCAGCACTGACATGTTTTTTTCTCAGGCAGCTCCAAAAGAAATGCAGAGAACAGAACAAGGGACTTTATGTGACATTTGTCGACCTTACCAAAGCGTTCGACAGTGTGAGCAGGGTTTATGGCAAATCGTGGAACGTGTAGGATGTCCTCCCAAGTTCCTCAACATGTTCATCCAGCTACACAAAGACCAGCGTGACCAAGTTAGGCACAACAATGACCTATCTGAGCCCTTCCCAATAAGCAACGGCGGGAAGCTGGGCTGTGTTCTTGCACCCACTCTATTCACTCTATTTTTCAGTATGATGCTGCAAAGGGCCACAACAGACCTTGATGTTGTGGATGGACTCTAAATCTGATTCCGCATAGACGGCAGTCTGTTCAACCTGAGGCAACTAAAGGCCCACACCAAGCCAATGGAACGACTCGTTCGTGAGCTACTCGTCACGGACGATGAGACCCTCGTTTCCCATACAGCGACAGCTTTGAAGCAAATGACTTGCTTCGCCGAGGCTGTCGAGCTCTTCAGTCTAGAAGTCAGTTAGAAGAAGACTGAAGTTCTCCACCAGCCCGCACCTCAGGAAGATTACTGTCCTCCTCACATCACTATTGGTGAGTCTAAGCTGAAAACAGTCCAACAGTTTACCTACCTGGGTTGCATCATCTCCTCGGACGCAAAGGTTGACAAAGAAATTGACAACAGAGTGGCAAAGGCAAATGGTGCATTCTGCAAGTTATATAAAAGAGTTTAGAAAAACAAGCATCTGAACAAGTGCACAAAGGCAAACGTGTGCGGAGCTGTTGTGCTAACTACACTTCTGTACGGTTCTGAGTCTTGGGTTACCTACCGCCACCACCTACGACTTCTTGAGCGGTTTCATTAATGCTGCCTCCGCACCATCCTAAACATTTACTGGAATGACCATATCCCCAACACTGAAGTCCTAGAACAGACAGGAATCACCGGCATTAAGGCCATACTCTTGAAGAAGCAGTTCCCCTGGGCAGGACACATCTCTAGGATGGAGGATGATCGACTTCCAAAGATTGTGCTATATGGTGAGCTCACCACTGGCAATCGTGACAGAGGAGGGCCAAAGAAGAGGTACAAGGAATCACAGAAACAGTCGCTGGATGCCTGTCATATTGACCTTAGCTTCAGATCGAAAAGGCATGGAGAAGTACCATTCACCAGGCTGTCTCCTCTTTCGAGACCACACGCAGGGCTGGTCTTGAGGACAAAAGGAAACATAGAAAAAATGGTGTCACTACAGCACCCAACCAAGAACAAACCTTCCCGTCCAACCACTGTGGTCGAGTCTGCATTGGCCTACCCAGCCACCTAAGACACAGTGGAGGGAGAGGAGGGGGAAGATACACAGGGGAGGGAATTGGGTGGGAAGAGACACAAGTGAGGGGGAACAGACACAGTGGAGGGAGAGGGGGAAAGAGACACAGGGGAGGGGGAACAGACACAGGGGAGGGATAGGGGGGAAAGAGACACAGGAGGGAAAAATACACAGGGGGGGTGGTTAGAGACACGGGAGGGAGAGGGGGGTAAAAACACAGGGGGGGGAGGAGACACAATGGAGAAAATAGACAGGGGGAGAGACTTGCAATGAGCTCCAAAAGCGATCATTGCGAGGCCCGTGATGAGCGCCAAAATAGCTCATCGCAATGCCAGTAAAGTAGAGGGGGTGAGGCTCCCATTGTGTGGCAAACAGCATTGCTAGGCTTCACTTTTTATTGCTGTCATTTTTGATGGGCAAGTCTCTAGTAAGGTAATAAAAGGGAAGGAGGGGTTGCTCAGCAACAGGTCTGATTAGATAGAGGCCAAACATTCATTCCTAGGCTGCTTCCACTGCAAAAGCTTGCGGCCAAGGGACACTTCTGTAACACAGCCAATGTAGAACATTGTGTTGATATATCTTTGTTTCTGAAAATGTGTCATATCCTGCTACACAAAGCCATCTACCCCTATTGAAATTATGAATTTTATTAATGATCAAGGCCAAATTCAAACATCTAGAACCTGTTGTTTGGGTCTTCCAGTGATCCCTCCGTGCTCTCTGGGCGCTTCCTTATAACTTGCAATCATGATTGTGAGAATGAGTGAGAGAGTGAATGTGAGTGAGAGTCAGATTCAGTCCAAATGTGTAATTTAGACTGTAATTCTACCTTCACTCTATATTAGATAGATACAATGCACTACCTTAGCCTGCTCCGATAAGGTTCATTAGGCAGTTATCCAACGTTGCCTGAGCCTGTCTCTATAATAAATAGTGAGGTCACCTTACATTGGACAGACACCAGGCAGTGCCTGAGCCTTTTCTGGTAATATGTGTGTGAGAGGGTGTGAGCGAGGGTCTAGGTCTGAGGTCGCCCATACATTGCGGAAGCCAACCTTTATAAAGTGCATTAGATAGATAGCCAGCGCTGTCTGAGCCAAGAGGTCACCATACATTACATCAATTGTTTCAAACAAGTCTTCAGGAACCAGATAGGCCATGGTTTAAGGACTAAGTCAGCGGATACAAGTGAGGCCATTAAACACAATAAAATATCCTGGATAATAATGAGCTCACTAACGCTTGGACTGACTAATGGTTTGGGAATCAGTGAATGAGCCAACCACTGCTGTCTGAGCCTGCCCTGCTATTGAGCAGTCAGGAGGTCGGCTACATCATATACACATCCATCAGGGTTTACATGCTGAGATTAACTACTTATCACAATGAGTAGTCTCATTATTAATCACGGGACCCACTGCATGGAGGTGTTAAAGCTACTTCCGCAATCACCTTATTAGTAGGAAAAACTCTGGAACCTAGGTTGGTCAATCCATAAAAAAAAAAAATAATATTTTAAAAATAGCCATTTTTATTTTGCATCTGCCAATTTACAACGAGAATGCATGTAGTCTAATATATCCATTTTCAGGTGAATCATTGTATTGTGGAAGAAGCTGATGTTTAGCCTCCTTATATCATTGGAATTTATCCGATCTCTGCTCCGAGAGTGGGATTAAGAGGACTCCAAGGATTGTTTAATCCTTTTTAATACTAAAGATGTGAGAGATGTGTTTGTTATCAGAGCTTGATGTCATTGAACGTCCTGTGTGTCTGTCTCCGTTCATCCTGTAGAGTCATTTGGTGTTGAGCCATCTCCTGGAGAGGTCTGGCTAGGTATCTAGTAGAGATTTAGCTGAAGATGTGTTTTTCTGCAATCTCTTGAAAAGACGGTCTTTCTTCTGGATCCTTATCCCAGCATTTTAGCATTATGTTGTACACATCAATACTGCACAGTGGGGGGATTGGCAGCCTGTACCCAGAGGAGAGCTTTCCCAGGACATCATCTATGTGTACACCTAATAAACAATGAGAACAACATGAATGTGATTATTTATCAGTTAAAAATGAAAAGTTCCAAAGTTCCCACATGGGGAAAAGTAGATCAAAGATTGGTGTTGTATTATAGCACTATAAAAAGTAGGCAACACCTGATACAGACCAACAGAAACATTTATGAGCAAGGAGGGCTCCTGTCCCAACGTGAAAATTTCATACAAGATTCCAAAGTTTTTATATTTTCTTAGGGTAAGGATGAGGTCCCCATATGAATTGCTGTTATTTGAAGTGAAATATGGGACTACAGTATCCCCTTAAGGTTGTATACACTGTAGTGTTGAGTGTTTTGTGTTCTAGATGCATACCTATGCACTTTGTAAGGCGGAAATTATGTTAAGACCAATATACTTGACTAAATCATTTTAAAATCATTATTCATTTGGATTACCCTTCCAGGAATGTCTACTTGTTACAAATTATATGAACATTTGCAAAAAGGCAAACCTCCCATTTGTATAAAAAAAATTGAAACCCTAACACTGAGCATGAGGTACATGTAACTTTGCTTTACACTGAAAAGATGGCAACATATGTCTGTTTTTAAGCCGTAGTTATTTAGGTTTATTTTATGTTTATATTCTCACCATTGGGCTGAACCATGTTTTGTTCTGTTACAGTACCTTTGTAGGGCTTCTGTCCCAAAGTGAAAATCTCATACAACAGGATTCCAAAGGACCACACGTCAGATTTGATGGAAAATACTCCATTTTGTAAAATTTCCAATGCTGTCCATTTCACTGGGACAGTAGAGATACCATTGGGAGAGTAATTGCCATATTGTGTCTGTGTCAAAAATGAGAATTCAATCAAAAAGTGGAGACAAAGAGACAAGAACAATGGGTTTATACAAACAGATAACAGGCAACAAAGATAATATTTACAAAAGGACACTTATGTGAATAGCTACATTGCTATATAAAGATACATCAAGTATTATAATTGTCCAACTACGATTCGTCGTCACGCTGTGTTCCGTAGTGCGTACGACTTAGCGATGAGCGCCGCAGCGAGGAGAGCCGTTAAACCGTAGCACTTTGGCAATGAGCGCCGCAGGCGCTCATTGCAGGCGAGCCTCGCATAGCGAGGCGAGCCGTTACGTTAAACCGTAGCACTTAGAAATATGAGATGAAAAAAATTACGAGATAAGCGGCGGAACCAAAACAATAAAAAAAAACTAAATACATACTAAAAAATAAAAAAAAGGTCACTTACAGCATGGGGAACCAGGCAGGACGTCTGGGAGTGAGTTGGAACTTCAATTTACATCGATTTAGACGAGTTACAAAGATCGAAAATCGGCTAAGCGAGAAAAAAATGGAAAAAACAAGGCTATACTACTACGAACTGCGTAAAACACAGCCACAGATGTATGTGCTCCAAAAACAACGAGACAAAGAATGCGCATTAACCGCACAATGAGTAAAAAGACAGTAGCGAGTACATTTTACGAAACGCAATTACAGATTTACGCATTAACACAGATTTATCGCCTTTGTTTTGCGCAACATCGGATTTCACGCCTAAAACAACGCATTTGATGAAATATAAGTTGAAAGTAAAAAAAAAAGTAAAAAAAAAAAAGGTGTATTTATTTTAAGGAAAAAAAAGGGACAAATGTAGCTGACTCATCTTGTGTTGCAAACAAATTTCACAACATTTAATTTTTATTGACCGTCATTTTACTGTTTTACCATATTTACCGTTAAACCGTAGTAATTTAGCGGGCTTAGCGATGAGCGCCACAGGCGCTCATCGCCCGGCGAGACTCGCGCAGCGAGGCGAGCCCTTTAACCGTAGTACTTTGGCAATGAGCGCCGCAGGTGACCCTCGCGTAGTGAGGCGAGCCGTTAAACCCTAGCACTTTAGCATTGAGTTAAACCATAGCAAAAAAATACGGCCGCAACTCGCAAACATGAAAAGAAAGACAAACACAATAAATCCACACAGCACATACATAAAAAGCTTACCGAAAGCAAGAGGGAGCATCCACGACCTCTAAAAACAAAGTTACACCTTCATTTAGCTCAAAATAAAAGAGTTTAGACACTAAAAAATTCTCAAAGCGACAGAAAAAATGGCGGACGAACAAAACGAAAACGAGGCTACAGCCCTATAACCACGGAAAACACGTACGGATAATCCGCTAAGACGCATACCATACATTACCCGCCATTTTACGATAATGCGGAAGTACACAGCTACGTTAACGGTTTCGGATCGCGCACGCACAGTATTACACTGCACACATTCATCACGCTTACACAGCACCTCCACACCACTAATGCTGCAGCAACATCAACACAGATTGCAAACTCTTCAACACAATGCATAAAAATAGGTAAAGTATATTCATTTATTAATTTGAATTCTATATTTCAGTAGTACACACAAAACAACATTAGCTACCTTACAACTCCATATGTATATTAATAACTTAACAACTTTTCAAACATACACATCTCATTGCCGTCATTTTTTGACGGGCAATACGCTAGTTTTGTTATAATATTGCTAAAGATAACACCAAAACGTCAGCATCTACTTCCACATAATTTTCCATCATGGTCCTCTGTCTGCTCCCCTGAACTCCACAGGTCTCCTGGACTTCTTAGCACCACTGATCCATGGAGACTCTCTAGGAAATTCTCAACTCCTTGGAGAATGCCAGCTTGAACCCTGTCAGCTCCTTGGATAATCTCATCTACCTTTACACAGCTGCTTGATTTTTTATTCTAGATTTTGGGCTATTCCCATTTCTCTATTAATCCAGTACAGTAGCAAGTTACTTTGGCAACTGCTGTTTGACTTGTTTGACCAACTGTCTTCAGTTGTATAAAATGGTGAAAAGTTGCTAGCAGTTGCCTGACCCGAGAAAGGCATTGTTAATCACTTTATCAAAGTACTATCAAATGCTCAGAATTGAAATATACACATAGTCCTCACACACACTTATAAGAAGGAAAGATAAAGAATAATTTGTGGGTCTATTACTCAGTGTGTACCAAACATACATGAAGCATTTCTTATATTGAAATGGATTTACCAGCACACACATTTTATACAAACACATTAATATATAACAAAGTTAATTTGTTTTACAATGAGAAAAAAGAAGGTGGATGGAGAAATTGGCAAAATGCCCTGTTTTTGTTGCATTTCTGACATGCATTGTGTAACACAATCCCACAAGAAGCTTCAATGCATTTTCTTATTTGCCAGGGCCATAAGACATGACAAAAATAAATAAAACAAATAGGCCTAGCTCTTTCAGAGCACTACCTATAACTTCAGGACAGTTTCCAAACTATCCACTCCAAGCTAAGCCTGGGAGGGACAAACAGTAGTTCATCAGCGGATGACTTTCAGATTCCACACTGCAGATTCATTGTCTTTTCTACATGGCACAAATATCCTATTTGACCTATATACACTAAATGCTGCCTCATCACAGCAGGACAAGAAAGAGAAAAATGGCAATACAAACCTATTTTGGGGACATAATTCCAAAATGATGGGTAGTATTAGAGGAGAAACAGCAAATTCCTACTTACCTTCAGTTGTCTGGCAAGTCCAAAATGGCCAATCTTGCAGGTTAGGTTTTCTCCCACTAGGATGTTTCGAGCAGCCAAATCTCGATGCACCACACGTTTCACCTCTAGGTACGCCATTCCATCTACCACCTGTCTACTGATGTTTAGGAGATCAGAGATCGCCAGCTGAGGTCCTACTTCACCTGACAGGAATTGTAGAATCACAACATAGAAACATAGTCAGGTCTGTCTGTATTTACTTGTACAGTGCTCAGGTTTTCATCAGGGTATAAAATTACCAGTTAATGAGGAAATTAACCACACCAAGGTATGACAACAAGGATCAGTAAAAGGTGGAAACAGGAGAGGTGTTAGTATGTAGCATGTTGTAAAGAACTGGAAACCTCCCTGCTAATCCAGAACTCCGGATAAATGTAAAATATCTATCCTGGAAGCCCAGGACTGATTTCCAGCTGGAGCTTCTCTGAAAGATGCCGCTAGCTTGTAGCCCTCATGTAGATTCCTGACCCTCTTTGACATCATTTTTTTTTCAGCAGTGAAATTATAAATAAACATAAAAAAACAGATACTCACCACAGAGGTAGTCATCAAGGTTTCCATGAGCCATAAACTCTGTAACTACACAGAACTTGTCTTCAGTGGTAGACACAGCTAGCAAGTTAGTCACATTACTATGGTCCAGGTTCTTCATAATATCAATTCCTTCCTTGAACCCATTTTCTTTGAAATGATCTGTATGGACATAAACTAATTTAATTACACCGCTTAAATTTATGTCCGATTACAATTCATTAGCTCTGTTTATTTTATTCCTATGTCGTTGTTATCTTGAGAAGGCCTATTTTTAGTGGTCCTCTAGAGTTCTTTGCAAAGAAAGTCAAACGTTTAAAAACCCTTTGTAGAAGTTATGTTCTGTAAGGAAAGCCAGTTTCCTACCTTTGTAATTACCTTTCTCAAAAAGTTACAGAAACCAGATTAAATGGCCAGTAGAAACTCTGGATAAAGGGCCTTTTATATCGAATCCACCACTTGTTGGTTCAAAAAATGTTTGTATAAAGTCAACAAAAATGTGATATGTAAATATAAAAGTTTTGAAATATATCTTACCTGCCTCGTATGCTAGGGCTGCCTCCATGTCAATCCTGTTAAACAACTCATGCTGTTTGTCTGGGAGCAGTTTAAGTAATCTGGAAGCTGTTACTTATCTTCCCTCACACATTTGCTATCAGCATGTGTTACCATGGCCTCACACAATGTCAATAGTGATGTCAATGTTTTATTTTTGTTGCATGATTTTCCAGGGAATCTTTAATTAACAAATCTACCAGATGAAAACAACCTATCTCATTGCTCCAAGACAAACAATGCGAGTCATGTGCAGGGGTGGAGCTAGAGTCAGACCCAGCACTTCAGGCATTAGATATGGTAACAAAAAATAAGATAAAATAAGTAAAGGAGGAAATGTTATGGCACATAAATTAAGCAAACTGAAGCAGAAAAAAATAGATATAGTTCTAGATTCCATCCCTATAAATTTTGATCAGGGTTTCCAGAGATGTCTACCCTTAAACGGCCTTTTCAAATAGACATATATTAAATACATTTTTAAAGATTAACTTATTATCATTGTAAATTTAACAATATGTTTAAATCCCCAGTAGGATAACCCAACAGGATCCAGTACAACTACCAGTCCAAAATAAGATTGAGATTTAGTCTAAAAATGATTTCATGCTCATGGCTTACATAGTTGCTACTGCTGTAAATTTCTCACATACCAGCACTCACTTTGGTTTATGGTATAGATCAGGACTTTCCTCTTTGCTTCGTTCCACCTGCCTTCCCAAACCTCTCCAAAATGGAAGTTAGTTTTTTTCTTTTTTTCTAGTATGAAGTCTGACCAGGGCCTTTCCCAGGGGTCATCCTCTTGAACCTTAAAATAACGAGAGAAATTAGGAGAAAAGGTCTTAAATCATCAATATTATTAGCTGAATAAAAAATGTTCTTAAACAAACAATTTATGTATTATTAAACATAATAAAAAAAAATACAATGCATCAAATCAGAAAGTGGTAATAAGTGAGACACCCTAGTATCCAGGTGAGAATCATTAGACAACAAATACAAATACACTGTACTTTTAAGAAAGCAATACGGGGTTACATGTTGATTCTATGAACTAATTAATGTGTACAGTTTATTTTAGTTCATAATTTTTTTATTTTATTTATAAAATGTATAAAATGTTTTGTGTTAAATGACAAACGATATAGAATCCATTTATAAATGGTCTTATTTTTGGAACCACATTTATATAAGAAGCATTATATAACATATTGGTAATATCCATTAAATATTTTCTAGTACAAAGCAGATTTTAAGACATTAATATAAATTGTTCATCCTTACTATATTCACCATTGTCATTTGTATTATCTGAGTAATTTCTCCCTGGATCAATGGTCCTTCGCTAGTTATCAAGGATAGCCTTGAATGCCCTCTTTATTCAAAAAAATATCTAACCAATTTTTAAAGTTATCTATTGAATTCTCTGCCACCACCTTCTTTGGTAGAGAATGCCACAGTTTAACCACCCTAACTGTGAAGAACCCTCTTCTTTCTTTAAGGTGAAATATTTTTTCCTGTAACCTCAAAGAATGTCCTCTTGTCAGTTGAAAACATCTTGGCACAAAAAAGTTCACTTGACAAAGCCTTGTACTGACCCTGGATGTATTTATATAAGGTAATCATATCCCCTCTTAGACACTTTTTTCTAGGGAAAATAAGTTTAATTTAGATAGTATTTCTTCATAACTTAGACCCTTCATTCCCCTTATTAGTTTTGCTGCCCTTCTCTGTGCTTTTTCCAGCTCTAATGAAGTGGTGGACAAAATTGCACTCCATATTCCAAATGACGATGTCACTGTACAAATCCCTATCTGCTTCCATTCCTTCTATACCCTTCTTAATACATGCTAATATTTTACTTGCCTTTGCATCTGCTGCTTGGCATTGAGCACTGTTACCAAGGGGGTTGTCCACAAGTACTCTAAGATCCCTTTCAATATTAGATGCCCCTAGATTTGCTCCATCAAAATTATAAATTGTATGGCTATTTTTCCTTCCCAAATACCGAACTTTAAATTTATTTTTATTAACTCTCATCTGCCATTTAGCTGCCCATTTCTCTAATTTATGCAAATCCCTTTGGAGGGAAAGCACATCATTATCTGATTTAATAACCTTGCACAGCTTGGTATCATCAGCAAAAATGTAGTACTTTCGAGTCCTACTTCTACTTCATTAATAAATATGTTAAAAAGGAGAGGACCTAATACTGAACCCTGAGGAACCCCACTTACCACATTAGTCCAATCGGAGTATGTCCCATTTACAACAACTTTTTGCTTCCTGTCTTTTAAATCGATTTTAACTTGGCTATACAAAAATAACTTACCATACGTAAACCCTTTTCCCCCAACCTAAACCTACGCACACACAGACCCACCCATAGAGGAAGAAAGATGCCTCTGAAAATAAATCAAGCACCAGATGCTAAAAACACCATAACCCCTCAATTGAGTTGGATATAAGTCTTGATTCCTCATGTTCAACACAGTTAAGGGGTCATAAAGTTCACTACACAGCACACTAACTTGGGGGATCCCATGGGCCCTCCACCCAATATCACTACCTCCTACAGTAAATGGCAGAAGCATGAAATCCCCCCTTTCTATTCTGGAGGGAATACCATGGATTTCCTCCCCCACTGACACATGATCCCCATCATTAACTATAACCATGGGGGTCTATTGAGACCCTCATGGCACCTACAAATTAACCTACAAAACGTACCTAAGTTATATGTGGACCTCCATGGCACCATAACCAATAATATATGTCATGGAGGTCCTTCCAGGACCTTTGTGACTCAACTATTTAATCCTTGCCACAGGGGTCATTTAAGGACCCTCATGATATTAACAATAAACAGTAAGTACCATGGTATCCATTACAGGGAGGTTAGCAGTGATAGGGATTTTGATCCCTATGTAATCCGCATCTTGCAAGCAGACTGTCTACCACAGTTACGTAGAGGATTTCGACTGGACCCATTGAGCTTAAACACAGATGCACCAAAAAAATTCTTGATCAAATCAAAAATGGTTGAGTCATAAAAACACTGGCTTATATGTTTAGCCAAGTGGTTCCATCAGATGCCACTAAAAAAATATAAGCCATTTATTTATAGCCTCTACACAGGTTTTCCCAAAAGTTAGATCTCCAAATAGTAAGAGCTAGACCAGTGACTAGTTGCACACCAAATGGTTCAATCTGCATGGATATATACATCCATGCTGAGAAAACAGGATGTCCATGGTCTGCAGTTTTTTTTTTAGTTTTAGAGGTGTAGAGATACATCTGCTGAATTTGAATGTGAGGAATAGTCAACACACTACTGGATAGAAGGACTAGTTGGGATGAGTATTGGAAAAGTAGATTCAATATCACAAGTAATATATACAATTATTAATATGATAAAATACACCTAACAATGTAGCCAACATTATTATTAGGTTATATTGTGAAGGTTAAACTATGTGGTAACCAATCCTGCTATAGTGATATCAGCGGAGGAGCTAGGGAAAAGAGGGACCTGGTGCAAAAAAAGAGGCCCCTAATGAAGGGGTGGGGGGGTGGGGTTGTAAAATCGTATTTGCTCTGGGCCCCCCATACCAATTTACTCAGTGACCCTCTGCAAGAAAACTTCCCATAACAGTTCCCCCTCACTAAGACCCCTTCCTAAAATAGCACCCCTACCCTTACCTGCTGCCAGTGTGAAGCTACTTTGCCTGCAGCACAGCTCCAGGACTCTGGCAGATCCTGTATAAACTTGCCTCACAATTGGAAAAGTCCACAGCTTAGGCCTTTGACTAAGCACAAACATATTAACAATATACATGGAAACCGGATGTGGCCTCCTCCGGAACCGGGAGTGATGCCATTTCACTTTCGGGTTTCATTTTCAGTGTTTAGTGCCCGATTTTTAGTATTTAAAGGTCCTTACACACATTTATCACTATACACCAGTATGCTATATGAATAGTATCTGTTTGTTACCTCTGAGGAAGCCTAATAGTTAGCTAAAACGTGTTTGGTACTTTTTTTTTTTTTTTTTTACTTTCATATATTTTTATTATTTTTCAAAACATATAAAAATATACAAACCAAAAAAAGATAGTTCGTATAATAGGACAAATCATTTCACATAGTAACAATATGCAGAACATATTAAACTGTGGTAATTATGCTATAAAAAAACACCATTTTGGGATAAACTAATCATATTTCACACAGCATTATTGTCATTTTATTGCTTTTCATAATATAATAGGAGAGGATAAACATGGAAAAAAAAAAGGGGAGGGGGGGATAAAAGGCAAAAGAAGGAGGCGTATCAAATGGAGAAGAAGCCAAAGATCACTTTATTTCTGATCCTATCGAACTATATGTCAAGTGGGTTTTTTCCCCACCTCAATCTACAGATAAACTTTTCCTTTAGTAGAACTGTCTCTTAACTCTTTGAAAAACGCTGTCTCAGGTTCTTCTTATGCTTTTTAGTTATTTACAGACAGGCAAAACTTTTTTTAACACATTGAAATCTTTCTCCAGAGCTCTATTTTGTTTAAGAAGAATAATTATCTTGTTCCAAGCTGGTATTTTTTGTTGTTTCCAACGGACCCCTATCATCCATTTAGCAATCATGAGTATCTGTAATATAAAGGCTTGAGATGCACAGTTTAAATTGGATGTCATTAAGTGAAGGATGGCCATTTGCGGTGTCGGTGTAATAGTTTTGCCAGAGATATTTGAGATATTTTGGAAGCAATTCACCCAAAAGGGGGAAAATCAAAGGACACTCACACCATACATGCAGGAAATTGCCAACGTTACCACAGTTCCACAAACAAAATTTTTGATCTATCTTAAGAGAAAACCGACTAATTTACTCGGGACAAAATACCACCTATTTAAAAAATTTAAATAAACTTCTCTTAAAGCCGCATTTTTTACGTATTCGTTATTTAAACGGAAAGCTTTCTCCAAGTCGCTATGAAGAAGGGCATTTTTAAATCTCTATCCCAAACTTTTTTACCATTTTGACTTTGTTCTCTGATAAAGTCAAAGCATTTAGAGATTAAGTGCTTTCTATTACTCTGTCCTAGCAACTTTTCAAAATCAGTTAGTTTTTCTCTTTTTAGATAGTATAAATTAAGTTTTTTCAGGGCTGTTTGCAACCTTAAGTATTCAAGCCAGTCTTTTTTTTCTATACTATAATTTTTAACAAGATAATCAAAGGGAGCAAGTTTTTCATGTAGGAATAATTTTTGTAATGTATCAATACCTTTATTAACCAATTTCTTTGAGATGGGTATTAGTAATATTCTCTCTAGTTCTTTAATTGGGGTAATTGGGCTTGGGAACGGGATTAAATTAATTTTTTTATTGATTTTATACCAAAATGTTAAGGCTTTTTTGATTACCCATGAAGCAGTGTTTTTTTATTTTTAAAGTAGTGTTATCAGAGTGCTGATCGTCTTATATTTGCTATTCGGAAATATTTTTATAGACTTAAATAAACTCTTTAATTAGAGCCTGATAATGCTGCTAGGCCTCTTAAGGACTCGTTTCTAAATGTCTATCATAGTGATTTTATATTGCACTATGTCCATGAGGTAAGGAGCAGCACACTATCGTAGAGATCACGGTTAGGACGCCTCGCGATGACGTCACTAACCCGTGTCTCACGTTGCTTCGTCTGACGACACACGTTTCTCAAATTCAATTTCTTCAGGGGTTCTTCTTTTTTTATTTTTAACAGTGTCTTTAGAAAAATTCAGGTGTTTTAATTTACCTTCCTTTAAGCTGGCAGCTTCGACTTGTGACCGAGAATATGTTGTAATATGGTCTATCCATTTGAATATATGGGAGAGCATTGCTACATCATGGTATGTTTTACATTCTAGATATGCAATACCTTCATTTTAAAATTTTCTCGTCAAAATAGCTTTTTTAACTCTTGATTTTTTCCATTGAAAATATAGTTATCTAGTAATAATTTAAATTTCTTGATCCAGTATAAAGGAAGATAAATCGGAATACTTCTTGTGTAGTAATTAAATCTAGGAAGAAAGTCCATTTTTACCACCGCTATTCTGCCTGAGACAGATTTTTATTCTTCTAGTCTAGAATAATATTAGAACATTTTTGATACAACACTTTGTAGTTCAATGCAATAATTTTCTGTATATCTCTGTTGTAGAGTATTCCGAGATTAATACATTTACCATTAGACCAATTAAACGGGTATTTCAATTTTAATTCTTCAATGGTCTTGAATGCTAAGCTCATATCTAATATTTTAGTCTTCTGCAATTATAAATTCGATACAAAGCTGAATTTGTTCAGAATTTCCTGCAAATGCATTATTGAAGTTTTAGGTTTTGTCATTATCAATACTACGTTGTCTCCAAATAAAACGATTTTATGTTCTATTTTATTTAATTCAATCCCCTTTATTTTCTCTGAGGCCCTAGTTGCTTCTGCCATTGGTTCCATTAATAAAGCAAATAAGACAGGGGATAAAGGGCACCCCTGTTTCATACCGTTGCTTAAAGGGAATTTAGAAGATCTGAATGACAAGCCCGAAACCATTGCCTCAGGGTTTGTTTATAAGGCTCCTATAGCAAGGCATCCAAAATCCCAGAGTCCAAATTTATCCAATGTTGGTTTCATATACTCCCACCCTACCCGATCAAAAGCTTTCTCAGCGTCTAGTGATAGGAGTAGGGTGGGAGTATTATTTATTTTAGCATAATCAACAAGGTTTTTTACCTTACAAGAATTGTCAATTCCTTGCCTTCCCAGGATAAATCCATTCTGGCATTTGGTAGTTTTAATACATTTCTTTACTTCTTTTTTAGCATTATTTATGCAATTTTTTCATTATTCATTATCATCATAGTATAGATATATATTTTTTGCATGTTTGCATGTATTATTCATATTCTATATGATTTAATTATACCACATTGACAGTGTACATTGTGTTCCTGTGGATATACCTTGCTTTTACCTTGTAAGTGACAGTGCACCACTTATAGATTTAATAAAGAGACACTACTTTTTAACATAGTTGCGAGACAGTGAGTGTCCCTACTTTTTTTGATACACCTATACTGCCACAACTATCATTGGACCGCAGGATCCGTAAGACCTCCAGATACCCCCAAGTGAGACACACCTGTAAGACAAGAACAACAGATAATCCTGGTCGGTGATATCCGTGAGGAAAAACGACATTGATGGCATATTCCATACCTCATTAGATGAGTTTGACAAATGTGAGTTGATTCTTGCTTATACTTACCATTTGAGAAATCATAATTTATGTTGCACTAGGAGGTGGTGTGCTTCTCTTCCCCAACCTTTTTTGTTTACCTTCCACAAAAAGAAGAAGGGGTTGCAGAGGAGGTATTAGGATTCAAGGCAAAAAGGAAAAAAGAGGATTTCTTGAGATGATAAAAATATTCAACCTTTCGCACAGACAATTGTCTCCATATGAATTAACTTTCCTACGTAAGGCTTATCATATGCTCCCGATATGGAAACCAATGGGTTTGATCTATCATTGATACACACAAATTCATATGAAAAATAACACTAGCAAGACACTTTGCGGAGATAGAAAAAGATCAAAAAGAAAATGTTTCAACAGTCATTGATTCTGCTAATGAAGCATCAATCATCCAAGATGTCTCGCTAGATGAAAACGACCTCCACCTCCTTGATACAATGTATGATCTCAAAGAAGAAGACTCTTTTCAAGATCTTTCAAAATAAATTATCAGCATCCACTATTATCCTGAGTATAGCATACAGTATGCCTACCAACAAGTCCATCAGTCAAACACACTACCTTGAAACCAAAATCCATCTTTTTCCCTAACCCATCACAGGGAAACTAGTTTATCCCTGATAGAAGGGAATGTTGCAAAGCATACATAAAATGATTTCTGATGAAATTAATTGATGTTTGGGTCTTACTTAGTTATTTATTGATTTATGTATATAGACACTATTATTATTATTATTATTAACTTTTATTTGTAAAGCGCCGACATATTCCGTAGCGCAATACAGGGGATAAAAACAAGGGAAAATACAGCATTAACAAAATTCAAAAAATGGAGGACCCTGTTTTGAGCTTAGAATCTTTGCAGAAGGTGCTTTTTCCCAAAGCATCCTAGAAGACTGAAAACTCGCCACTATAAAGGATAATGTTGGAAGTATTAAGAACCCTTATATAAGGGAATTGTATAATATATTGACTAATTGAAATGAAATACTTTAAATTTAAAGGGAAAAGGTAAGGGTATTACTGCAATATATCACTGAAAAATAATATTTTCTAAAAGGTTACAATTAAGTTTGAATTTTAGGTTAAAAATGTAGGCAGAAAAATAATCAAGATAAACTATTAACAGGTGAACTTATTATTAGACTTCTTAAGATTAAAGAGGACAATCTAAATGAAGAGAGAAAATTATTTAATATATTAGAAATTTGGTAGTCCCCCTTGATGGAATATCATTCATACTATATAACAATTACTTCTTGTTTGAGGACAAATATTATCTCCAGACAAGAGGCACAGCCATGGGCACTCGCTTTGCCCCAGTTATGCAACCCTTTTTATGGGCTACTGGAAGGACACATTAATTTGAAGAAATAACTCATTTGCGAAGAATATTAAGATCTGGCGTAGATATATTGATTATGTCATCCTGATATTGGAAGAGAAAGATGATGTAGAGATCAGAGATTTCCTGACATTTGTCAATGCAAATACTTTGAATTTAAACCTCACTCTGAACACCGACAAAACTGAGATTCCCTTTCTAAATGTGAAGCTAAAAGGTAAAGGTTCACAAATAACTACCTCTCTCTACAGGAAGCCCACTGACATCAATGGACACCTCCATGCCCGTAGTGGGCATGATCCAAATTGGATCAAAAACATCCCCTACGGGCAGTTCTCTTAGAAAGGAATTGCACACACCAGGAGGATTGTGAACAGGAAAGTAAAATACTCAAGAAGTAATTCAATGAAAAAAAGATATAAAGACAAAATAATTACAGAGGCATACAAGAAGGCCTCCAGTATAGACAGATTGGATCTAATAAGAAGTAAGCCAAAAACGAAAAATGAGAAAACATCTCAGGTTTCAACACAAAAAGAAATGAACACAATGAATTATAGATTTCTCACTACTTACAATAATGGTTATTGTTTTTATTATATTATATATTTTTTATTAATTTTATATATTCTACATATATTTTTTCATTTTTTTATATATGAATTTCACCTCCATTTATCGGAACCAGTATTCCTCGCTCTTTCCTACATTCTCTGTGGGTCTGATACATTTGGTCCCTTCTCCTTTTGCCATTGGAGATTCACCTAGACATTTTTCTGCATCTTTAGCTACAGCTAAGACTTTGCAGCCCCCCCCCCCCCCCATATGCTTTGACATTTTTTATGGCACACATATGAACGGTGCCTTGAGAAGAGCTGCCTATACCACCAGATATTTAGTGGACCTTTCTGAAGATACATTTTGATTGATACTACATCATATGACTATTGTACGTTGATCACATTTTGAGACTCCCACCTCACTCCAGTCCGAGCTTTCCATTTAGACACTCAGCCTTTCATGGTGGGATATTTTCTTTTGATTTATTTTTTTCTTTTGTTTTATCGGTCTGTATTCACTTATACTTTGTCTAACCACCAATATCTTGTGGCGTTTATAATAGTGACTGTGCATCCTATTTCGTATTATCACTTTGTCTTATATACATTTTTGTAATACCTATTCCGACTGTTTGCGTTCCATTAGAGTGGTCTTCTCCTATGACAATATATTTGATGTACTAAAATAACACAAACTTACTTCACTAAATATTTTTTCCCTTTTATTGCCCTCTGCTCCAAATTCTTTTTCAGCAAGTTGATTTACTCTGCAGAGAGGTCTCTCAAAATCTTCAGGATAGCAGCTTATCATCCATCCATACTTGGACTTGGACTGTTACCATCAGAATTGAGATAGAATCTGTATTGCCTCAGGTCACTGCATCCATTGGTGGTGGATAAGTACCATGCCTTTGATTGTCGAACATATTATTTTTATATTGTGTAGTGCGCCACTATTGGGAGTTTCTTGTCCCTTTAAACTTTATCCCCCCAGATTTTGGGGCCTCTATGCCCATGCCCTTGGCCCATTCAGATTTGTGCACCCCATATGTCCCAACTACTCTGCCCTATTTCCCCCTACTATATTCCAAATCATGGTTTATGTCTTTTTATTTATATATTCAATATATCAGAAAGTGTGAGGTACACTTATAGACAGAAATGTCACTCCATATAGACATTTTTTTCTGCTTATACACTCATTATTTTATGGCACTGCATCTGCACCTGCTGCCCTCTGAAACTAAGCGGCCATAGGCCTAGACCTAACTGGTCTAGATAAAAATACACCACTATATATTATTATTATTATTAGTGGTGCTATGTTTTTTTTTTTTTTTAGAACGCCAGCAGATTCTGTAGTGGTACAATAAACAAGTGGGTCAAATTTGACATCATTTTGAAGATAGCAAAATTAAGACCAGTAGCATCTTCCGGTACTCTCAACCCCCACATGAGCTTCCCAGCACGGAGAGCCTTCCACGTGCTCCGCACTCTCTGACAACACAGGCCCCAATGAGCTCTGCACACATTATACAGAGTCTGAGCCGTGATCCTGCTGGAATTTAATGATATATTTCTTGGGCAGGTCCTCACTGTGCAGCTGCTCATCACTCCACTCCCGCCCAGGCTCGCTGGAGTCGGCCATTGCCCTTTGCTTTTTTTCCAACAAGAAAAACTTTATTCCTGCACAATTTGTCTTACAGAGAAAACCAATGACAGGTCATCTTTATTTTTACTGGGAAAACGTAGTGACTCCAGTATAAGCCGAGGGTGGAAAATGTGCTGCCCCCTGTGTCCCCCTCTTGTGTTTCCTCTGTGCCCCTTTCTTGTGTCCCCCCCCTCTCTCCCACTCTCCCTCCCCTGTGTCTCTTCCCCCCTCTCCCCCCCTGTGTCTCTTCCCCCCTCTCCCTCCCCTGTGTCTCTTCTCCTCCACTCCCTCCCCTGTGTCTCTCCCCCTCCCTCCCCTATGTCTCTTTCCCCTCTCCCTTCCCTGTGTCTCTTCCCCCTCCCTACCTCCCCTGTGTCTCTTCCTCCCTCTCCCTCATCCTCCCTCCTCATCAACAGCCCTCCTTATCCTCCCTTCTCATCCTCAACCCCCCTCCTCATCCTCAACCCCCCTCCTCATCCTCAAACCCCCTCCTCATCCTCAAACCCCCTCCTCATCCTCAAACCCCCTCCTCATCCTCTCTCCTCAACCCCCCTCCTCAACCCCCCGTCCTCATCCTCAACCCCCCGTCCTCATCCTCAACCCCCCGTCCTCATCCTCAACTCCCCGTCCTCATCCTCAACCCCCTGTCCTCATCCTCAACCCCCCCTCCTCATCCTCAACCCCCCTCCTCAACGCCCCTCCTCAACCTCAACCCCCCCTCAACCCCCCTCCTCAACCTGAACCCCCTTCCTCAACCCCCTCCTCACTTTACCCCTTTCTAATTACCTCCCCCTCTCCCCTCACTTATATTCCAACCCGGGCCAATGCTAATGACGTAACGCTCATGTGACTTCACGTCATTAGCGTATGCCGGGTCCCGACGCAGACGGAAGACGCGCAGAGGATCGGTGGAGTGGAGGAGCAGCTGCTGATGGAAGGCAAGTGAGGGGAAAGGGAGAGGGGGAGGTAATAAGAAAGGGGTAAAGTGAGGAGGGGGGGTTGAGGATGGAGAATGAGGAGGGGGTTGAGGTTGAGGAGGGGGGTTGAGGATGAGGAGGGGGTTGAGGAAGAGAAGCGGGGGTTGAGGAAGAGAAGCGGGGGTTGAGGAGGGTAGTTGAGGAGGGGGTTGAGGAGGGAGGATGAGGTAAAGAGACATGAGGGAGAGGTGGGGTAAGAGATATGGGAGAGAGAGGGGGGGGAAGAGACACAGGGGTGGAGAGACACTGGGGGGAAAGACACAGGGTGACTCGGGTATAAGCCATGGGGGCCTTTTTCAGCCTTAAAAAAAGGGCTGAAAAACTCGGCTTATACTCGAGTATATATGGTAGAGGGGGGGGAGAGGCCATGGTTGGATTAAACACAAGCTGAGTATCCTATCCATGTACAGCTGTTTCAAGCTTACTGGCTATCATCAGCATAGTGCGGGATCTAAGCTTGTGTTATGGATCTTATGAGTAGGTAGTTCACCACAACAATTATTTATAACTAGCGACTTGCCTGTCAAAAAATGACGGCAATAAAATGTGAAGCCACGGCAATGCTGTTTGCCACACAATGTAAAGCTTTTTGTAGTCTGAGGACCTTCTGCACTCATTTTGAGCCTTGCGTTGAGCGCCTTTGGCGCTCATTGCGAACCTCTCCTCTTTTGTACTTTTGCGCCTCTGAGCACCTTTGGGGCTCATCACAAAGACAGATATATATATATATATATATATATATATTTTTTTTTTTTTTTTTTTATTAAATATGCTGCGTACGCGAGGGCAGACCGTTGGTTTAATTGTGTATTGCGGCATTGTAAATTCGTAATGCTATTAGTTGCAAGTTAGTGTTGTAAAATTGTCTATGTCCTACGCGGTTCGCAAGCATTTGCCGTTCTTTGTAATAGTGTATTTTGTACTTGATTCGTTCCTGTGTGAAAGTGGTACAAGTTTGGCTGTGTTTTGCGCTGTCTGGGGTCGTGTAGCCTCGTTTTCATCTTTTTTTGGCAGCCATTTTTTTCTCGCTTAGGCGATTTTCGAAGGCCGAAACTCTGCAAAATCAACTTAAATTCTCATTCCACCTCACTCCCAGACATCCTGGCTGTTCCCCCGTGTTGTGTGTGATATTATTTTTTGTATTTCTTTTTTGTATTTTTTGTGTTTTTTGGATTGCGCGGTTCGGCCGGTAAGTTTTTTATTTTTCCTATCTCGTATTTTTCGTTTCTTTTAAGTCCTGCGTCTCGTATTTTTTCTCCAAGTGCCGCGTTCATCAACTGCTTGCAGCCAAAGGAGATCCTGCATGTCGTAAGTGTTTGGTGGCTAAGTTCTGCGTGTTTGAATGTGTGATCGGCTCACCACGTGTTTCATTGCCTTCACTGCTCGCCTTGCTTTGTCTAAGTGCTGCGAGTTTTAGTGGCTTAACGGCTAGCCTCGCTGTGCGAGGCTCGCAGGCGATGAGCACCTTTGTTCTGGGAAGCTGAGCTGTGACATGCAAATGTGCCCACAAATGCCTCACTCTTAAATCCATAGCCAATTTCAAACATGGCTTCTTTTAAGCTTATGCCCACTGCATTACACAGCTTTTATGCAAAGCTATAGTGATATATATTGATATAGGACGATATATCAGAGACCGTTTGTATCCTGGCCACAAGGCGGCACTATAGAAAATACAAGAGACAGTTTTGGATCCTATCCACAAGGTGGAGATACTAACACTACCAAATTCAAGAGACTGATGTACCTGCTCTCCAAAAAGACACAAGACTCCCTGCTAAAAACCCTGCTAACCTCCACTGGAAGTAGTACGACAGGATTACAATTTTTTGTGAATTATATTTCTCCGGAGCAGAGAAGATGCCCGGGTGTAGTCAGGGTGTTCCTGAATGTCTAGTAAGAACGTTTACGTAGATTTTTCTTTTCTTTTTCTTAAAATGAATTACTACATCTGGATCCTTGTTTATGAGCTCTATAATAAACAAGTCTCCTGCATCATAAATCTACGTGTTGCTGAACCTTTTGTTAAAAAATCACTGTGGTAAACGGCCATCCTTGTCACACTGGTGTCAGAAGAGGGATCCTATAGTCTTGGTTTAGAGGACTACCCAGTCACCAACATGGACGAGATGATGAAAGCCTTAAGGATGATGACAGCAGCCCAACAAGAAACTAACTGGCAACAACAAGAGACAAACCGGCAGCAGCAGGAATTTAACCGGTTGTTGACCACCCAAGTGAACCAGACCCAGGCAGCTGTCTAAAGACTCACCACCGGTCACGAACCTGGGGCCGGAGTTAGAGACAGTCACCAATTACAAGTGAGGAGTAAGGAAGACGATATAGAGACCTATCTGATGACCTTTGACAGGATTGCGGCGAGTGAGGCTTGGCCTCCTGCTCTGTGGACTGAGGGCCATCAGTGGAAGTATAGCCAGCACCAACCGACCCGACAACAAATGTATGATCTCCTCCATGTCACCTGCAAGTGGCTCTGTCCTGAAAACAAGTCACCGGTCCAGATAGTGGAAACATTAGTCATGGACCGTTATTGGAGGGCCCTACCCAAGGAGATGAGAGATTGGGTAGGACAAGGGGGACCTACAACCCTTCATGAAATATTAAACCCGCTCAGACTGTGGAGTGCAGACAGAATCTCCAGCCCAGTTCCATGGTAGAACTCAGACAAATATTTACTTTCGATGACCCCAAATTATTCTTTACCAGGGAAAAACATAAGAATACGAGAAAAGAAAGACGGAAAGAGAAAAGATTGGGACCTGGGTATAAGCCAAAGCAGGCCCAGAAGGAAGCCCTAGCCACCTTCCAAGACAATCCCGAAGAGGAAGCAGAAACAGTAACTTCCAACACCCAAAACCTTTCAGGGCAGAGACCCCATCGCTGAGCAACTTCTCAGATTAGTGGATACAAGGAATTTTGGTAGTGACCAAGCAAATGACCCCCTATTGCAGAGAATACGAGAAGAGGTGACGGAGGTAAATAGCATCCCAGTAACGGGAAGAGAAAACCCACGCAATCCGTATTATCTAACCAGAAAAGACCTCTTATACTGGGTTGTCAAGACCAATGAGATGGTACTAGAACAATTGCTTGTTCCCCAAAGCTACCGACGGAAAGTCATGGACTTAGCTCATAGCCATCTTTTGGGAGGTCACCTGGGAGTGGACAAAACCTTGGATCATATACTAAAAAGGTTCTATTGGCCCGGGATATTCGCTGATGTAAGGAGACATTGTTTGTCATGTTCCGAATGTCAACTGACGAGTCCAAGACCCAGACGGAGGGCTCCCCTCGTACGATTGTCAATCATAGGTGAACCTTTTGACAGGATTATAATGGATCTAGTAGGACTACTGGAAAAAAAACGACTAGGGGTCATCAGTATTTTCTGGTTGTCCTGGATTACGCGACCAGATACCCGAGGCATTTCCCTTGAAAACTGCAAGCTCAAGAAGTGTGGCTAAGATTTCGCTACAATAGCAGCCCCATTAATGAAGTTAACCAAGTCTAGAGCTACCGTCACGGTCAAATGGAATCCGGAGGTAGACGCATCCTTTGAAGCCCTGTGGTTAGCCTTGTGCTGTGAACCGGTGTTGGTGGCTCCTGTTTTCGACAAGCTGTTTCTTATGCAGACAGACGCCTCTGAAGTCGGGCTTGGGGCAGTGTTGTCACAAGTGCAACAGGGAAATGAACACCCGGTGCTTTATTTAAGTCGGAAACTGTTACCCAGGGAAAGGAAGTACTCAATGGTAGAGAAGGAGTGTTTGGCCATCAAATGGGCAGTGGAAGCCTTGCGGTACTACCTTTTGGGTCATCGATTTAGACTGATCACAGACCACGCCCCACTACAGTGGATGCACCGCAACAAGGGAGCCAATGCCAGAGTGATGAGGTGGTTCCTGTCCCGGCAGCCCTTCTGTTTTGATGTGGTTCACAGATGAGGGAGTCTTTGGGGTAATGTGGATGACCTTTCCCAGTTCCACTGCCTCTCAGCGGACGCTTAACCCCATGGTTTTGCGCTGGGGAGGAGGGTCACAAAGTCAGGCGGACCCACGGATACATTATAGAAGGAAGATATGTCAGCACTAGGCTAATCAGGTCCGTTAGTCCAGTGCAGACAGAGTTAAAGCAATTAGCTGCACCTGATGCAACAAGCAGCCTATTTAAATCCCCAGGAACTAACATCCAGGCGATGGAGTCTGGGGAAAAGTAAGAGGACAGACACAGAAAGTGTGGGTGCTGGAATCAGAGAGAGAGAGACAAACCAAGGAAGCTGCTAATGGAAACAAGTCCAATCTGCTGAAGACCTGCGCTGCAGACTAAAACCACCTGCAAGGCCGACTACATTGCTGCAAGGTCAGAAACGCCTTTTGTTTTCTTTATTAACCCAAGGAAAGAGACTGTTGTGCTTAACAAGACTTTATCTTTTAGAGTACACGTGGTATTTGTTATAAGGGTCCCTGGGGGTGGGTACTTGGAGAGAAGGGTGGGCCGGTACCCTGGCCACAAGGTTCACTATACCTAATATCAGAGACTGTTTGTACCCTGGCTACAAGGTGGCACTATACAAACTACCAGAGACAGTTTTGTATCCTATCCACAAGATGGCAATACTAACACTACCAAATTCAAGAGACTGATGTGCCTGCTCTCCAAAAAGACACAAGACTCGGGGGGAAAAGGAAAACCCTGCAAACCTCCACTGGAAGTAGTACGACAGGATTACATTTTTTTGTGAATTACATTTCTCCGGCAGAGAAGCTGCCCGGGTGTAGTCAGGGTGTTCCTGAATGTCTAGTAAGAACGTTTATATACATTTTTATATATACATATACACACACATACAGGGAGGGAGAAAAGTATTTGATCCTATGCTGAGTTTGAACGTTTGTCCACTCACAAAGAAATAAACAGTCTATAATTTTTAACAAAAAAAATAAAAATCCAGAAAAAGCATGTCAAAAAAGTTATAAATTGAGGTCAATGAGTCAAATAAGTATTTGATCCCCTATCAATCAGCAAGTTGTCTGTCTCCCAGATGTCTTTTATACAGGTAACAAGTTGAGATTAGGAGCACTCTCTTCAAGGGAGTGCTCGTAATCTCAGCTCGTTACCTGTATAAACGATACCTGTCCACAGAAGCAATCAATCAGATTCCAAGCTCTCCACCATGGCCAAGACCAAAGAGCTGTCCAAGGATGTCAGGGACAAGATTGTAGACCTACACAACGCTGGAACGGGCTATAAGACCATCACCAAACATCTTTGTGAGAAATTGACCACAGTCGGTGCGATTATTCGCAAATGGAAGAAACACAAACTAACTGCCAGTCTCCCTCGGTCTGGTGCTACATGCAAGGTCTCACCTCGTGGAATTTCAATGATCATGAGAATGGTGAGGAATCAGCCCAGAACTACACGGGAGGATCTTGTTAATGATCTCAAGGCAGCTGGGACCAGTCACCAAGAAAACAATTGGTAACACACTACGCCTTGAAGGATTGAAATCCTGCAGCACCCACAAGGTCCCCCTGCCCAAGAAAACACATGCACAGGCCCGTCTGAAGTTTGCCAATGAACATCTTTATTTATTTATATGAATATATTTATTTATATTTATATTGTGATGGTGTGCCCCCAGTGGCCAGATGAAAGCACTGTAAGATATATCCCCAGGAGTGAATGGGTTAACCACAGTTTAAAAGACACACTCAGAGGAATGGGTGTGGCTCCTATTAGAGACTGGCTTGAGAGAGAGGAAGTGTTTGCAAGTTGTGCAGGGCCAATGCCAGTGGCTGCACTGAGAGATGGTGAAGCAAAGCAAGAAGCTTTGAGGAGAGAGCCTGCAGATGTCAGTTTATAAGAGGAACTGAAAGACCCAGAAGGTGACTACCAAAGAAGGGATCTGCTTTTGAAAGAGAGGCCTGGGATACAGAGCCTGAGAGACAGTCTCAACTAAAAGGTCAGAGAGAGAGAAAGAGAAAGAAAGAGACACCTCTGCTGCCTGAAGGACTGTGAACTTTATAACTAAGACAGTGAGGGAACTGTAATTTAGTTATTAAGGGTGTCAAAGAGAAGCTAGGTTTTCTTTTTATTTCTGTTCTGTATATTATATGTTGGCTAAAACAATAAAGCCTGTTAAAGCATTTAAAGGCATCCTAATACCTCTATTATAGTGCCCGATACTAGGGCACGGATCTGTCTTGGATCTGTCACAATATATATATATATATATATATATATATATATATATATATATATATATATATATATATATATATGTCGAAGCTTTCATGGGAAAGATATACTGCTCCAAAACTGGTAATGCATGATTAAGTTTAACTTTGCTACTTTTGTGTCCCCTACTCATTTATCTCGGAGGCACGTTTGTCCCACCCCATCTCTCCCAGTTCCTACGCCCCTGTTTGGATTGGTTTCAGACACCACACATGCAGGATTCTCCATGATATACACCTGGACCCAGCTTGTAAGCACATATTTGTCACATGTAGGACTCTGTATGATACACGTCCGGGCCTTCATGTTATCATACACATCTTAGATTAGATATTTGTTACCTTTTGGTTTCTGGGCCTGATAAGGGGCTGAATCAGGGGACAGTTGAGAAGTTTCCAATCAGCTGTGAAGAAGTCCACCAGATCGATGAGGCTGCTAAAAGTCAAGTCATCGTTCATGACCAATTTCCCTGTTGCATTCTTTTTAATGAGCACATGTTTTACTTTGTCAATATTACGTACTGTGTGAAGGAGACACAAAAAGGAATACACAGTCAGTAAAAGTGGCCTTAGATATTCTGTGTGATAGAGACAAGAGGGGATTTAATATATTTAAAGGGGCACTTTAGGCAAATAATTGAAATGTTCTTATTAGGTTAATTTATGTTACCCTTCTAAGTGTTTTGTCATATAAAATGTACACTTAATATGATTCTAAAGACTCCTGAGTAATAAATTCTTACCTTAAAGGACCCCATTGTTTTTTTACTGTTCTCTCTCATGCAGGGTACCATGTTTCACAGTTGTCACCTAGGGCCACACCCACAGGGAGGGGATTCCCACTATTAGTGCAAGCCCCTTCCTTGTTGCTCAGAAATTTACAGTAAACAGTATTAATTTGCTTTATGCTATTTAGAAAATTATTTACCCAATTGTTATCTTGTAGTTTAGTTTCTTTGCTCTCTACAATAATTAAGTCCCAGGTTACATATTAGCATCCTGAGAACTTTTCTCTATCCCTAAAATAAATGACCCTGGAGGCCTCTGCCATGAAATAAACGGGAGGCATTTCAAAAGATGAACAGAGCTCACCTGAAAGTACATAGTCTCCAGTATTTGTCTTGCTGGGTCTGACAAGAAAGGAGCCGTGTGTGTTGGGCGGAAACAACAGAAGCTCTTCTGCCTCTGAGTCTTCAATGTCTATGTACCAGCTGGAAGAGCATCCAATCAGTGAGTCAAAAAGGAGAAAGGCAAGTGATAAGGAGGAGGTGGTAAGAGGACAGATGAGGGCTTAGTAGGACGTGTGAGGAGGACATGTGAGAATTAGGGTGGACGTGAGCATGGAAAGGGAGGCTTGAGGAGGGCAGGTGAGGGATGAAAAATAGCTGTATTGTTAATCTACTGCTCCACAAATGCATCTATTTATAACTTTGGTTGGGGCTACAGGCTGCATAAAGTGATAGCTGGAGATCACAGAAAATGATAATGGTGGTGTACTTAAACAGGCCCGTTTAGAAGGTCAAAACAAAAAGGATAGTCTTCTGTGAAGAAGAAGGAAGCCTCTGGTGGTCCATGGACTTAGGACTTAATTTCTTCAAGCAATTTAGCAAGAGTTAGTGGAAGGAAATTGTATATCTAAGGAGAAAGACCATATAAAGGAGGACATATTTTCCATTTGACATTAGAATGTCTAAACCCAAAGGACTGAGCTGACATTGCTTGTCCTTTACTGCTGCAATCATGAGTTTCTGTCTAAGGATGCCATCCGTTATTCGAATCCTGAAGGGAAGAAGCCTTTCGCCAACATAATTGCATCTCGCATTCTTGGAGGAAGAGATTTGGACTTGTGGCCTGTATCACACAAGTAAAAACAACCTCCCACCCCTGCTATGAACAGTTTTTCGACTAATCAACAAAGGGGATATGTGAGCGATTACCAACTAATTCAAAGGTCCACACAGTCTATGCTATACCTACCCTTACTGAGATGCTTATTTAAAGGACTCTTACATCTTCTCGTCAGCTAAGAGTATACCATTAGGCTATAGATATTGATGTAAATATTGTTTACTTGCATTAGTGTGATTGTTGGTAATTAATTTTGTTTCTCACTAGGGATACAAATTATATACACCTAACAACGTAGGGTATAGATTTGTTCTTAGTTTTATATTCATGTTTTTTTATTGCAGAACAAAGCAGAGGGAATCTCAACACCTAGGCGATATAAAAACGCTTACCAAACAATTAAATGTGTAAATAAATCCCTAAGTCATGAAGAAATATCTGACAAATACAATATGTATTATTATTTATTTAATTATTATATATACAAAATTATGTATTTTGCCTCTTAAGGGCAATGAGATCAGTAATTCTAGGGTCACTTCAGTTTTATATTTAGAGTATACACCTTTTCATTTCTTTTTTACAAAGTCTAAAATAAACAAACTCAGCCTTTAGCTTTTAACTACTTCAACTGTTGGCAGCCTTTAAAAAAAATTGGTTGCTTTTGTTCTTCACAGGATTAGACACTTGGAAGGAACTGTGAATCCAGATCACACCTCTATTCAGTTCTGTTGAAAGACTGCCACTGTCAATAGTTACATAACAACATGATAACCAGTAGGAAAAATAGTAGTCCAAGATGGAATCCCCTATTTTATGTAACTGCTTATGTTGTTTGTAACATACAGTACTTCACAAACATGAGAAGTTTTTCCTAAACTACACTAGTTTATGTTCTACTGTTTTCTATATGTTCTACTGTTTTTCTATTTTACTACGCTAACGCAATAATATGTAATAATGTGTTGTATGTACTTGACGGAAGATAGAAAAGGCTGATGAGATTTGCAGGTGAGTGGAAAGAGCTTGTGTGAGGTTTGAAGATATAAAATAATGAATGGTATAGAGGTTAAGGAGCTCTGTTGAGGGGTAGAAAGGACATTTAAGATGTAAGGAACACTGGTGAGATGTTTGGATGGCAGAAGAACAGTAAAGAAGATAGCTGAAGGCGACAATTGTCTGGTAGGGAGAACGTATTGTGTTATGATAATGTCCCACAAAGAAGAGTTGAGATATTTGTGGTCAATAACTTTTAGAATGACAAGGTCCCGACAGGACCACCTCTATCAAGTTCATTGTTACTCACGTCTGCTGTTCATCCATTGTCTTCTTTCTTAGATAATTGCTTGGTATTAATCCCGTCTCACCAGTTCTGCTCCCACTCTTATCCAGCTTTGCTGCCCGACACCAGCCATCATACTGCTCCAGTATTTGGAATTCCTCTCCTTCCACAAAGCTCATCTCATCTTCATCTGCGGCCTGGTAGTCATATTCACTCACGTATTTCTCTAATGGCTGCTTGGATTCCATGTTTTCTTCTGTTGTGACACTTTCTACCTGAAGCTTCACACCAGGAAACAGAAATGAGCAGGTTAGTTACTTTCAGTTCTAAGAGGTTGCGAGTCAGAGGTGGAGATTGTCACCAAGGATTTATAAACTATTGGGTCAAAGGTCCATTTTTTTTTACAGTTTTAATCTACAGAGCAGCATTAATCAACTTATTTCATGCATAAAATCTAAGGTAACAAATAAATAAATAAGAACTGAAAATGACAATTGATAAACATTCGTTTAAGTTCTATTTGTTTTGCTTTTTCAACTAGACATGCTTATCTTTTTTACCATTCTGCACGGCTAATCTCAATTAATTAGTGTTGATACTTAACTCAGAGATGGATCTTTCAGTTAATTCGTACATAAAATAATTTCTTTATACATTTTAAGGAAATTCCAATTTTTACAACTATGTATATGTTTACATATTTTTTAATTTCTTCAATAAATGGGTCCTTTTCTTTGCTACTTTAAACTTGATCACCTGCATACTGTTGAGGGTCTTTGTAGACCAACCTTTAATTTTGGCTGCTGTTTTGCAATTAAAATGCCCCGTGGTATACTGGAATGTAGCCTATGCAACTACCAAACCTAATATTAGAATGTCTACTGTTGTCTAACCCATTATGATGGGGATGACCTGTAGATCACACTTTGGGAATAAAATGTCCTTTCCCCCTCTATACATGCACAGACTCCATTTAACAGATGTGGCTCTCATAGCTCTTAGCTTTTAATTATTCCTGTGTCACCTCCTTCCCAGGCAAATCAATGTTCATTACAGCCTGCATGATGGTGTACTTCTTCCAGAAATCCACCATGGATTATTTGTCCTTGCTGTCCATCAGATCAATGAGCTGACAAAATGTGCGGTGAAGATGGCAGTCCTTGAAGGCTGCAATGATCACCTGGTTCATAGGCTGGATCAGTGAAGTAGAATTGGGTGGCAGTAACACTACCTCCACCAGGATGCAGCAGTGGAACTCAGCCATATTGTTAGGGTGGCTTGGAGCATTGTCCATTAACAGGAGGTCTCAAGTCCTTTGCGCCTTCAATAGTGCTGCACAGATCAGCAGAAATGCTCGCTGAATCACACCTTAATGAGGTCCATGGTGTGATCCGGGCCTTCCTGTTGAATTGCCAAATGACTGTTGTGGCGATCTGCTTTCTTCAATTGTGCGTGATAAAGCTGTTATGGCCAATCCTACCCAGCAGATCCACCAGGTTCTTTTGATCCTTTCTCCAAGGTAACAGATGTCTCTATGGACACTTACTCAGATGCAGCAAATATAAATATGAACGCAAGCTCAGCATTATAAAAATCAGGAACTGCTTTTATTGCTGTGGAAACTTCAAAACAGGTCTAATAGATATTTAACTTTAATGGGATATTTTAATCCGGAAATAGCGCCGCTTAAAAGTTATAAAAATTGGTGCACAATATAGAATAAATAAATACTATATGATATAAGAATGAGAATAGATCAGTATCATCACCAATATAGAAATCTGGTCATGAGAGGTACCCTAAATAAAGAGTTAACGTATTCAAAAATAATAGATGGATGAAGTATTAAATCCTCATATATCAGAAAAAACTGATATACCTGAAAAAGTCAGGATATACTGATAATCATCGGACTATTCTATATAGAAAGCACTATAAAGAAAAAACTAATGTTAAAAACAAAATATAGAGTAAAACAGAGATCATAAATAAACTGGAGGTATCAATATATATGTAAATATCAATATCAAAGATATTAGGGACACTGTGACTTTAAAAGGTAATGAATGATAAAAGAAGCTGCAGATAACATATAACAGTATAACAATATAGTGTATTGGCAAAACGTTGCCACACTTAGTATACATGCTGTTCAGTTGCTATGCTTCATGTGTAACAACATGGCTTGTCCCATCAATTCACTATGTTAGATTGGTCCTCCAGTGGTCTCTGTCCTCTATGACTACTGATAAAAGTGCCAACGGGCCGTTTCGTCCATCCTTGTGGACTTTCTCTAACCCTTTATTTAGGGTACCTCTCATGACCAGATCTCTATATTGGTGATGATACTGATCTATCCACATTCTTATATCATATAGTATTTATTTATTCTATATTGTGCACCAATTTTTATAACTTTTAAGCGGCGCTATTTCCGGATTAAAATATCCCATTAAAGTTATTTATATTGTTTAGATAATAGTGGTGTCAAGCACCAAGGGTATAATAAGATACAGATCATACCTTTTTCTTCTAATAGATATTTATTTAAACTTGAACTGATAACACCCTGCAATAGTCCGTGAATCTCCTGGGTTTTGTATAATTTGCTTATCCAGTCATTGACAATGTTCATATGCAAGGCATCATAACATCTTTACATCCATTTCAGTAGTTGTACAGGACCAGGGCAGCTATTATCTCTCGCACAGACACATAATATTTACCTTCCAGATATCTTATTCCATATTTATTAATCCATTCAGACAGTAGTGCTAACTCTTATCTTTTATAGGGATTCTGATACATATATCTATCTTCCAGATATCTCATTCCATATATATATATATATATATATATATATATATATATATATATATATATATTAATATTCTCAGAGTCACTGAAAGCTGTTACCTTCCTTTTCTCCTGTCAGAGATATCACAGACTGCATTAAAAAATGGTCTTTACCTCAGAGACATTACATAACTGATCAGACCACTTAACTGAATCTGGTAGTTACTGACATCACAACATTCGAAATGTAACTACTTAACCTATTTAACTACTAGCGACTTGCCCGTCAAAAAATGACGTCAATGAGATGTGTATGTTTGTAAATTTGTTTGGTCGGTAATTGACGTATTTGACACTTGTAACCTCTTTCTTATGTCGAAAGAAGTACAATTAATATATTAAACATGTTTATTTTTGGAACATTGTATTTTTTTGTTGAGGGGCTGTTGAAGTGTTTTCTTGTAAAAGTGGTAACATTTAAATGTAAGAACAGTTGAACATTGGATTAATGAGTATTGTAAACTTGACATAATGTTTTTTTAACATGCAACTTGTAGATTAAGAACTGTTAAACGAAATATATATTGAATCCAGAGGAAGGCAAACAGTAAAAACCCTCCTTGAAACGTAGCCAATTGTATATCAAAGCGGGAAAAACTTAATTCCTTCCTAACCCCATTAACTGGCGATCGGATTACTCCCTGGATTAATATGTGACATGAAATGCTACATTTACATTGTGTAACAAAACATCCTTCTGCTTTTAACATAAACTTTGAAATATCTCAAATTAACCAACTTTAGCTTGTTTTTTGTTAAACTTGCAGCTTTGTAAACATTAACACACTTAATTAACATTTGAACTTGAATTTGTTTTAAATGCAAGGCAAGTGTTTTGTGGGGCTAATCATGCAGAAACAGTACTTCCATGAAATAGTAATGAGTTATTTTGTCATTGGTGGTTTTGAATGGTTGACATTTGTTTGTTGGTGTTGTAATTTTTGAAAATGGCACATAGAGTTTCCTATGTGGAAGAGTGGTTCTCTAAAAAGAGAACGCGAGACATTAAAGTTCATCCTCGATGTGTAACCACTGTTCTCCATGTGTTTTGCCATTGTATAGAGTTTAATATGCAAATAGTGGTGTTGTAAAAATTTGTGAGTGACATAAAAAGTAATTTTTGAAATTAAACCACGGTTCTCTATGTTTTAGCTTTGTTTTTTGTTGTTAAATTGTCCTACAGGTAATTTTTTCCTTTTGTTTGCAGTTTGTGTGGCATAGGTTGTGTTTCTTGCAATGAAAGTTACAGTACTTTCATAGTAGACAATGTTTTTGATAAAAATGTGTCCATCCTCTAATAAATCACCTAGCCTGTGGATTTTTGCACCATGAGAAGGCAACATACAATTGGCCATGTGCAAATACTGGTTGTTCTAAGAATATACCCACAGATTTGAAAGTTTGATTTATTAATGGTCATGGCAAATGCCATGATGATGGGAAATTGTCTTCTTTGAAGTACAAAAGGGAGGCTACTTTCACTTGGTGCTAAATCTATTCTTGGTATGGAAACTCACTCCCCTTTATGGGTACCAGTTAGAATTTCAGCATCTATGAAATGGTCCTTTAATTGTTGAACAATTAATCTTGTCCCATTGCATAGGCCTTTTTTGGGTTCATATTTCACAGTAACATGACAATTGCACCTTTCTTTAGCTGCCAAATATGTGGTGGCATTCCAGAAGGAGTTAATGAGTTTATGAATTCAGTAGAAAAGTTTGCCTGACTTTCTTTGTCATCAGTAAGTACAGAATCAGCATTGTGATATTTTTTTTTGAGGGGGAATTAATTTTTTAAAATATTTCATCATTGAGGAGCAATGCATCCTTATTTTTCCACGTTAGTATTACTTTGTTAGCAAGTTCTGCATACTCCTTGTTATTTATAGTACTTTTGAATATAGCCGATATGAGATCTTGTTTGCAAATCATATGAGCTGGGATGTGCACAGTGTCCTTTTGGATATGTTCTGTTCTGTTTCCTTGTCCAATTGTAATAAGCCAATCATTGAAATCATTTTCTCCTTCTGATTTCATATTTTGTTGTAATTGAAGATGGGTAAAAAGTTTCCATAGTGTACTTGACTTTATAAGTGTTTCGATAATGTCTGTTAGATTTCCATGTACAACGACAGGTAATGTTTGTCTAAAATCGCCACCTAACAACATGACTTTTCCACCAAATGGCAAAGTATTATCCATGACTTCACGAAGCAAACGGTCAATACATTGTAGGGCATAGCATGACATCATTGTAGCCTCATCTATTATAATTAATTGACTTTTTAAAAATGTTTTGGCTTGTAATGATGTCATTTGAATATCGGACACCAATGTTTCTAAAATATGCACTGGCAGTTTAAATCCACTATGTACAGTCCTTCCACCTTCTAACAAAAGGGAGGCAATTCCAGTGGTTGCACATGCCAGCGCTATTTCACCTTGTGCTCGTACAAAACTCATCAATAAATAATATAGATACGTTTTTACTGATCCACCAGGTCCATCTAGATAAAAAATAACGCTCTTTGACCATTTCATCATCTATAGCATTTTTGATAGCATTAAATGCTTGCAATTGTAATGTATTTAAAGTTGCAAGTCTTTCTTTTGCTCTTTCTCTTTGTAGTTGAATGTCATAGTCTTCAAAGTTGATGTTGTATATAAGGCCTGGATCTGGCAGATTAAAGCTTGCACAACTTAATCCATGAGTTAAAAAGACCTCTTGGATTTTAATTAATGCTTTTAATTGTGCAATAGGCTCATTGTATCTTTGCAAAAAGTCTTCAGCCATATTAGTTTTAAATTTGTCCCACAAAGCTAATGCATTTGGAGCATTTGAGAAGATACAAATAAATGAAAATTGTTCCCTCATCTGCCGTGGCATTTGACATAGTGCTGCTTTTTCTAGACATCTTTCCCATTCTGTATCATCAGCTAGGAAGTTTCTATGGTGCGCAGCTAAGTTAAATGATTCATATACTATGTTATTAACAGTTCTTAAGTGTTCAAAACTTTCTGCACCAGGAACATTTAGAAGCAGTAGTATTAAGCAGAAACGTTCAAGGTCTCTTGGACTTACAGTGTAAATTATTGGGATTATTTTATTTCCACGCCTTTTTCGCCATAATCCATTGATTGAAAACAGAATGGTATGGAATGCCAATGTATAAGAATTCTCTTGTCTGTAAGTCAGTAGTATTTAATTGGAACCATGCTGCTCACTTCATGCTAAAGCATTACTTTCATTTCCAGCATGGAAATACACTAAATGTCTTTGTGGCAAATGTACAGCTAATCGATATACTGCATGTGATCGATCGTGCATTTCAAATTTTAGTAGACGACACATAGCTTCTGGAGCACTGACGTAGCAAGCATCTACATGAGATGCAAGTTCATCATGTACTAACTCACTGGGTTCGTTATTTTCTGCACTTTTGACAAGTACAGTAGCTGCATAATAGCCTTTGTAAATATATTTGTAGACATATTTAATGGGATTTTATGGAAGTGCAGGCATCAACATTAATGTGTGCATTATACTTCATGAGTAAATGTGGATTGTATGGTATGACATATCTGTTGTCAACCTTTTTGTCGAGGATAATGGCAGTTTTGCCTTCTCTTCTTCTATATAATGGATAGCCATCACAATTAGCATAAGTTTTATCTCGATAATCTTTGGGAAATTCTTTAGTACATTTCTTATTTTCCATACATGGTGACTGTGGATTAAGATCTCCACATGGTCCGTGAATCATCCAATGAGTTACAATCTCATATAGTCTACCATGTATTTCTGGATCTGGTAGTTCAGCAATAATGACAGAATCCACTTTGTCACCAGTATCTAACCTCTGTTTTTCTTGAAGGATTATAAGAATATGTGCATGTGGAAGTCCTCTTTTTTGAAATGCAATGGTATAAACATAAGCCAGACATTTGCCAAATAACTGAGTTATGGTTATGTCACGTATTAATTCATTTAATTTTATTTTAAATACTCTGGCCACTAAATCTGGTCTATCGGAAGCAGTTTGACCAATGAGCAAATTCTTTGTAATCTCTGTCCATTGTGGATTACATGTAAATGTAATACATAAATCTGGTTTACCAAATTTTGTTACAATAGCCATGGCATCATTGTATCTTTCTCGCATATTGCGAGGAGATCCCTGGAAAGAAGATGGTAAAATGATGGCTTTGCCAGCTGTCATGTCTCTGCTTGTAGCAACCTCAGCAACATAATCCATCAATCCACAATACTGTTCTACACGTAGTTTATCTTGTTGATATTTAATGAAGTTTAAATTATTGGCCTCAACTTGCAAATACGAATCAATAATCCATTGTTGTGTTAGTTTTCCCCCACATAAAACCGGATTGAATCCATTTCAAATGGCAATTTGAGCTACTTTAAATTCAAGCATGCAAATATTCTTTCGTACTCGCACTTTAGAATTTGGGTAACTTGGAAGGGTTAATTTGGGTTGCCAACCTGCTTCTCAGTGTGGAAAAAAGATTGGATACGTCATTGGATCTAAATTTGTACTTAAGATACTTACGTTAATGAAAGGTTGCTTCTCGTTTCTGGGATAGATTCTAATGTCTCTCTCAAAATGATGAAGGAGAACCACCATTTCAAACACCATTGCAACCTCATTTGATGTTGGCTTATTATAACGGCATTTATCAGTATGTCTATCTCTTGTAAGCACCATATTGACCTTTGGGATTGGCAATTGATGTATTTCATCATGAAGTTGTTGTTCCTTTGCTACTTCTGCTAATTTTTTATAAGCTTGAGTGTAGGGGTTATTGGCCATAATTGTACCTAGCTCAATAAAAACAATTGGTAAGTATTTTTTATTTCCTTGAAGCTGCATACGTTGGTCAACAGCTATCTAGGACATATAGTTGAGCAAATTTTCTTTGCTCTCCTTCCTCTGGATGTAAATGGGAAGTACGATGGTAAATTTGGCCTTGCACTTTAAAGCAGTAAGGGCCATGTCCTGGCACATTAGGAGCTAATGTTGCCCCCATGGATGCAAAGGATATGGCACTATTGTATGATCTTATGTTTGTTTGGAAATTCTTGTAGTTGGGAAAAGCAGGCACAGTCATAATGCTTTGGAAATATGTTGGGAATTGTTGTCTTTCTGGAAGTTTGGCCTTGCCTTTTTGACAGCAACTAATAAACTTGCCATCTGTGGGTCTTTCCTGTTTGAAATGATAAGCCTCACAAAACTGACAGAGAATATTCATCTCACCACAATTATGAAGCTCTACTGCTAAAGACTTAAGTAAAGGACAATTTAAAGAACATATGTCAATGTGAGTCTCTAAGTCATCAGTGGAAATGTTATGTGATTGTTCAGCAACAGGTTCTAAATGCTTTTGTTTTTTTGTTGCCTTCTTAGGGTTTGTTTTTATTTTTTCAGCTGCTAGCCTTTTGCTTGCAAGTCGTTTGTGTTCTTTTTCTCAGTGAATTTCCTTCTGCTCTGGCGTCTGCTGCTTTGCCCATGTTTTTTGTCTTTATCTATTTTGGCGTCTTTTCTTTTCTGCCATCTTAATCTGTAAATAAAAATAATGTATTATTATTTTGGTTACTGATTGTAATTATTTTAGTAAGTACATTTTTTTAGATTTTGTTGGTATCCTGTTTTGTGTGCAACAGTGTTGTCATTATAGATTTAGGTTGTGTGTTTTGGGTTGTATGTTATTGTAGGAGAAAGTGTCTTGATAGTGGGAAATTGTTATGTGTTACTACTATTTGTTGTCCTATTCCTTTTTTGTGGACGTTATTTTTTAGATTTCATCTTTATAGGTTTGGCTTATGGGCATATCATGCAAAAGGGACTATTTGCGTAAAGTTGGTAAGTGTTCGTAATATTTGTTGGTTTTAGTTGTTTTCTGTAGCCGATTGTTGTCAGTGTAGTATTAGGTTGGACTGTTGGTCTTGTAGGGTGTTGCCCATAAAAGAGGGTTGATTCTTCAATTTTGGAGGAATTAATAATATTTGTTGTAGTATCCCAATTTGTGAGTCTGTTTAGGTTGTGGGTTTAATGTTGTAGGTTAGTGGCGATAGAAGAGTATTTCTTCTTGAATTTGTTATGTGTTGCAACTATTTGTTGTAGTATACTGTTTTTTGTGCACCACGTTTGTGATAAGAGATTTAAGTTACAGCTTAGTGTTATAGGTTGTTGGCGCTAAAAGAGGATTTCTTGTGAAATGTGTGACCAATATTTGTTCAAGGATCGTCCTTTATGTGTCTCATTATTGTTAGTGTTTCCTTATTATTTTCTTGTATTTTTTTTTTGACCTTGGTATTCAGCAAACATGCTTTTATTCTTCCTATTTTTCAACTTGTTCTACTAAACCTTGTTATTAGAAGTCTTAGTTGTCTATTGTTGGCACTGTATCCGGTGCTGCAAATCATCGTGCAACAGTATCAGGCAGTGCTTTTGGTGTTTTGAGTATTTTTCGGTGTGCTCGCTTAGTCCGTTAAGTCCGTATTTTTGTGAGTCTGTAAAGTTTTTACGGATTTTGTTGGTGTACGTAATTTGTTTGTTCCTAAAAGTCCCGCAACTCATATTTTTTGTATGTAAGTCCGTAGTTTGTGTTTGCGTTTTGTAAGCGGTTGTGAGGCGCCCTACAGCCTCCACCTCTGGATATGGCTGTAAATACTTCTCGCCTTTTCCATTATAATGGCCTTGCTGAGACGCATGTTACACTCCAGATCATTATCTATCCAGATGGACAACCGCTTCTCCATCTCCTCAAGGGCGTAGCATCTTTAGCTGGTAATCTTCTTTACTGAAGATGCAGTGCTGGTTGTCAATAAAGATCTCATTTTGTCTTTATTCTTCAAGAGGGTGTGGATCGTGGAGGTTGACCATTTCAGGTAAGCTACAATATCCACTTGCCACTCCCCTTTCTCCAAGAGGTCCAGCATCTGCTTCTTTTACATCCAAAATAATACTCTTAGAATACTCTAGTGCTTCAACTTGCCCTGGTCTTCCTTGTGCTCAGACATGTTCTGTAAAACAGTGAAAAAATAAAAAATAAAAGTAATGTACATTTTATTAGACAATTAGCAATCACATTATTCGAAACAAGGGAACAATGAAAATATTCTGTACCTTACCTCTGGATGTTGTAGGTAGAATTTGTGAGTCTTTCTCTCCAAGATCAAAAATTATTTTCTCTCTCTCTCTGTCTCTCCCTCTCTTAATGCTCTCTGAAGGTTGAACAGGGTCCTGCGTGATAAAAACAGCATTGTAATGAAGAAGAGGGTTCACCTGGGATTAGCTATCTTCTATCTTCTTCTATCTCCTTACATCGCTCCCTGTAGAATATCTCCTTGAATCTTCTTGCTCTCCTCTGCAATTTTGCATACATTTAGACACATCTTTTCCTATCTCCACACCTATCGCTTTCCTTCTTTCCTGGGCTACTGTTAAAGTCTCGTCATATAGCCAGTTTGCCTTCTTAGTTTTCTTTCTTTTGGGGATCCTCTTTGCTGTTTCCAGGATAATATTGCAAACATCGGTCCTATCTTCTTCATGTAGTCTTTGTCTAGTCCCTTGAATCTATTCTTTACTTCCATTGCATATTCACAGGGGATATCATTTATTTTGTATCGGCTTGGTCTGATGAATTAGACAACTTCAGCCTCTTCAACATCCATGGTTGGAGCATAGAATTGGATTACTATGGTGACTGGAAATGACTCAAATCTACAGCATGGTGCTGTAGAGATGATGCGGGAGGAACGGTAAACCCTCACTGTTCCCGAGAGCACCGGAGGTATACCCTCCAGACAGGCACCTTTATATGGCTCTCAGGCAATGGCAAGAGGCCTGCAACAATTTAGTGGTAATAGACAGCAGAACATAGCCGTCAGACTTCGGGAGAAGCCAAGCCTTAATCCGGAGCTGGTGGATGTTGGCAGAGAGAGGGGAACCTCCATTGGATCATTCTCCAGAGAGGAGAGGGGAAGACTGGGGACCGTAGACATCGCTTCACACTGGAAGCGGAAGTGGGTGCATGCCACCAGTAAGGTGCAGAAAGCAAACAGACTCAGGAAAAGCTGATCAGGAACAGACTACCCCATTCCCCACTCTGCGCCTGAAGCAAGGAGTCAAGCAGCTATAATGACTCAGAGACGGCCGGAGAATCCCCAGAAGGATGAAAAGGACTAATAAGTCTGTGCGTGAGATATTGTCTCTTATAGCAGGACCAGGCTAAACAGGCAAATCAAAGCCAGATTAAATAACCCAGGATAAAGAATATATATTATCCATCTGGACAGTATACACTACATTCCCACCATAACTAGGGTTAAGAAGCCTCTGGAGGGTTCAGACATAAATATCAATGACTTACAGAGAAAGTGGGGAACATAAATCCAAAGAAGATGGAATAACAACAGGTCTAAGGAATAAAATTCCATTTCTCAAAACTAGAGAATTCAAAAATTAATTCCCCCGAGACTTTCTTCTAGATAAAATACACGGAGGGGAACCTGAGCAAAGTTAAGAGATATATGAGAAACAATGGAACTAAATCAAAGGCCAGGGAAAAGAAAAATCCCTCCCAAAGATCTATTTTTTTTGATAAATCATACAATGAAGCCTCAACTCTAGATCAATCACCTGAACTATTTTAGAATTCCAATCAAATCTCTCAGCGGAATTGAACACCAAGATAAGAGAAAATTCTGCAGCAATTATAGACCCGCAAAGTAAAAATGATTTCTTGGAATCTAAAATAGATAAACTTATAACAGATCACAATTATATAATGAGAATATAAAGAACATAAAGAGAACATAAAGTCTCTAAATATGAAAATCTCTAACATAGAGAGAAGATCCAGGAGAAATAATCTCCGTATTAGAGGGATAGATGAATCAGTACCCGATAAAGAGCTGAATAATTACCTGATGGAATTAGTTATTTCACTGGGAATTAACTTGCCTTCAGAGTACTGCAAACTGAAAGTGTCCCAAAGGATCCTCTTCCCGGAGCGATAAATAAGTCTATCCCAAGGCATGTAATCACCAGAATCCATTTCTGGCCTTTTAAAGAGGCTAATCTTAAAGCAAGCTTCCAGAAATTATTATTTGACAAACCGTATGAGGCCCTAAAAGAATTTCAGAACTCCCTGCAGATGTCTTACTGAAAAGAAAACAATTTCAAAGCATTACTCTTACTCTAAGATGGCAGGAACTTCCATATAAATGGAGGTCTCCAGCCGGATTGTCAGTTCTTAAGAACTCGAAATGGCATAAGATTAATAAAGTGCAGGAGGGGAAAGATCTTCTGCCCAGACTAGCAGATGCTGACGTGTTGGACCCAAAACCTAAATTATTGGTCACTACCCCTGAGTGGCAACTAAGCACTTAAAAAAGGATCTATCTTTGTATTTACAAGGACATTTTTTACTATTGTTCCTTTTCCTTTTAGTAAATTTTTTAAGGAAATAATTAATGGTTATAGTTACAGTAAAGAGGGTGGGAGACTCCAGATGAGTAGTTAACACTTCGATTATAGCTATGATTTTTTGATAGTCGAGAAATATGCACAAATAGTCAACACTTAGACACTTTGGAGGGATTGAATTAGAAAGAGAAGAAAGGTCTCTCATTAGGCTACGTGTTTTGTAGTTATAGAGTTACACTATATAATAGTGTTAGAAGATGTTGATTTAACACAATTTAATTATATAAATGGTTGGAGATTACACGAGTATAATATGGGGAAAATAACTGGTCGTGGCTCACATATTAAATATCACTCAGGAGGTAATTTACCATAAGATAATAACATCTATAGAGAAACGTTGGAGGGTGTAAGATTAAGATTGGGGAACAAGGGGAACAATCCGTTAATATATAAGGAGGTCTTTATAGTAGAAAGATAACATTTTGGAAGAACAGTAAATAGAAGAACAAGTATGGGAACCAGGAGTAGGGGCTAAAACCTTCCCTCGTAATAGTCACAGGACTAGCATCAAGTATTTTGAAACATCAGCTCTATAGCCTCAGATGTAATAGCTGCCAGGGAGATCTGATGGCAGCTCATTTTATGTGGATGAATGTGGACGAATGTAAAGAAAGATCTAGTTTCAATCAAAGAACTACCTCAGGGCGGAACATATGGGATTAATTAAAGGACAATAAATATATCTGCAAATATGGTCATTAAGTTTGTACCCAAAATGTTCGAGGATTAAACACCCCCCATAAAAGAAGAATAGGACTGCTCAATGTTTATAAAGTATGGGCAGATGTGATGTGCTGGCAGGAAACCCATTGGAAAAAAGGGAATAATCCCAGAATCTCGAATAAGGTCTTTGCGACTCCTGTCAGCACATCACACAAATCCAAACCAAGAGGAGTTGCCATCATGTTTAATAAGAATCTAATAATTGAGGAACAGTATAAGGTTACAGATGAAGACTCTAGGTACATCATCTGGCAAGGTAAAATAAATAATGAAGAATACACACTTGCAAATGTTTATTTACCTAATCACAACCAAATTAGATTCTTGAAGACATTTTTCATAGTATTTAATCAGATTAAAAGGGGTTGGTTAATCCTATGCAGAGACTTCAATATGACCATAGATCATATATTAGATAGATCATATCCTAGAAGTGACTCAGGGGGAGTAAGTAAGAGATTATCCAATCAATTTTAATTTTTAAAACAAGCTCTCTACGATGGTTGGAGAACCCTTAACCCTGAAACTAGGGAATATACCTACCATTCAGGGAGACATAATTGCTACTCTAGAATAGACCATTTTTATTGGAAGTAAATACATTAAATCTAGTTGATTCTATTGACATTGGTGATATTTCATGGTTGAACCATGCTATGCTGGTCATGACCATTAGTGATTCCCAAGATAATAAACAAAATAGACATTGGAAAATGGATCCGAATCTATTATTCTCACAAGAATTTGCAGTCAAACTTAAAGAGGACATAACGTGCTTTTTTGAGCATAATAAAGATTCTATACCTTCATACACCACTAGTTTGAGTGCTCACAAGGCAGTTGTTAGAGGCCTATTTTTTGCCAAAGCAGCGTTATTGAGCAATAATAGAGGGAAATCCTTAAGAGAACTCTATATAAATTGAAATAAACTTCAAAGTCTGAACAAAATAGCTCTGTATCCAATTAATGACCTTCAGATCAAGAATATTAGACTACAGATTCAGGAAATTTACAAAAACAAACGGATAGTATGACATTGAGATTTCAACAGGATTATGACACATTGACAAACCTGGCTAATAGGGTTGAAAAACAAAGATGAAGTCAGAAAATTAATGTTATAAGAGACAAAGATAATCACAAGGTTTATCATCCAAATCAATAGGAGAGATATTTGAAAATTATTACAGCTCACTCTATAATCTGGAGTCCGATAAAACAGTCATAAAAAATTCTAAGGATGAAATTGATGCATTTTTATCTGGGATACATTTACCAAATATATTGAGAGTTGACTTAATGTCTTTTGGAGAAATATCTTGGTTTAAGTCATCTGAGTCCATAATAGCAAAGCTGCCCCTGAATAAAGCCCCGGGGGTTGACGAATTTATAAATCTATATTATAAGAGATATTCGCAGATTCTCAGTCCACACCTGTCCAGTATGTTCCACAAAATCAAAAATACAAAATATATGCCTTTAGAGATGAGGTAAGAATTATAAACAAACATACTCAAGCAAGATAAAGTCAGAGTCAAATAAAAATTACCGGCCAATTTCATTATTAAGACTTAATAAATATATTTCAAAATGAATTTACCTGGATCAGGTAGGGTTCCTTTACAATAGACAAGGACCTGATAATATAAGAAAATTCTTGGACTTGATATCCTATGCTAAGAAGAATGGAACTCGTCTTTTCACCCAGGCATTATATGCCGAGAAGGCGTATGACAGAGTGAATTGGAGCTTCATAGAAACAGTACTGGACAGGTTTGGACTGGGTTCAGATCAAGAGCCATCAAGGCCTTGTACAGAAACTCAAGAGCATGTATCTCTGATCTAGACTTCGAATCTAAGAAATTTGGAATATTAAATGGCACAAGACAAGGTTGCCCTCTGTCACCCCTGATATTTATATTGACTTTAGAACCTTTAGCAGAAGCTATAGGATCAACACAGGGTATTAGGGTGGCAGATCGGCAATATAAGACAACAATGTATGCAGATGATATTGTAATCACTCTTACTGACCCTGAAAAATCTATACATACCTTGCTGAATATTTTGGAGAGATATGGCAAAGTGTCATACTTTAAAATGAACACCTCTACAAAACAATTTAATGAGAGTATATGACCATATTAGAAATAATCTGAGAGAGTGGAATATAAATTAATTATCCTGACTAGGAAGAATTAACCTAATTAAAATGATGACAATCCCTAAAGTTATGTATATCTTGAGGTATATACCTCAAGTAGTGCCAATGTATTAGCTTTTAAGGTTCCAAAGTATGATAAATTCCTAAATAAAAATAAGAAATCTCGTTTAGGTCTAAAAATGATTAAAAGAAGAATAGTAAGAGGAGTTCTTGCTGCCCCATCGATTATGGATATACATACCTCAGTAATTTTACATCACATTCTGTGTTGGAATATATACACGAACCAACCGTGTTGGTATCAATTAGAATCAGATATTATTGGTCTTCCGGTAGGCTTATTATTATGGTTACCAAAAATGGAGAACGGTTTGACTATAAAAATATCAGGGGGGATCCAATCTCTCATTGTATTTTGGTACCAAAGTAGAGACAAACTGGACCTGGCAAAATACCCATCTCCTTTATCCCCAGTGGATATATTACATTGGAAAAATCATAATATTGACGTGGAAAGGCTGAAACGGGGGGGATAAAAATTATATGAGACCTTTACACTAAGAACACTTTAGTTACCCACCAAAGCATAATGGATAGATTTCAGATATTTGGACTAACATGGTTAGCCTACTTGGCTATCAGAGGAGAATAAAATACTCTGGGCTTTCAACTAGATAAATGTAGGGAATTTACCCCTCAGAAACAAAATATAATTAAAATAGGGATTCACAATCTATAGCAGGGTGCAGTAATATCAGATCCAAAGATGAAATGAATAAATCATCTAAGATGGTTAAATGGGAAAGGGACCTGGAATTGGCCTGGCCCATAAAAGTTTGGAATAAGGCATGTATACTAGTTAAGGCTACATCAAAGGGTTCATCTTACTGAAAAAGTGTATATCAAACTAATCCAGAGATGGTACATTGTCCCCATAACCCTGAGTAAGTTTAACCCCAAAAATAGTGATCTATGCTGGCAGGGTGTGGACAAAGGGGTTGGTATTCTCCACCAATGGTGACAATGTATAGTAGTCTAGGAGTTCTGGAAGGAATCCCTGGCAAAATGTTTAGATATAACTAAAAGAACGATACCCCTTAACCCAAAAATATGTTTATTTCATATGCTGCCAGATATAATATCAATTTCAATTAGATATTTTGTTTGATATATACTATTAATCCTGAAATAAAGGTATGGAAGTCAGATCGAATGACGACATGGAATAAAGTGGTGAATCACATAAATAGAGATAGAGATATGCAAAGGGGACTTATTCGCCTTAAAAAAAGTGGAAAATGTGTCAAGGCTAAATGGTTAATTTGGGACCATTATAACCATGTATAGATATGCCCATGGTGATACTTGTTATTGATAATAATTCGGACTGGATATGTGAAATGTCTTGTATGAATGAATGATTGTATATTTTTTATATGTTTTGTATATATTGAAAATATATTTATTTTTTTTGGAAAAGTAAAAAAAAAAAAAAGAATTGGATTACTATGATGTTTAATGGCTTGCCTTGAATTTAAATAATTCTGTCATGTATTGGTTTGTAACTAAGTACTGCTTTGATAACTATTTAATTGACTATGAGAGCTATTCCATTTCTTCTTCTGGATTCTTGACTATAGTAGAAGATCTAGTAGTTGTCACATGTGAATTGTCCCATTCCAGACCATTTGAATTCACTAATTCCCAGGATATCGATGTTTAAACTTGTCATCTCATATGTGACCATGCCAAGTTTGCCATGGTTTATAAACATTTCAGGTTCCTATTCTGAATTGGTCTTTGCAGCAGCAGACTTTCTTTTCACCTCCAGACACAACCGCAGTTGGGTGTCCTCTCTGCTTTGGCTCAACCACTTCACTAAAACAGGTGCTACCTGTACTCACCTTATGCTATTCCCCAGTAAAGTGGTAGGCACCACTTTCTGTCCTGAGAGTCTCATCTTCCAGTGCAACATCATTATACCTCCGTTTGTGCTTGTCCATAAGGTTATCTTAGCAAAGATACGACAGTGGGTTGCCAATTCCTTCTCCAGTGAGCTGCAATTTGTTTGACCTCTCTACTATGACCTGTCCATCTTGGGTGACCCAACATGGTATAGCTCACAGCTTCATTGAAGTACACAAGCCCCTCCACCATGCAAGGTAGTGATCCAGAAGAGTTCTTTCCCCTTACTATATCCCAAATCATGGTTTATGTGTGTAATTTATATATTGAGTATTTCAAAAAGTGTCAAGTACACTTATATGCAGAAATGTCACTATATATAGACACCTATCACATGATACGCATCAGGAGCCAGTATGTCATTCATACACCTGTTAGACTATATATCAGTTACCTTTTGGTTTATGAGCCTGATAAAGGGCTGAATCAGGGGGCAGTTGAGAAGTTTCCAATCAGCTGTGAAGAAGTCCACCAGATCGATGAGGCTGCTAAAAGTCAAGTTATCGTTCATGACCAATTCCCCTTTTGTATTCTTTTTAATGAGAAAGTGTTTTACTTCGTCGATATCACGTACTGTACAAAGGAGACACAAAAAGAATACACAACCAGTAAATGTGCCCTTATATATTCTGTATGACAGAGATGGGAGGGGATTTGATATATTTAAAGGCAAATAATGTAAATACTCTTATTAGGTTAATGAGTTAATGTTATTCTTTTAAGTGTTTTATCATATAAAATGTACACTTTACTTATTTCTAAAGACCCCTGAGTAATGTATTCTCACCTTATAGAACCTCCTTTTCTTTTCCCGTTCTCTCTCATGTAGGGTACCATGTTTCACAGTTGTTACCTAGGGCCACACCCACAGGGAGGGGATTAACACAACAAGTGCAAGCCTCTTCCTTGTGGCTCAGAAATTTACAGTAAACAGTATTAATTTGCTTTATGCTATTTACAAATAACAAATATTTACCTAATTGTTATCTTGTAATTTAAAGGCCCTCTACACTATTTAAGCGCCAGGTTACATATTAAAATGCTGATAACTTTTTCCTATTCCCAGAATAAATTACCTGTATGCCTCTACAATGATATAAACAGTTTTAAATTGGGAGGTTTTTTAGAAGAGGAATAGAGTTTACATGTGTCTGGGAATCGACTCACCTGAAAGTACATAGTCTCCAGCGTTTGTCTTGCTCGGTCTGACAAGAAAGCAGCCATGTGTGTTGGGCGGAAACAAGAGAAGCTCTTCTGCAGCTGAGTCTTCAATGTCTATGTACCAGCTGGAAGAGCATCCAATCAGTGAGTCAGAGAGGAGACAGCCAAGAGATGAGGAGGACGATGTAAGAGGACAGGTGAGGGGTTAGGAGGACAGGTAAGTAGGATGTGTGATGAGCAAAAGTGAGAATTAGAGTGAACAGGCGATGAGAACATGGAAAGCGAGGATTGAGGAGGGCAGATGAGGCACTTTCAGATGGAAACATACTACTATACAAATACATATATTTATAGCTATGGTTGTTGCTTCAGGTTGGATGCAATGTGAAACAAGATATCAAGGATTGCTAGTATCCCAAGGTGTCTACCACCTATAAGGAAGTCATTAGTTAACAACAGGAAATTAAAAGAAAAAAAATAAGTACAACTTTAACGCCGAAGGTAAAAATACATTTAAAAAAATCCAGGGTTGGACACACAATTTAAAAATGGCAAGATCTTTGGAATAATATTACCTACTTTATTAGTATGAGTAAGTTATTTTTATATATCACACATTGGTGGGCTAAACAAAAAATTCCACCATACAGTGTTGTGGAAAAAAATCTTCAGTTTTTACTGTGCGTTGAAACCTTTATTGTCCTATATCAATACCCTTAAATTCTCTGTATTTGTCAAAATACAAAATCTCATATAGGGATCAGGGAACTATGATAGTAATATAGTGGCCATCTGTGTTGCCCGTATTGCTTGAAATAAATACTTGTTCCCTTAAATTTTCCCTCTTAGAATCTGTATAGTGGAGTGGGAGCGATTGGCCCCTTAAAGCAGGCTCCAATAGATACTCGTATCGTAATTATAATACTGTAGTTATCTTGCAAAATAGATATCCTGCATAGATTGAACACAAGTCAGTATCCCCCACTCACACAGAACACTCATAAATATTGGGTAAGGACAGGTTAGGATGCACAATCTTTCAGACACTCACACACTGCATGGCAAACGAACGCCTACATGCTCCAACGTAAGGACGCATGCAGCTCTGTGCGCCTGACGCTTTTTGACGTCACTAGGCGTCTTCCTCAAAGGCAAAACATGGATTAACAAAGGATCCCCCTATTTAACTGGTTCCCATCACCATGGATACCTAATATGTGGCATATGAGCCCAGGGGACTATGGGAAGTTTCATAATGCTGTGTAAATATCTCTAAGTAATATCTAGATACCTAGAGACGGGATTAGCATGAAAACGGAATACAAGAGCAATATATTGGCCTTAGAAGAAAAAAAGAGAGTTATATACGCATCTAATAAACGCATCTAATAAAAAGTAGTAGTATACATCTACAAAGAAATTCATTCATATCCAAACTGAGAAGAACAGCTATATAGAAGGCAGTAATCAAAATTAACCTCTGGGTAACTCCCATAGGTGGCAACTGTATATGACTTTAAAATCCCCTCCACTTCCAAAAGGTATAAGAGGGAATAAACGTCTTGTTATTTAAGTGGGCACAAGGATAAAGGGGTCTAATCAATAAATAAGAGACTAAAAAAGAAAACGTATGTGTCAGGCTATAAATGGCCCTACGTGTTGCATATATTGGATGCAAAAAAAGTTTCATAATGCTGTGTAAATATCTCTAAGTAATATCTAGATACCTAGAGACAAAATCTACGTAGGAAAATCTACGTAGGTAAAACAAGGCACCAAATACGTAGAAGAATAGGGTAACATGTTTATTCCATAAAAAATTACCTTGATACACCTATTGCACGTCATGTTAGATATTACCACAGAGGTATTAGGGAAGTCCTGTCATTTACTATACTTGAGCGAGTACATATGGGTCCTAGAAAAGGAGATCTGGAGAAAAAAATGGCTTTTGTTTTTCATTTGACTTTACTATTACACCATCACAGACACTTTAGCACCTTTTCTCTTGTTTTTTGCATCCAATATATACAACACTTATGGCCATTTATAGCCTTACACATACGTTTTCTTTTTTAGTCTCTTATTTATTGATTAGACCGCTTTATCCTTGTGCCCACTTATATAAGAATACGGTTATTCCCTCTTATACCTCTTGGAAGTGGAGGGGACTTTAAAGTCATATACAGTTGCCACCAATGGGAGTTACCCGGAGGTTAATTTTGATTACTGCCTTCTATATAGCTGTTCTTCTCAGTTTGGATATGAATTAATTTCTTTGTAGATGTATACTACTACTTTTTATCAGATGCGTTTATTAGATGCGTATATAACTCTCTTTTTTTCTTCTAAGGCCAATATATTGCCCTTGTATTCCTTTTTCATGCTAATCCCGTCTCTAGGTATCTAGATATTACTTAGAGATATTTACACAGCATTATGAAACTTCCCATAGTCCCCTGGGCTCATATGCCACATATTAGGTATCCATGGTGACGGGAACCAGTTAAATAGGCGGATCCTTCGTTAATCCAAGTTTTGCCTTTGAGGAAGACGTCTAGTGACGTCAAAACGCGTCAGGCGCACGACGCTGCATGCGTCCTTACGTTGGAGCACGTAGGCGTTCGTTTACCATGCAGTGTGTGAGTGTCTGAAAGATTGTGCATCCTAACCTGTCCTTTTACCCAATATTAATGTGTGTTCTATGTGAGTGGGGGATACTGACTTGTGTTCAATCTATGCAGGATATCTATTTTGCAAGATAACTACAGTATTATAATTACGATACAAGTATCTATTGGAGCCTGCTTTAAGGGGCTGATCGCTCCAACTCCACTATACAGATTCTAAGAGGGAAAAACTTAAGGGAACAAGTATTTATTTCAAGCAATATGGGCAACAGAGATGGCCACTATATTACTATCAAAGTTCCCTGATCCCTATATGAGATTTTGTATTTTGACAAATACAGAGAATTTAAGGGTATTGATTTAGGACAATCAAGGTTCTAAAGCACAGTAAAAACTGAATAATTTTTTCCACAAAACTGTATGGTGGAATTTTTTGATTAGCCCACCAATGTGTGATATATAAAAAGGACTTACTCATACTAATAAAGTAGGTAATCTTATTCCAAAGATCTTGCCTCTTTTTAAATTGTGTGTCCAATCCTGGATTTTTTTTTAAAGTATTTTTACATACGGCGTTGTGATCCATAAGATTATTAAAGTTGTACTTAATTTTTTCTTTTAATTTCCTCTAGTTCCAATTCTAGTACATTGTTACTTACATCTGCTGTTCATCCGTTGTATTCTTTCTAAGACAATTGCTTGGTATTAACCCCACTTCACCAGTTCTCCTTCCACTCGTATCCAGCTTTGCTGCCCGCCACCAGCACTTATGCTTCTCCAGTATTTGGAATTCCTCTCCTTCCACAAAGCTCATCTCATTTTTATGTGTGGCCTGGAAGCCATACTCACTCACGTATTTCTCGAATGGCTGCTTGGACTCCATGTTTTCTTCTGTTGTCACACTTTCTACCTGAAGCTTCACACCAGGAAACAGAAATGAGCAGATTCATTACTTTCAGTTCTGAGAGATTGTGAGTCAGAGGTGGATATTGTCCCCAAGGTCTAACAAACCATTGGGTTAAAGGATATTTATTCGTTTTTACAGTTTTAATCTAAAGAACGGTGATAAAGAACTTATTTCATGCATACAATCTAAGGTAACAATGTTATCAACAACAATACATTAAAATTGACAGTGGTGGGTAATAAAGAAGAGCTGAAAAATGACATTTGACAGACATTTGTTTAATTTATATTTGTTTTCCTTGTTCAACTAGACATGCTTATTTTTTTTTATTTTTTTTTACAATTCTCCACAGATAATCTCAATTAATTGCTGTTGATAATTAACTCAGAGATGGATCGTTCAGTTAATTCGTACATAAAATAATTTCTATATACATTTTAAGGAAATTCCAATTATTACAACTGTGTATATGTTTACATATTTTTTAATTTCTTCAATAAATGTGACCTTTTCTTTGACACTTTAAACTTGACCACCTGCATACTGTTGAGGGTATTTGTAGACCAACTTATAATTGTGGCTGCTGTTTTGCAATTAAAATGTCCTGCGTTATACTGAAATTGTAGCCTATGGATTTATAACCCATTGAACCCAATAGGCATATGTACTTGTTTTTTCAATTTCTACTTTTGTCTAACCTATTATATTGCAGACCACACTTTGGGAGTAAAATGTCCCTTCCATTCTATACAGGTGCAAGCTCCATATCACAGAAGTGGCTTTCATAGCTCTCAGCCTTTATTCATTGCTGTGTCACCTCCTTCCAGGACCAATCCTTATTCATGACAGCCTGCATGATAGTTACTTCTACCAGAAATCCATCATGGATTGTTTGTCCTTGCTGTCCATCTAGTCAATGAGCTGGCAAGATGGGCAGCAAAGATAGTAGGCCTTGAAGGTCGCAATGACCCCCTGGTTCATAGGCAGGATGAGTGAAGTAGATTTGGGTGGCAGGAACACTCAGCCAAATTGTTAGAATATCTTCGAGCATTGTCCATTAACAGTTGGCCTAAAGTCCTTTGCACCTTTGATAGTGCTGCACAGATCATCAGAAATGCTCGCTGAACCACTCCTGTTGAATTGCCACATAGCTGTCAAATTGAATTTAGCAATGCCCTTCATGGTCCTGGGGTCTTTGAGTGGTAGACCAGCAATGGTCTGATTATGAAGTCACCACCGGCATTCCCACCCAGAATCGGTCTTCGGCCGATTTGAAGCCCGGTGCTCTCTTCTGCTCCCTTGATATAAATGTGCGGCTTGCCATCCGCTTCCAGAAGATGCCATTCTCATCCACATTGAACACCAGTTCAGGAGGGTAATTCCTTCTTGCCACAATCTCATTTAAAGTGATTGGAAAGGTTACAGCCACTTCAGTGTCAGTCCTCGCCACTTCCCCCGTGAGCTTTATGTTATGGAGGTTGTTCCACTTTTTGAAGTGGTCAAACCAACCTCTACTGGTTGAGAAACATTCCGTCACATCTGGCGTTTTGCTCTGGATATGGCTGTAAATACTTCTCGCTTCTCCATGACGATGGCCTTGCTGAGAGGCATGTTACACTACAGATCATTGTCTATCCAGATGGACAACCGCTTCTCCATCTCCTCAAGGGCGTAGTATCTGAAGATGCAGTGCTGGTGGTCACTGAAGATCTCATCTTGTCTTTATTCTTCAAGATGGTGTGGATCGTGGAGGTTGACCACTTCAGGTAAGCTCCAATATCCACTTGCCGCTCCCCTTTCTCCAAGAGGTCCAGCACCTGCTTCTTTTACATCCAAAATAATACTCTGAGAATACTCTAGTGCTTCAACTTGCCCTGGTCTTCCTTGTGCTCAGACATGTTTCGTATAACAGTACAAAAAAATAAATGAAAGTAATGTAGATTACACACATTATGAGAAACAAGGGAACAATGAAAATATCCTGTACCTTACCTCTGGATGTTGTAGGTAGGATCTGTGAGTCTTTCTCTCCAAGATCGAAGATTATTTTCTCTCTCTCTCCCTCTCTTAATGCTGTGACACTGTTAAGAAGGGTAAACAGGGTCATGCGAGGAAAAAACAGTGTTATCACGAAACACGTTCAGCTGGGATTGGCGAACAAAAAACAGCACTATGGCGGGTTTAGCGCAAAGCAGGGAATTACAGAGAAAATAGAGATCTAGCGAATCATTGCTAAAAGGGGTATTGTTAAGCGGGGTATACAAAGTACACCCCTCACATTTTTGTAAATATTTAATATACATTTTCATGTGACAACACTGAAGAAATGCCCCTCTGCTACAATGTGAAGTAGTAAGTGTACGGCCTGTATAACAGTGTAAATGTGCTGTCCCCTCAAAATAACTCAACACACAGCCATTAATGTCTAAACCGTTGGCAACACAAGTGAGTACATCCCTAAGTGGAAATGTCCAAGTTGGGCCCAAAGTGTCATTATTTTGTGTGGCCACCATTATTTTCCAGCACAGCCTTAACCCTCATGGGCATGGAGATCACCAGAGCTTTACAGGTTGCCACTGGAGTCCTCTTCCACTCCTCCATGATGGCATCACAGAGCTGGTGGATTTTAGAGACCTTGCACTCAACTTCTTTGGTCGACCATGGCGAGGCCTGTTCTGAGTGGAACCTGTCCTGTGAAACCGATGTATGGTCTTACCCACTGTACTGAAGGTAAAGGTGATGGACTGGCCAAGCATGTCTCCAGACCTAAACCCTATTGAGCATCTGTGGGGCATCCTCAAACGGAAGGTGGGGGAGTGCAAGGTCTCTAACATCCACCAGCTCCAGGATGTCATCATGGAGGAGTAGAAGAGGACTCCAGTGGCAACCTGTGAAGCTCTGAACTCCATGCCAATGAGTGTTAAGGAAGTGCTGGAAAATATTGGGGAGAGGAGAGAGAAATTAGAGAGAGGACCCTGAAGGGTTTCAGGATATATTTGTGGATGCTGTGTGTGAGATGGGCTTTTACAATTCTGGAGAGTGGTGGTTGCATTGCATAATGCAAGGTGTCTACTTCTGGACCAGTGAGAATGAAGGGGTGTGGTGTCTACCTTATCCAGTTACCAAACAAAGGCTCTGGACATGCGCCTGATTCCTCCTCCTCCACACCTCCCTCCCCTGATAATAACAACCCCCCCCACCCCCATCACCTTGCTCTCATGATGAAGAGCGAACGAACACAAAATGGATTCCCATGATCAAACATTCAGATTTTTCCCCAAAATATTTATGAGGCAAATAAATGTAAAAATCCACTTTGCAGTGGCAAATTATTAAATGTATTTTTTTAAATGGATTCATATATAATGCATTTTGCTATTATATTTTTTGGCCCCTAGCTTCAGCCGTCCCTAAACTGTATGCCCAGATTTACTGCACCTCACCATACCGTCCCGTGTACATCCCCAGGAAGAGTTAAACTGGAAAGTGGCTGCATGTGCCGAATTAACTCATCATCAACCGTAGGAGGGTTATGTTTGTTTAAACCAAAGAAAACACTAAGAATGATGTAACTTAGTGTGGTTGTTATTGTATATTAGTCAGCAATCAACAGTCTCCAGGCACCATTTTGTTTTCTCTCCTTAATAGTTTTCTATCCATGTGCAAATATTTCCTGTGGTTACTTTACTATGTATAGAAACTGCTAAACCAAATGAGACCAAATCAATTGAATTGCCCTTGTATAAGTTACCACTTCCTCATAGATACTTCTTGCTTTGTTTTGTTTGTTTTTTACTTTCTAAAATGTTTGCTCATTATCAAACTTAGCTATTCAAAGAAAAAATGTGACCACAGTAGCCCTTTAAGTAAATAAATATTTATGACAGTCCATTTACTAAAGAAAAATCACTACTGTACAAGTAGATGAATAAAAATAGACCAAATATTTAACTGTAAAAGGTCGGAAAAGTTTGAACTTCACCAATAAACAAGAATAAAACAAGAGAAAGAAACAGCTAAATATATCATGACAAATAAAAGTTTAATTAAATCGTACGGAGAAAGAAAAAAAAATAGAGGATATATTAAAAAACAAAAATGTTTTCGTTATTTTATACTACGGATTTGCTTTTCAACAATATCTTGGAAGGAAGGCCGTGCTTTTACATCTTTGTCCCATCGTGTTAGCATTACTTTATATATATTACTACTATATAGAGCTGGAATCCCTGTATCCCCAGGAGAGGCACGTTAAGGCCATTTTAACCTGGGAGACAGTGAGAACGATATCTCTGTATGTTTGTGATTGTGCGTTAGTCAACAATCAAAAGTCCCCAGGCACCATTTTGTTTCCTGATCCTAATAGTTTGTTATACATGTGTAAATATTTACTATATTTATGCTGCTGTCTATGAAAATTCCCATATGGCAGTGAGTCAAAAACTGTTACTCCAAATGTGACCAAATCAACTGAATTGTCTTGGTCCAAGATCTCAGTTCCTTTTTAGTTGTTTTTATATTTAATTTTTATACACCATCATAATACATTTTTGCACATAGACTTTATTTTTTAAAAACGTAAATATTTATTAGTACGAATATTAAAATCAACTCAAATATGATTGGTTAAAATAAAATGATAGCTGGGCAACTCTTTACCAGATATAAGGAGTTCTCTTATATTATCTGTCAGAATATAGTATATTGCTTTTATTATTATTACTAGGAAAGTGGCCATCAAAAATGAAGGGAATAAAATTGTAAACTTGGCAATGCTGTTTGCCACACAATGTTAGGATTTTGCCCCTCTGAGCACCTTTGGTGCTCATAGCGAGCACCTCGCTGAGAGCCTCTCCCCCCATGTTCTTCAACTTTCCTGGTTTGCAATGATCACCTTCGGCGCTCATCGCGAGCCCAACAATGAGCGCCTTCGGCACTCATTGCAAGCCTCTCCCCCATGTACTTTATAGGGCTCACGCTTGAGCACTTTGGGCGCTCATTGCTAGCCTCTCCCCACCATGTAGTTTAGGGGCCTCGCTATTAGTGTTACTGCCTTGTGTGCTCATCGCAAGGCCTGTAATAAGCGCCTTTGGCGCTCATGGCAGCCTAAGTCCCGCTGGCCTCGCAGTGGCGTGCCGCAATGTGAATAACATTCTTGGTGCAGTTGTCAACTGCGAGGCTCGCAGTCAACGGCTTACCTTACTACAGGCCGCAAAAGTGACAAACAGCCCTGCAATGACCAACGTTCTTGGTCCACAATTATATATATGATTCACTCAAGCACTAGTATTGGACTCAAGGAAAAATAGAGAAATTCTGCTGCTATAGACCCAGATTCCAATATTAATTACAATCTGGTGAAGAGTTGTCTCGCCATAATTTTATTATTTTAACTGATTGTATTTTCGTTGATTTTAATACATATACTAATAAATATTTGCCATTAAATGAAAGTCTACATACAAAAATGTTTTGGACAATAATCAACTGTAAATCCATCTCTACTACCAGCTTGCTACAGAAGAAGTGACCATCCTGTCCCACTATAGAGACTGTGATGGTGGCTCTTGTGAAAGTGATACATTTTGGAAAGTGTGAAGTTCACATGAAAATTATAGGAGAGCTGCATTGTGGTCATAGGTTGGAAAATTCCGGAAAAACTAAAGCTTTGCCTTCAATACACTCCTGTAAGAAAATCTCTGACTATATGTTTTCCACATATATACATATATATATATATATATATATATATATATATATATATATATATATATATATATGATTTTTGACAAAATGTCATGACATATTCTTGGAACCCTCTTAAACCCCACAATCAACACTTTTGGACTCACATTGGCTTATTAATATCCAAGGTTGTTAAAATGGACATGAGACTTGGTTAAGGACTATTTTAATGTTTAGTGTAGTGTGGGCCACAATAATTAATGTTATGGTTGCTATAGTGTGTTATGTGCCTTGTAGTAGTGTTATGTTACTTGTAATGAACAGATACAATTTTCCACAATGTTTGTAGTGTGACAACTAAGAGTTAACTCTGCAGGAATTTGAATGTGTATAAGGCCCCAGATGTTACGTTACATTCGAATATCTTCTGAGTGGTCAAAGATAGTCAGAATATTTGAAGTTAGTTTATTGCTCTCGCTTAATGCCAGCAGTAAATACCAGATCAGATAAATCTCACAGGAAGGAATGAAGGATGGGGTTGGAGCTGTAGTAAGAGGGAGGAATTAATTAGGTGGACATGTCGGGAAGTCTTTTTTTTGGTGTTTGATATATCTGTGAAAAGAAACAAAAAATAAAGGTCAGTCTGTTTTGCGCTAAGCAAAGGTGCATGTGTTCTTGTATTCTAACTAAAGGGATCTGATGGTGCCTGCCTGTTCAGCAATGATGTCCTGATCTGAATTGTTTGCTGGGCACTGAGATATTGAACACAAAAGGCACAGCCTAGAGAGAGAAAATTGAGGTGCATCTGGCCCTCAACTCTGGGTCGTAACACTAAATAATAATAGCGATTAGGTTTTGGACATATTCCTCTTTTTTGGGGCTTACTGTTTGGTGCACATGGATTTATTTGAAGCAATTGCACATAATGGAGTATTTATTTTGAATATACAGAATAGTGCATTAGATGTATATGATAGCTCTATTTATTGTTCTGTTTCTTTAAGCCATACACTTGTTTGACTCATCTTTGAAGTTGCAGCCTGCATTTTCCCTGACTATTTTTTTTTATTTGGTTCACTGTACTTCTTAACTTCATGTAATGCATGCAACCACTGTATAAGCACATAACCCCCCAGAAGAAGTTCTTTAATATGTCAAAATGTACGTTGTGGCACTTTGATACTGAATTATTTGTGCGGATATATGAATTTACTTAAAATCTTGTCCATTTTTCATTACAATTTTATTTGCTTTATGAAATTTGTTTGGAAAGTAGAGAAACAACAATGTTTATATTTTACACAAGTAATAAGTATCAAAATATTTACGTTTTAAACATAGACAATTAATATTTTTTCTTTTAATTTAATAATTAATGCATTTGATTAAACAAAAAAAAAATTCAAAGGAGGCGATGGACTTCCAGCAGGACCATCATACATTCTGTGCCTTGTAAACAGTTTACCATAGGATTATCTAACAATTTACAACTATTCACTAGTACGTCACAGTAAATGTGTTGGAATTTACCAGACTTTATCCAGTTGTGGGGAATTTTATATTGATTTTGCTAGGACCTATTGTTGTAGGGAGGTTACTGAAGTCTTGCAGGTCAATAAAAATATTAAGACTTTTATGATTTTGACTGGTTGGCCTATGGCATATCTTGGATGTATGTTGGTAATTAAATTGGTGCCTTTTCTAAATGTATTATCTTTGTACAGAGACTGTCCCAAGGTGAAAGTCCCATACAACTGGATCCCAAATGACCAAACATCAGATTTAACGGAAATCATCAAGAAACATGGTAGGTGTCCTTAAATGACCAGAGTCGTACTCTAATAAGAGGATCTATACTGTATATTTAAATTAGACATTAGTCAGTGATAAACGTAATATTTAATGTATGAATCCAGTGTTCCTTTAACAAAACAAGAAGAGACACAAATAAAACACTGAAGATATTTGGATTTTTCACACATTATAGTGGTTGGGCAAATATATTACTCTCTTCTCTGTCTTATCTCTTTATATTAATTGTTGTGATTTTACAACCAGCAATAATTTCCTTAAACGTTCAGTTATAGGCAGTAAAAGGTGAATTTGAAAGTAAATAGTTTTACACTATATTCACTATTATATAATAAACTAGCGAATTGCCTGTCAAAAAATTACGGCAATGAACTTGTAAGGTAGCTAATGGTGTTTTGTGTCTACTACTGAAATATATAATACATTAATAAATGAATATACTTTACCTATTTTGAAGCATTGTGTTGAAGAGCTGGCAATCTGTTTTGATGTTGCTGCAGCATTAGTGGTGTGGAGCTGCTTAATGTGTGCAGTGTAATAGTGTGCGTGCGCGAGACCAAACCGTTAGCGTAGTTGTGTACTTCTGCATTGGCGTAAAATGGCGGATAATGTGTGGTATGCATCTTAGCGGAATATCCGTAGGTCGTTTGTGGTATTTTGCGAGTTTCTTGTTGTGTTTTGCGTGTTTAGAGTGCTGTAGCCTCGTTTTCGTTTTGTTCGGCGGACATTTTTTAGTGTTCAAACTCTTTTATTTTTAGTTAAATGAAGGTGTAAGTTGCTTTTTTGAGGTCCTGCTTCCTCTTGCTGTAGGTAAGCTTTTTATGTATGTGCTGTGTGTATATATTGTGTTTAGAATTTTGTAATGTTCGCGAGTTGCGTCCGATTATTGCGAGGTCGTAATGTGTGGTAACGTGTCTCGTATGTTGTTTGCGTTGCGAGGTAAAGTTTGTGAGGGTCGTAGTTGGTGTGTCATGTTGTTTGTGTTGCGACATAAAGTTTGCGAGGCCTTTGGCGCTCCATGCCAGCAAATGAGGCCCTCGCCCGCGGCCCTCGCTACGCGAGGGCCGCAAGCGTTAGCAACAACTCGTACGCTCACAACTATATATGTGATATCATTGCTCATTTTTGAATGCAATTATTTGCAGTGAAATCATATAATCGTTTTCAAAACTACTACTACCGAAGGCACTCCTTGCCAGCAACTAAGGACCTCGCAAACTTTACGTCGAAACGCAAATAACACGACACACAAATTACGACACTCGCTAAATTTTACGACCAACGCAAACAACATACGACACAAGTTCACGCACATTACGGCCTCGCAACACTCGGACGCAACTCGCGAACATTACAAAATTAAAAACTCAATACATACACAAAGCACATACATAAAAAACTTACCTACAGCAAGAGGAAGCATCCAGGACCTCAAAAATGCAACTTACACCTTCATTTCACTCAAAATCAAAGAGTTTAGACACAAAAAAATTTGCTAAGCGAGAGAAAAAATGGCCGCCGAACAAAACGAAAACGAGGCTACACACGCAAACACCATACGAGACACGTTACCAGACATTACGACCTTGCAAACATCGGACGCAACACGCCGACATACAAACATTTAAAACACAATAAATACACACAACACACACATAAAAAGCTTACCTACAGCAAGAGAGACCATCCAGCACCTCCAAAAAACAAGTTACACATTCATTTAAATAAAAATAAAACACTTTAGACACTAATAAAATCGCTAAGCGAGACAAAAAAGGGCCGACGAAAAAAACGAAAACGAGGCTACAGCACTCTCAACACGTAAAACACCACAACACACTCGCAAAAAATCCCTACGAAACTCGAAAAACACCACGAATCACCGACGGATAATCCGCAAAGACGCATACCACAGAAATCCCGCCATTTCACGGCAATGCGGAAGTACACCACTACGCTAACGGTTTCGGCTCGCGCACGCACAGTATTACACTGCACACATTCATCACGCTTACACAGCAGCTCCACACCACTAATTCTGCAGCAACATCAAAACACATTCACAGCTCTTCCACACAATGCTTTAAAATAGGTAAAGTATATTCATTTATTACTGTATTATATATTTCATTATTACACACCAAACAGCATTAGCTACCTTACAATTTCATTGCCGTCATTTTCTGACGGGCAATTCGCTAGTTGTGTATATTTCGTAATATATTGCAACCAATATTGATCACTATATGCTAACCGGTGACAATCCTGACAAACACCTAAACTGTGAGTTTGGGCAAGCTAAAAAGGGGGGAGCCCCTTCTGGATCACTACCTTGTCACGGTGAAGGGGCTTGTGTACCGTAGTGAATATGTGAGCCTTACCATGTAGGGTCACCCAAGCATTTCATAGCAGATAGGTTAGACAAATTGAGGTCCACTGGAGAAGGAACTGGCAACCCACTCAAGTATCTTTGCCAAGAAAACCCTATGGATAAGCACAATCAGAAAGACAAACAAATGTGCCTGGCGTGCTGCATCCATATGGTCACAGAGAGTCGGACACGACTGAAGGACAACAACAAAGAGGAGAGGTCTCTCCATGAAACAAATCATGGCTCAGGAATGTTTCTTTAGGGTTTACACTGGGCCTGGGCCTAGGAGCTATGCTGCCTCCTGTGGAAGGTGCTATTTCTAGCAAACACAAAGGTAGAGAGACTGCCTGGAGAAGCGACAAGATAGTCTAAACTAAAATAAATCTATGTGTGACAATGTCTAGGTGATACTAGGTGATACTAATTCAGGGTTCTATACAGTATATTGCGTTACATCAATTCATTTTTTAGGGTAATCAGCGTGTCTATAACAGAACATAGAACCCCAAACTTTGATGGTGCTCTATAATGGAGTCGTAAAGTGGATATAAAAAGTCTACACACCCCTGTTAAAATGTCAGGTTTCTGTGCTTTAAAAAAATGAGACAAAGGTAAATCATTTCAGAACTTTTTCCACCTTTAATGTGACCTATAAACTGCACAACTAAATTGAAAAACAAACTTTTAGGTAGAGGGAAGAAAAAATATAAAAATAAAATAATATGGTTGCATAAGTATGCACACCCTTAAACTAATACTTTGTTGAAGCACCTTTTGATTTTATTACAGCACTCAGTCTTTTTGGGTATGAGTCTATCAGCATGGCACATTTTGACTTGGCAAGATTTGCCCACTCTTCCTTGCAAAAACACTCCAAATCTGTCAGGTTGCGAGGGTATCTCCTGTGCAGAGCCCTCTTCAGATCACCCCACAGATTTTCAATCGGATTCAGGTCTGGGCTCTGGCTGGGCCATTCCAAAATTTTAATCTTCTTCTGGTGAAGCCATTCCTTTGTTGATTTGGATGTATGCTTTGGGTCGTTGTCATGTTGAAAGATAAAGTTCCTCTTCATGTTCAGCTTTCTAGCAGAAGCCTGAAGGTTTTGTGCCAATATTGACTGGTATTTGGAACTGTTCATAATTCCCTCTATCTTAACTAAGGCCCCAGTCCCAGCTGAAGAAAAACAGCCCCAAAGCATGATGCTGCCACCACCATGCTTCACTGTGGGTATGGTGTTCTTTTGGTGATGTGCAGTGTTGTTTTTTGCACCAAACATATCTTTTGGAATTATGGCCAAAAAGTTCAACCTTGGTTTCATCAGACCATAACACCTTTTCCCACATGCTTTTGGGAGACTTCAGATGTGTTTTTGCAAAATGCAGCCTGGCTTGGATGTTTTTCTTAGTAATCTAAGGCTTTCATCTTGCCACTCTACCCCATAGCCCAGACATATGAAAAATACGGGAGATTGTTGTCACATGTACCACACAGCCAGTACTTGCCAGATATTCCTGCAGCTACTTTAATGTTGCTGTAGGCCTCTTGGTAGCCTCCCACACCAGTTTTCTTCTCGTCTTTTCATCAATTTTGGAGAGAGCTCCAGTTCTTGGTAATGTCACTGTTGCGCCATATTTTCTCCACTTGATGATGACTGTCTTCACTGTGTTCCATGGTATATCTAATGCCTTGGAAATTCTTTTGTACCCTTCTCCTGACTGATACCTTTTTACAATGAGATCCCTCTGATGCTTTGGAAGCTCTCTGTGGACCATGGCTTTTGCTGTGGGATGCGACTAAGAAAATTTCAGGAAAGACCAACTAGAGCAGCTGAACTTTATTTGGGGTTAATCAGAGGCACTTTAAATGATGGCAGGTGTATGCTGACTCCTATTTAACACGATTTGGAATGTGATTGCTTAATTCTGAACACCTCTACATCCCCAGTTATAAGAGGGTGTGCAGACTTATGCAACCACATTATTTTTCTTTCTTTTTTTTCTTCCCTCCACCTAAACGATTTCAGTCTGTTTTTCAATTGAGTTGTACCGTTTATAGGTCACATTAAAGGTGGAAAAAGTTCTGAAATTATTTATCTTGGTCTCATTTTTTTACAGCACAGAAACCTGACATTTTAATAGGGGTGTGTAGACTTTTTATATCCACTGTAGATCTGGGTCTTCAAAATAAACATTAACTCGTCTCTCTACTCAGTATGTGCTTATTTTTACTTTAAAAAAACACAACAACGTCCTAGTACCCACCATGCTTCATGCTGTAACAGAAGACTTTCCTGTTTCCTTCTTTCCAGAGCCTCCACATACTTCTAGGAAACAGAAATTGTCTATTTTCCTTTTTTTCAAGAATTCTGACCATGGTCTCTCCCAGGGATTGCCGCCCAGAGCCTTTAAAGAACAAAGAAGAAGTGAGGAAGAGAAATAGCCTAATGAACACTGGCCAATAATATAAACATCCAAGCCTCACTTACCTCTTGTGCTCTTGGCTGGATACAGGACTGACTCGGGGGGTAGTTGAGATCATCTGTAAAGAAAGCTAGTAGATCTGTAGGTTTTGATGTCATTTCACCGTTCATGACAAATTTCCACTAAACGACTTTTTAATGTGAAAATCTTTGACTTTATAGTATTTATGCACTGTGCTTATATCAGACACACATTACATGGAGACATTCTATATACATACAGATTTATTGCATTTAAAAATAAAACTTTTTTTCCACACCCACAGAGCTGATTACATAGGTACAGTGTACCTACCAATAGAAGCACAAGGCAGACATCTTACAGAGCAGGGTCTGGCTCCTCCTGCTTCCTTCTGCAGAGGACTACATGTGCTATGATTCCTTCCTGCACAAGCTGCTATCACAGGTTGCTACAATGCATTAAGATATATTAGCTGTCTTTGATTTGCCTAACCAAATTATGAATTTTATGGTAATTTAAGCAGGCATATCAAGGGACGTCAACTCACAAAAGCTACTGCTTGCAAACTCAAGAGATTTATCAAACATCAGGATGAGTTTGTTAATGTTTATTTTGATATTTTTTTTTTCATTCAAAAAAATAATTTCCATACACTATTGATTCTTCTCTATCACATGCAGTCATAATCCAGGAAATTAAATATGCCTTTAATGGGCAAAACATGATATATGAAAAACGAAAAACAGCCTTTAATTATTTAACTATCTTATGCAATTTAGCTACATTGGAGGTGGCTGCTAATTTGATTGTTACTAATAAATAGGGACCTGCCTGTCAAAAAATTATGGTAATACAGTTGTAAGGCAGATAATGCTGTTTGCCACACAAAGTTAGTCTTTTGGTTGTGAGAGTACCTTCGGCACTCATTGCAAGCATTGTAGTTGGTGTATTTTTGGTTATCAGAGCTCCTTTGGTGCTCATTGCAAAATAAACATTTGCGCCGATCGCCTTTTGGGAGGTGATTGAGGAGCATGATAATTTAGTGGTGAGGAGGAATACGGGTAAGGTCAGATGAGGACAGTCCATACATATAGAACATGAATACGAAATATAATATGAAACGTGGGTGGGAGAGGTGTGATGGAGGGCAGATGAGGTTTAAAGAAGGCAGGTGAGTTGTCAGGATGGAAATGAATGTACTGGTGAAAGTGAAGACTGTTTGGGAGTAAAGGCAGAGGGGTCAGTGAGCTATGAAAAAGGTAGTTAAAGGCAAATCTAAGTTTCCTGGATTATGAATGCATCTGATAGAGTGCATCAGTAGTGTATGCAAACATTTTTTTGCATGAAAAAATACCAAAATAAACATTTAAACACTTACCTTGAAGAAGTTAGCAAGATGTCTTGTAAATTCTGACAGTTGAAAATAAGGGTTAACACCGTCTCCAAACCCAGGCTAAATTAGCATTCATTTGAAAAATTGTTTTGGCCAATCAGGAGGAAGCATAGGCTGAAATATTTGAGGTTGTGGGCTGTGCTGCAAAGCAGCCTGGGAAATGTAGTCAGACTCATTTAAATAAATAGTACTTTCTAACGGCACCCCATCCTGTGTGCGCAGGACAATTGTGTGCCAACAGCAGCGCGCCGACAATTGCTCGCTGGAAATGCGGTGGTCAAATGAGGGCCGTTCAAAGTGTGCAAGCTTGAACTATCTAAGTATCCTAATGGCCTCAACCCCCCCTAACCCTAACCTTTAGACCTCTAAGCATAAGACTAACCCTTAGGCCTCTAAGCCTAACCCTAACCCTTAGACCCCTAAGCCTAACCCTAACCCTTAGACCCCTAAGCCTAACCGTAAGATCTGTAAACCTGACCCTCACTTTTAAGACCCCTAATAGATCTACACCTAACCCTGAAACCCCTAAGCCTACAACCCCTAAGCCTAACACCCTCACACACACCTTACCTTAGTCCGGCGCCCATTTGTCGGGCACTCAATTGTCTTGCATGCAGTTGTCAGTGCGCTCATGTGTCGGCGCGGTGGTGACGTTGTGCAGGTCTGTTTCCTGCATCACTACTGCTGGGGTTTAAATGTCCCACAAGGAGACAGACCGAGAGAAATAAACTGTGACCCCAGCAACCATGTGACTAGCAGCACTTCCTCTGGATGTCACAAACTGTACCCAGATGCTGTGCGACCTAAACCCACTGTAATGTAAGCTTCCTAGGGGGTGTGCAATTCCAGATAGCAGTATCCAGCATATAAATATGTACAGTGGATTTAAAAAGTCTACACACCCCTGTTAAAATGTCAGGTTTCTGTGCTGTAAAAAAATGAGACAAAGATAAATCATTTCAGAACTTTTTCCACCTTTAATGTGACCTATAAACTGTACAACTCAATTGAAAAACAAACTGAAATCTTTTAGGTGGAGGGAAGAAAAAAAAAAAAGAGGAAAATAATGTGGTTGCATAAGTCTGCACACCCTCTTATAACTGGGGATGTAGCTGTGTTCAGAATTAAGCAATCACATTGCAAATCGTGTTAAATAGGAGTCAGCATACACCTGCCATCATTTAAAGTGCCTCTGATTAACCCCAAATAAAGTTTAGCTGCTCTTGTTGGTCTTTCCTGAAATTTTCTTAGTCGCATCACACAGCAAAAGCCATGGTCCACAGAGAGCTTCCAAAGCATCAGAGGGGTCTCATTGTTAAAAGGTATCAGTCAGGAGAAGGGTACAAAAGAATTTCCAAGGCATTAGATATACCATGGAACACAGTGAAGACAGTCATCATCAAGTGGAGAAAATATGGCACAACAGTGACATTACCAAGAACTGGAGCTCCCTCCAAAATTGATGAAAAGACGAAAAGGAAACTGGTCTGGGAGGCTACCAAGAGGCCTACAGCAACATTAAAGGAGCTGCAGGAATATCTGGCAAGTACTGGCTGTGTGGTACATGTGACAACAATCTCCCGTATTCTTCATATGTCTGGGCTATGGGGTAGAGTGGCAAAACGAAAGCCTTTTCTTACAAAGAAAAACATCCAAGCCAGGCTACCTTTTGCAAAAACAAATCTGAAGTCTCCCAAAAGCATGTGGGAACAGGTGTTATGGTCTGATAAAACCAAGGTTGAACTCTTTGGCCATAATTCCAAAAGATATGTTTGGCGCAAAAACAACACTGAACATCACCAAAAGAACACCATACCCACAGTGAAGCATGGTGGTGGCAGCATCATGCTTTGGGGCTGTTTTTCTTCAGCTGGAACAGTTCCAAATACCAGTCAATATTGGCACAAAACCTTCAGGCTTCGGCTAGAAAGCTGAACATGAAGAGGAACTTCATCTTTCAGCATGACAACGACCCAAAGAGTACATCCAAATCAACAAAGGAATGGCTTCACGAGAAGAAGATTAAAGTTTTGGAATGGCCCAGCCAGAGCCCAGACCTAAATCTGATTGAAAATCTGTGGGGTGATCTAAAGAGGGCTGTGCACAGGAGATGCCCTCGTAATCTGACAGATTTGGAGTGTTTTTGCAAAGAAGAGTGGGCAAATCTTGCCAAGTCAAAATGTGCCATGCTGATAGACTCATACCCAAAAAGACTGAGTGCTGTAATAAAATCAAAAGGTGCTTCAACAAAGTATTAGTTTAAGGGTGTGCATACTTATGCAACCATATTATTTTATTTTTATATGTTTTCTTCCCTCTACCTAAAAGATTTCAGTTTGTTTTTCAATTGAGTTGTACAGTTTATAGGTCACATTAAAAAATTCTGAAATTATTTATCTTTGTCTAATTTTTTTTACAGCACAGAAACCTGACATTTTAACAGGGGTGTGGAGACTTTTTATATCCACTGTAAGTACATTCAACTTTTCAATATAATACATATATTTCTTCTAATCAGTGGCTGTTTTTTAGGAAACATTTGAAACCCAGGTCAACTTCTGTATACCTTTAAGTGATAAGGATAGTGGTAAGTGATGGGCAATGTAGAGTATGTTAGAAAGTTGAAACACGAGGAGGACAATAAATGAGAACTTATGTGTGTGAGAAACATGATAAGTGAGGTTGACAGGAGAAGAATGAAAAGCTCAGATAATGAGTAAGGAGGACACTTGAAGGGGAATTATCTCACAATGAAGATCTGAATTCTCAGGTGTTACACCAAGAGAGATATTCTGTGACCAAGTGGCTGATAATTGAAGTTGTTACATAGAGTTATGAGGTCACTTACTGTTCTTCCATCAACAACTTTCTCAGGAAACTGCTTGTACATTTCCCATCTCACCAATTCTGCTGCCACTCTTCTTCAGCTTTGCCACCAACCACCAGTTGCCGGACCTGTCCAGGATTTGGAAGATCTCCCCTGCCATGAAGCTCATCTTCCTCTGCAGCCTGGAAATCATATTGACTATAAATTTACGAGGGCTTGCATTGACTATAAATTTCCGAGGGCTTGTCCAGTTCCATGTTTTTTCCATGTTGCAAGACTTTCTAGTACCAGTTTCATATCAGGAAATAGAGTATGTTTAGTTAACAATCATAAAAAGCCATATCAATCAAACTGTCACTGTACAAACAAGACATATTAAATCAAAACAGGACTTCTCTATCAAAAATAAACAACAGTGAGAAGCATTTAGGAATTGGTAACTGGATGAAAACCAGATAGGTTTTAAACCACAAGAAGAGGGTGGCACGTGCTTCGCACACTGGAGAACAGTGCGCCATCATCAGGGCGATGAGACCTGCCCTCTGATGGCGCTCTGTGCTCCAGTCTGCATCTGCCACAGAAGCTTCTCATGCGCGCGCCCCCATCTCATATTTACTGGACCAGCATGCTGGAGGCTGCCAAGGTAAGGGGCTGACAGTGTGCCATGTGGGACTGGCATGAGTCACTAGGAGCATATTGTATGTAATGTCACTGTGTGCATGTGTCACAGCGCGCAAAGGTCGGGGTGACCAAGAAGAGGCATGGACAGGAACATTAAATGCCCACATGAGGTGCCACTAGAGCAAAAGTCTATGGGCCTCATTCAATTGCAAGGCTGCAGCTTACAGTAAACAGGCCGTATGTCTGCGGGCTCGCACTCTGCTACAATTACGGAATGATTCTATTGAACAAGCCCACAAGTTAAGGTCCAAATGCCGAAACCATAATCATGCTATCGTATGTTGCATTTCAGAGCGTGAACATGATCAATTAAGCAAGGCCGTAACTGCCCATTGAGAAACAGGCAATAGAAAATTAGGCCGTCATCATTACGTCAGTAAAACATGGAGGTTAAATGTCAGTTAGCGTTTAGAGGTCCGATATGCGATCAGACTTGCAAACCAGCAAAATACAAAATAATAAAAATGAATGCCAAATATGTTTTAGTTCATGTGGATGACCTGATATGTATTAACTCCTTGATTCCCAAGACTGATATAACATGGAAATTAAATAGTCGAAATAATATTTTTTTATTGACGATTTGCGAGCTTGAGACTGTTGTGGAATTAATTCTAATGCCTTTCAACGCTTTCCCCATCATTTATCGTGCAGTATTGATTTATTATTTGCATAAATATGGCTGATCCTGCTAAACCATGTCTTTTATTTTATGCAAAGTCTTTGGTCGTCTTGCATGAACCGCAAGTTTGAGACATCCCCGGAGTGGCTTGATGATATTAAGGTCAGGGACTGTGATGGCCACTCCACAACCTTCACCTTTTTCTGCTGTAACCACTGGAGGGTCAACTTGGCCTTGTGCTTAGGGTCATTGTCATGCTGGAAAGTCCAGGCTGCCTTCGTGAAGAAGATTGCAAATTGTCTGCCAGTATTTTCTGATAACATGCTGTATTCATCTTTCCATCAATATTCACAAGATTCCCTGCGCCTTTAGGGCTCACACACCCAAAAAACATCAGTGAGCCACCACCATGCTTCACAGTGGGGATGGTATTCTTCTCACTATAGGCCTTGTTGACCCCTCTCCAAACATTGCACTTATGGTTGTGACCATGCAGCTCTATTAGGGTATCGTCACTCCAAATTACAGTGTGCCAGAAGCTGTGAGTCATGTCAAGGTGTTGTCGGGCATATTGTAACCAGGTTTTTTTGTGGCATTGGCGCAGTAAAGGCTTCTTTTTGGCAACTCGACCATGCAGCTCATTTTTGTTCAAGTATCGTCGTATTGTGGTCCTTGAAACAACCACACCGTCTTTTTCCGGAGCAGCCTGTATTTCTCCTGAGGTTACCTGTGGGGTTTTCTTTGTATTCTGAACAAGTCTTCTGGCAGTTGGGGCTGAAATCTTTCTTTGTCTACCTGACTCTGGCTTGGTATCAAGAGATCCCAGGATTTTCCACTTCTTAATAATTGACTGAACAGTACTGACTGGCATTTTCATGGCTGTGGGTATCTTTTTATATCCTTTTCCATTTTTATTAAGTTCTATTACCTTGTTACACAACTTTTGACAGTTCTTTTCTGCTCCCCATGGCTCAGTATCTAGCCTGCTCAATGCATCCACGTGAGAGCTAACCAACTAATTGACTATTTATACACAGACACTAATTGCAATTTAAAAAGCCACAGGTGTGGGAAATTAACCTTTATTGCCATTTTAACCTGTGTGTGTCCCCTTGTGTGTCTGTAACAAGGCCAAACATTGAAGGGTATGTAAACTTTTGATCAGGGCCATTTGGGAGATTTCTGTTATCATTATAAATGTAAAAAGGAGCCAAACAACTATGTGATAATAAATGGCTTCATATGATCACTATCCTTCAATAAAATACTTTTTTTTGCATGATCAGTCATATTTTAAAAATAAATGCCAAAATTTCACAATTTCTGCCAGGGTGCGCAAATTTTCGAGCACAACTGGGATCTGTCCCTCTTTGCCTGCACATTTCTTCTGCAGCACTGACAGCTGCAGTTACAGGTGTCATCTGCCAGAGGGTGCTGTGAGTTTCTGGGCACCATCAAGTTCCAGGGAAGGCAAAGAACTATTTTTTCCTCCAACGTGGTGCAACTCGACAGAGCTGAATCGACAGCGAGGCCATCGCTATGTTCGGAGCGGGCACTCGGCGGCCCAGGTCCTCTGGTGCGCCTCTCATAGCTCAAGGCCTCTTCTGTCGGCGCGCCTTATATGCTATAATCAACAGCACTATCTGTCGGAACTGCAGATGTCAGATTTTGCGATGGTGAAGAGGGAAAGGACCCACAACTGTAGCAATTGAATAGCTTGGATGGGCTGGTATTTTCAGCCCATAACCCATTGATCATTTGCAGCTCGCAAAAAGACGCCAATAGCAAATCAGTTTACAGGCTACATTACAGGCTCAATTGAATGAGGCTCTATAACGGCTTTGAGAACACATGTTCACACTTGAGAAGGCCCTTCGTCTAGAAGTAGATAGATTTGTCTGGCATCTACAGGAACCACAAAGACATCCACCAACGTCTAACTATCACAAGACAGAAGTGTAGGAACTATGTCATGTGTAACACTAATGAGATGCTGGGGATGCTTTCCATTTCCAAGATAAATAAATCAAAATGAGTAGTTCAAATAAATAAGTAACATTTACATAACCAATAGATAACATTTACACACGTGTTAATGTTGATACCTGTTAATTATCTGGCGAACTGTGTGGTCTTAAATAATTGATTTTTTTTCTCCATGGCAGATTATGGTTAGTTCCGATTTTTTCTCAGAAAAGTGTCCAATAAGTGAAATGTAAGTTTCTAAGACAATTGTATCAGCTATTTTCTATTGACCTTCTGGTGTCAAATGTCTCTATCAGGGAAGTGGACACACTTGTCTTCATATCCATAGGGTATTTCCCTCTGTGGGGGAAATCCCGTCTGATAACATTTGATAGCAGTGTGAGCTGGTTTTCCAACCTCAGATCTTCTAATCTCAATAAGCCAGATACAGAAATAAGGGCACACAGCTCTGGAAACACCCTGGCGTAGATATGGGCACTTCCTGGTCACTGGGACATAGCAGAAACAACAGTCTGTGACCTTGTGTGTAGGAGGCTGAGCTCATTGTCTTGAATGCAGATAAGATAATGCTTCTGTTGCATTTGTCAGTGATTTCAGTAGACCTTTACTCTAACCATATCTACATCCCGAGTGGAAAACTAGGATAACAACACAAAAATGGCTACCTGCCCAATGGCATGCAATTTCATATAATAATTATGGAATAAAACATTTTAAGTATGAGATTTCAGTTGTCCTTTGAAGGATCCCAATCAATCCAACACACCTCATGACAAAGCTCATCATCCGATCACATTTCACATCAACAAAGAAACCCATAGGAATGCCCATTAAAGCAAAGATGCCACCCAATATAAATGTCATCTTCCTTTGTTATCTATTGCAATAGCTGGGTGGATAGACAGACAGACAGACAGACAGACAGACAGATAGATAGTGGTTGTTTCAAGGAGCACAATACGACAATACTTGAACAAAAATGAGCTGCATGGTCGAATTGCCAGAAAGAAGCCTTTACTGCACCAATGTCACAAGAAAGCCTGGATACAATATGCCCCACAACACCTTGACATGACGTACAGCTTCTGGCACACTGTAATTTGGAGTGAAGAGACCAAAATAGAGCTTTATGGTCACAACCATAAGCTCTATGTTTGGAGAGGAGTCAACAAGGCCCATAGTGAAAAGAATACCATCCACACTGTGAAGCATGGTGGTGGCTCACTGATGTTTTGGGGGGTTGTGAGCTCTAGATGGATACATAGATACACACACACACATATATATATATATATATATATATATATATAGATAGATAGATAGATAGATAGATAGATTGTTGGCTGATAATTAGGTAAAAAATAAATAAAACTACTTAATGCATGTATATAAAATAAAATAGGATCAAGTAGTTCCATTCAGGACATGACTGCCTGAGCTCATGTCAATCAATCACTGCTTTAGGATGAAGTTGAGAGAGACTAATATACATAAAGTCCCTTATTACAGCACAGGACACTTGTATAAATCTTAGGAAACCAAACAGTGAACTGTGGCAGAAAATGAAAAGACCTCTGGTTACTTCTCCTGAAGAAGCATTGAAGGATGCAAGTGGACCCGCGCTACAAGTACTGGCTAGGGAGGTGGACGGCTCGGCTATTACGTAGCAATGGTTTAAGGACTGTTTTCAATGAACAAGAAGTGTGGGAATGAATTGTAAGGAAGGGGATGAATTGTAGGGAAACACACAAGACATTTCATCCTCCCTTCCTCTTAATTGCCCAGTGGGGGAAAGACGTTCCTAAAAACAGAAATACCTGCTTTTGGGCCACTTATTATTTATGGTGATATCTGGATGTTAGGTCCTGGGAACTGAACCATGACTTGAATACAATTGTTTTACAGGATTGTCAGGATGGCATTAACGATTGTTGTATGGAGCTATTGATAAAGACTGGGGTTTAATTTTACCAGCTTTAATTAGCTTTGTATGTGTGTTTTTTATTGGGGAATTGCAAGAGCTTGGCCAACGGCCTCAAGTTTTGGATAACCATAAGGATCAGAAAAGCAAAACATAAAAAATAAATTTTAATTAGCATCTTTCAAAATAGGCCATGAAAACAATGAATAAGATCACAGTTTAACAGTTCTAAAAGCAGGTATGGTGTGCAAAAACCCAATATCATAATGTCCCTCGTTCTTGCACCTCCACCCTACTATCATATATAATCCATGTTTATTACATAGAGCTTCAACTTTTTGATCCAGTGATCCAGAACATTTTACCTGAGTGATACTACACGTCAGACACAACATTTTCATCTAATTTTGAATCGATTTCAAGGAAGTATATTGTAAATGAATATAATTTTATCAATAATTTATCTAGAATTATGACTAATGGTAGTAGGAAGTTTAAAATGTTAGACCAGTGGTGGGCAACTCTGTCCTATGAGGATCGCCAACAGTACAGGATTTCAGTATCTCTCTGTATTCCATATATCCGCACACCTGAGTTACTCAGTTTCATTGTGATTGGGCTTGAGCAGAGAGAGAGACTGAAATCGTGGACTGCTAATGACCGAGTTACCCACCACTGTATTAGACTCTCCTCATCCCTCTTTGTCCCGGTTTATTACATAGTGAATCGGGTGTTTTCTATGATTTAACTTGAGTTTTCTAATGGGGAGCCTGGTATGAAACCAATAAGGTTTCTTGGACCTTCTATTACATATTATTATTATCTAGTATTTATTTTGCGCCAATATAATACGCAGTGCCAATATGTTTACTTTTTCACAATGAACATCATTTTGCATTCAACTTTCCTCCATGACTCTCTGCCTCTGGGTGCCGCTCAATCCTAAAGTTTGGTAGAGGCAAGAACCCCTACAACTGTACCACGGCTTCCAAGATCGATCTTGCTGTTGTAAAAAAAAGAATGAACTGCTGGTAGAACCCAAAAAACATCTACTTCCAAGGGCCTTGTGGGTCAGTCTTCACACTGGATGTCCTCCACAAAAGATTAGTTATTATTAAATAGGGTTTAGATAAGGCAGTGGTGGTGCCAGTACAACTGGCAAAATGATCTTAACATTAGTTATTGCCCCTAGAGCTTTCTTTATTTCCATATATTTAGAGACCAGTCCTTTCTGCTTGATGCTCTTCTTTTAGAAAAAAAAATCCTTCATTGTTATTTATTATATTCTATGTTCCGAGGCAGAAAAATACCTACTTAGCCATTGTTTGGACATAATTATTTTATACAGTGCAGATATGAAAAATGTACAGAGGGTATCAGACTCAAGTCTTAAGAGATATCCTGATTATAATCTATATGAGACACCAACTAAATGATATATCATCTAATTATTAGGCAGTTTCATTACAACAATTAACATCTACACTCATCATACGGTATAATATGGCATTCCCAAGGTCAGCATGAAGCATCACTTACATGGGTACCTCCATCACCTGGCTTGTTAAGTAAATTTTAAATAGACTTCCCCATGTCTTGCATCCTATTGGCTTCAAATCTGGCTCCCATCAAGTAGGCCGGTAGGAGCCTAGTTGAACAGTGGTGGACAATTATGAGAGAAGCAAAGATGGCAGATGGAAACCTACACTGTTCTGCACTTCCCTGTTTAATTCTTATTTCCTAACCACTGAAACAGAAATGCTAACAATTTGGGCTATCAATGGGATATGTATGTATAGGCGTCTCTATAAACACCATGAAGTTACATTTAAAAAATTAGAGGATTAAAAAATAAATCTTAGTCAACTCAACCAACATGCAAGAACGATCAGAGGAATCTTATAAAGTCTCCCTAGCAAGACGAAACCAGTTGGGTAAGATGTAAAGTTTTAACATCTGATAAATTCATATACTTTTGTCAATACTCCCATACATATTTTAGTTTTTGGAGTGGGGTTTTATGTCCCCCTGCATCTGGTGGCTACTACCTGGACTGGAGGATGAATTGGGACTGCTGACAGGTGAAGCTTTGTGAGTGAACCTTTGACTAAATTAATTCAATAAATGGTGTTTATGATATACTGCACAATGAGGTTGTTTTGCCCTTTTTTCTTGTATTCTTGTTTAAAAAAAAAAACTGGCACAATCATTTTGGAGTCACAAAGACCTGAAATAATACCAATCAATGTGCCATTGTGTTTTCTATGCCAGACCATGACAATCCCATATACAAGGTGTGGGTGACATAAGTCTGAAAGGCTGGTCACCATCTTGGTGGTAGAGGTTATTTTTGATTGCACATTGGCCATACTACCATGAGTATGGGATAGTCCCTTTTCCATCCCACTGTCCTTCCTATCTTCCAATATGAAAATCTTTGGCCTCACATTGTGCAAGTATTGCATTATCTTCAAATCAATTCTTCATCTGATGGACATCACCCGCATTGGATTTTCGGACTGATCGTTGGATAGCGCTCAGTTTCTGCACGATTTCCTCAAAAGTGGGCCTATTTTGGGGTGAGTCAGTCCAGCATAAACACATCAAGTGGTACATCTCATTACTGCAGTTATGAGGACATGGCAGTCTATACCCTCTAGTGACTTTTTCTATTACTTCTCGGTTAATCATACCTGGGGAAAAACAGGAAACAATAGATCAGGGGACTGGCATTTACCATCAGGTAACAAATGTACTTTCAGTGGAAGGTTCTTTTACCAAATCCACCCAACTCTTCAAAATGTATGTATACAGTAGTGGTAAGACAAGTAATAGCCATTTAAAAGTGGAAGTTGCATCAAGAATAATGGAAGCCCAATTGGTCCAATTTAAAAAAAAAAAGACAAACATGTTTAGTATTTTTTAATTTACATTTGTCTCCTCCTTGGGGCAATTCTTTTGACTGCTCGGACTCCAATCCCTCAGACTATCAATCTGTTAATTTACCTATTGCATATTTTAATGTACACAGCACATATTGTGGCTTCCTATTGGTCCATGTGTTCATGTAGTGCAGCTTTAGTACAGGAGCCAGCACTAAATGACAGTGCTGTGTGCATTAGGAGATGCCATATGGAGTTTCACAGCTTGCTGTCTGCCCACCTCACACAGTAGAGAATCCACAAAAAAAACGCACATTAGATGTATGGAAAATTATAAATATATCTTTAATTCTATAAGTTGAGACATAGTTAATGAAAACATTTGGTGAAACTAATATGGTCAGTTTGGTTCTAAACTATGCAAATAATTATTCTAATTATTTGAGGATCCATACCTTTGTATGGCTGCTGTCCAAACGTGTAGACCTCGTACAGCAGAATCCCGAAGGACCACACGTCTGATTTTGTGGAGTATTTGCTGTACTTCAAAGCCTCTGGTGATGTCCATTTTATTGGGATGGTGGTATTGGACGATGGAGAGTAGAGATCATCCTGCAAAGTTCTCAAAATTAATACTGGACTTAAGAGAGAGGAAAGATGGTCAATAATGGGCAGGGAGAGAGCTGGGTAAGAGGAGGACAGGGTGAGGGCAAACTGACAAGAGCCAAGAATATAACAGGGACAAGATGAAGAGAAGAGGGGCAAGATGAAGAGAAGAGGGGAAAGATGAAGAGAAGAGGGGAAAGATGAAGAGAACGGGGAAAAGATGAAGAGAACCGGGACAAGATGAAGAGAACCGGGACAAGATGAAGAGAACAGGGACAAGATGAAGAGAACAGGGACAAGATGAAGAGAACAGGGGCAAGACGAAGAGAACAGGGGCAAGACGAAGAGAACAGGGGCAAGACGAAGAGAACAGGGGCAAGACGAAGAGAACAGGGGCAAGACGAAGAGAACAGGGGCAAGACGAAGAGAACAGGGGCAAGACGAAGAGAACAGGGGCAAGACGAAGAGAACAGGGGCAAGACGAAGAGAACCGGGACAAGATGAAGAGAACCGGGACAAGATGAAGAGAACCGGGACAAGATGAAGAGAGCAGGGACAAGATGAAGAGAACAGGGACAAGATGAAGAGAACAGGGGCAAGATGAAGAGATCAGGGGCAAGATGAAGAGATCAGGGGCAAGAGAAGAGCTGGGCAAGTAGACATCAAGAAGTACATTGGGGAAAAAGGAAGACAAGAGGGGGGCAGGGTGAGGGCTCAATGAGAAAAGCATAGAAGAGAATAGTGATATAAAGAAGACAAGGGGGATGGGTTGAGAGCTGGGCAAAATGGTCATGAAGAGAGCATGATAAAATGATTCAAGAATAGAGAGGGATGAGACTGGGCAACAATGGTGTGCAGAGAACTGTGCATGAGGGGTAAGAGAAGAGGAAGGTGAAGATGGTCAGTAAGCATGAGAAGAAGAAGACGACAATGATAAGAGTGCCACGAGGAGAAAAGAACATGGCTGTGATGATTAGTGGTCTTTTCAGAACCAACATAACAAATGTACCCCAATAGATAAGTCTTATCCAAGTTCCATTGCTGACCAACCTTGAGCAGCCTGGCTAGCCCAAAATCAGAGATCTTGCAAACAAGGTTATCTCCCACTAAGATATTGCGGGCGGCTAGGTCTCGGTGCACCACATGTTTGATCTCCAGGTATGCCATCCCATCTGCCACCTGTCTAATGATGTGCTGGAGGTCGTGGTTTCTCAAGGAATGTCCTTCAACTGCAGAGACAGAGGACATTGCAATTATACTCTGTAATGGTTACATCTTGCATGACATAATTGCATATAATATATAAAGGAATATAATATATCTTATGCTTTGCAAATGTGGCATGAGGTATGTAGGTAAAACCTGTAGAGAATTCAGGCGTGGAGTTCTAGAACATGTATAAAGTATTACTAAAGAATATGACACACCAGTAGCCAATCATGTCAATTTAAAACATAATGTGGATCTTAATAATATCTCTTTTATAGCCATAGATAACATTCAACATACTATAAGAAGAGGTAATATTGACAAAGAAATGTTGAAAAAAGAGGCCCAATGGACATATACACTGAAAACCAAAAAACCTTTGGGTTTTATGATATGGACAACGTCATAAACTCGTGAATTCCTGACCCTATTATCCACTTTGACAATTTGATAGCATTTATGGCTTAGAAAAAACACAATAAACTCAATTTTTCTTGTATGAAGTTTAAATGTTTGTATTATGACATTGACTTAGATTGGAGTTTCCATCTTATTATAGGTACTAGCAAGTCCAATCTACATGGTATACAAAATAATACTTCATGAGTATGCCCCATGTGTGGAATACATGGGGAATTGTGCAATATATATTTTACAACAGGTAAAAGCAAGTCATATCTATACTATATATAACATAATATTTTAAGAATCTACCCCATATCTGGAACACATGGGGAACTATACAATATATATTATGTTATATACACTATATATGGATCACATAGTGGTCTATGGAATATATGCCATGGGACTCAATTAGGTATGCCTATTCCCCCCTCTTTGGTATAACATCTAAAGACTTTGTCCACATGTAATATATTTTTTATACTACATGTTATTGATCTCCCACTTATCCTTAGATTTTAAATCCTACAAGCACGTTTTTGGTTTTAATCTTCTTGTTTCTATAGCAACGCAATGGCTTAAATAGCCCTCAGTTGCCCTGGACGGTAACCCCTGATGAAATAGTTGAGAAACGTACGTCGGGTTGTACGTTACGTAAATGGCGCGACGCTGACCTATGATGTCAGTACCAGGCGCATAGGCAGCTCTAACTTTCTGTGTCTCTGCATGGGCTTACAGCCCATCCATTAGACTCCATCAAGACGCAACAAGTTCTCCTTACTTGCACTTAAATTAAGAGGATTGCGCTCAAACTACTTAGAAAGTAGGAGTTTTAAGTCTTTTTCAAATACCAGCTCCTATTAATTGATAGTAAGAGTGGTTCTATATAGCTTGCAAGAGCTTGTGCAATTATTACTACTTTTTATTGTTATCCCATGAGACTATAATACTCCACACTTAATACTAAACATTGATAAATCCCATTTTGGGCAATTTGTGGATATTATATATTTTATATCCACTATACTCAATACTGAGCACTCAATATTTATTTAATTTATGATCATGTGATTCAACATAGTCATTTTTTGCACACAACACTATTCACTTTAATGTTTATGCAAAAAAATTCAAGATATTTAATCACAGTTGTCAAAGAGCACTTAGCACTTTATAACTGGATCACAATTCCCCAGTGGTCTCAAGGGATTATTTATACAATAGATATAGCAGCACATTGAGTCTTTTCCACTTCTTATTCAATTCTACGTTACGTACAAATATCAAGATTTTAACTTTAGTTTTTAATAACATTATTAAATGTTAAGTTTTATCATATATTACTCTCTATATTATAATTAGGCCCTGGGTGTGCACTATGTAAAAGGGATATCCTGTCTCCTTTGTCTCTATTGTAATATATAAAGGACATGGAATCCATCCATGCTGCTCTATATAATCAAACAGACCTCTAAAAAACAAATGAAACATACTTTTTATACTTTTTAAAACTGGCTCACATTTCAATGTTGTTAATACTCAAACTGTGTTGAGCTTCCTATACTCCACAGCTTCTGCAAGGACCAATAAGCACAAGCATCCTGCAAATGATGTCTCATTGCCATAATCAAAAAATTTAAGCGTAATTCTTGTGTTTGCTAGACATTGTAATTTCAGAAAATGTGAGTATTATTATCTCCTTCTCTGACACCTCTTCTCCTCCTCACCCCCTGTCTGTTGGCGTGCCCCAAGGATCAGTCCTAGGCCCCCTCCTCTTCTCCATCTACACATCCTCACTTGGTACCCTTATAAAGTCTTTTGGGCTTCATTATCATCTCTATGCAGATGACACCCAAATCTACCTCTCCGTACCAGATCTATCCCGCTCTCTTCTAACACATGTCTCCAATTGCCTCTCTAGTATATCCTCTTGGATGTCCACCCACCATCTCAAACTCAACATGTCTAAAACTGAACTCCTTATATTCCCTCCCTCTACCACAGTGTCAATTCCTCACATCTCTCTCACTGTCAACAACGACATCATCACCCCCCCAAGCCCGTTGTCTTGGAGTTCTACTGGACCCCGCCCTGTCCTTCATCCCTCACATACAATCACTAGCTAAATCTTATCTTCTCCATCTAAAAAACATCTCCAGAATTCGCCACTTTCTTACACAAGACACAACTAAAATCCTTATACACTCTCTCATCATCTCTCGACTGGACTACTGCAACTCGCTTCTTGTTGGCCTACCCACCACCCGACTATCTCCACTTCAATCCATTATGAATGCCTCTGCTAGACTCATCTTCCGTACACAACGCTCAGTGTCGGCATCACCACTCCACTGGCTTCCCAAAGCCTCCAGAATAAAATGTAAAATCATGACCCTAATTTACATAGCGCACCCTCATACATTTCTGGTCTCATCTCCAAATACTCCCCCACCAGCCCTCCTTGTTCTGCTAATGACCTTCTTCTTTCCACAACTCGTCACCTCCTCTCACTCTCACCTTCAGGACTTTTCTTGTGCTGCCCCTATTCTCTGGAACTCCTTGCCTCGCTCCACCAGATTATCCTCCTGCCTCAAAACATTAAAAAACTCTCTAAAAACACATCTCTTTAAAGAAGCGTATCACCTTCCACCCTAACACACTCAGCACCTATCTCTCCCTCCTTTTCCTCACACTATACCTTTAGGTTGTAAGTCTGCGAGTTTCAATCCCACAAGGTGCTTTAGGGAAAGGACTATGGACACTATGGATTTGAGGCTCAAAGGGCCCTCCTTGCTTTGCTATGTTTAATTTGTATGTATCTTTGTCTTGAACTTATCTTATGTACAGCGCTACGGAATATGTCAACGCGTTATAAATAAACAATAATAATAATAATATTGCAATGATGATCATGATAACTTTACAAATGAGGTATCGGTCACAGGACAGTACTGACCATTCAGGTATTTCTGGAGATCCCCCTTGGTCATCAGCTCGGTGACAATATAAATGGGCTCCCCGATGGAGCAGATGGCGAGCAGCTGGATCAGGTTTGGATGGTGCAGGCTCTTCAGAGCGCTGATCTCCTTCTCAAAATCACTATTGTTGAGGTCCTCTGTAAAACAGAACGTTAAAGGGACGTAGACACAGTTATATCCAGTTATATAACAAATCACCCTCATCCCTCCCTCCACTAGATAGATAAAACATATACCCCTCAGGCCGCAGCTATCAGAATGAATTAAAGAGACAGTGGAATTGTCTATGCAAAAACAAAAAAATTTCTGACCATGTCTTCCACAGCTGCTAATGGTGTACGTTTGTCTTGAACTACACTAGTCATGTAATACCATTGGCTCTAGACATTACCCCCATCCCCAGCCCAGACCACCGCCATACCAACCTTGTTTGAACGTCTTTATTGCCACTCTCTCGTAGTCAGTCCAGATCCCTTCCCAAACCTGCCCAAAAAAACCTTCTCCGAGCTTCTTAATGAGCTTGAACTCTGAACGTGGCCTCTCCCAGGTATCAGGGGTCACCTAGACAGGGCAAGAGACCACTATTACTGCAGATTATCACGCCCTGTATTATACACAGTGACCCTGCAGATTATCACATTCCTGTATTATACACAGTGACCCTGCAGATTATCACGCCCCCATATTATACACACTGACCCTGCAGACTATCACATTCCTGTATGATACACAGTGACCCTGCAGATTATCACATTCCTGTATTATACACAGTGACCCTGCAGATTATCACGCCCCCATATTATACACATAGTGACCCTGCAGATTATCACATTCCTGTATTATACACAGTGACCCTGCAGATTATCACATTAATGTATTATACACACTGACCCTGCAGAATATCACATTCCTGTATGATACACAGTGACCCTGCAGATTATCACGCCCCCATATTATACACAGTGACCCTGCAGATTATCACATTCCTGTATTATACATAGTGATCCTGCAGATTATCACGCCCCCATATTATACACAGTGACCCTGCAGAATATCACATTCCTGTATTATACATAGTGATTCTGCAGATTATCACGCCCCCATATTATACACAGTGACCCTGCAGATTATCACGCCCCATATTATACACAGTGACCCTGCAGATTATCACACCCCTGTATTATACACATAGTGACCCTGCAAATTATCACGCCCCGTATTATACACAGTGACCCTGCAGATTATCATATTCCTGTATTATACATAGTGATGCTGCAGATTATCACACCCCTGAACTATGCACACACTAATGTTTTTCATAGTGACCCTGCAGACTATCATATTCCTGTACTATACATAGTGATCCTGCAGATGATTACACCCTGAATTATATACAGTGACCCTGCAAATTAAAGTACCCCTGAATCACATAGTGACCCTGCAGAATATCACATTCCTGTATTATACATAGTGACTCTGCAGATTATCACACCCTGAATTATTTACATTGACCCTACATATTAACATACCACTGAATTGCATACAGTGACCCTGAAGATTATCACACCCTGCATATTAATGTACTCCTGTATTACATAATTACCCTGCAGATTATCACACCCCTGTATTTCACACACCTGCATATTAATGTACCCCTGTATTACATAGTTACCCTGCAGATAATCACACACATCTGCAGATTATCACACACCTCTTGCACACAGGGCTTCAGCAGCTGGCACTTGAGAAGTTTCCAGTTGGTCTTGTGGAACATGACCAGTTCTTGGATGCTGGAGAAGTATCTTTCAGTCTGGAGGTAAAACTCCCCCTTGGCGTTTGTCTGAATACGGAAATGATTGACCTTGTTGTCATTGCGCACTGCGAGAAAGAGATAACCCCGTTATGTTGTGTATATTCTATATCGCACAATAATAGGATCACTGATGCTAATAAATACATTATTGTACAATATGGACCCCTTCTGGATCACTACCTTGTCGTGGTGAAGGCGCTTGTGTACGTCAACGAAGCTGTGAGCTAAACCATATAGGGTCACCCAAGATCATAGCAGAGAGGTCAGAGAAACTGCAGTCCACTGGAGAAGGAAGCGGCAACCCACTCCAGTATCTTTGCCAAGAAAACCTTATGGATAAGCACAACCAGACACAAGATGTGCCTGTCGTGCTGCATCCATAGAGAGAGTCGGACACAACTGAATGACTAAACAACAACAAATATACTATGGAACCACAACAGCACTTTAAGGAAACTTTCTATTCAACTCCCTGATTATTATTCTACATTTTTATTATTTTAATCACCTATAATATATATATTTTATTATTTTTTACATATTTGGAATAAATGTTATGGCTGCTTTTCCTTTTCCAGACCAGAGAATGGGCCAACACAAGCAGCAATAAAAACTGTATTAGATTGTCAGCTCTTGTGAACAGTGCCTTCTACTAACACTGCCATTTGATTGGTTCCCGGCCTTTTCCTACACTCACGTCGGCCTTTAGACTTTCTGGGCGGTTTGTCAATAGAACTTATCAGGACGTGGCTGCACGGTCAGGGCGTGAGCGCGAAGTTCAGAAATGAAACTACCTACGCAGCGTTCCTCTTATACTGCTCTGCTACATTAAGCAAAGCTTTGTTGTGTGGCCATAAATCAGTTAGCTGGAAGTGATTATCCAATTGCATTTTAATCACTCAGAACAGTGCATATGCTGCGGCTTCTTAATGTAAGTTTTCTAAACTATAGATCCCTCATTTTGATCTATATCTGACTCCCCATCATCAAGTAGAGCAGTCATATCTAGGTAGACAAGATGTAACCACTTTCATTTGAAGTTCTTTTCACTGATTTATAGTTTTTTACACGCTGAAATGTTCATTTCTACGGCAAAGTCTTTAATTAACTTGAGTCCTGAAGAGACCATAAATTACAAGCTCCCTCTAAAATCATATATTCTTTCATCACTGCAATAATACAGTTAACATGTTGTCTAATCAATGCAAAGGAACAAGTGGATATGTTTTTGCAGCAAGCAGAGCGCAGCAATTTGCCGTTTGAGTGCGCTTGTTATTTTTGGTCATTTCAGAAACAGTAAAATATGCATCAACAAGGATGATTTGGATTTCAGTGCTCTGTTTGGTGCTTTCATTCCCCTTTAAGTCCATAATCGAAAATATGAGATTTAAGTGCATCTATAATTACATAGGGTTCAGTGATTTCACCGCTGTGACCTGGGTTCAATTCCAGTCAGGGAACCAAGAGGCCACACCACCCTGAAGCCAAGAAGGGTTGGCCCTGGTCAGTAATTGGATGGGAGACCATATAGAAATACCAGGAGCTGTATGCTGTGGCCCACTGGAGAAGGAACCGGCAACCCCCTCCAGTATTTCTGCTATGAATACCAAGTGGATAAGCATGGTATGTTGTGGTCCATGAGGTCAGGGAGAGTCGGACACAACTGAACAACGAACACACACATATAATTACACATGGGGTCCAGGAATGATCGGGATCTCTCCCAGTGTGACGGACTTACCTGATAGTGAGTACTGTCCTGCGATGCTATCACTGGGCCGGATGAGATAGGAGCCGTGAGTATTTGGGGGCGACAGGAGAAGCAGCTCTGCCTCATATCTGTTTGGCACCTCCACATAACAACTGAAACACAAACCAGAAAGTCTGAGGATGCTGCCTACAGGGTGTATATGGAGAAGTGTTAGGTATCATGTGGCTTTATACATCACTAGTCCGTCCTCACCTACAGTATTGTGTATATGGAGAAGTATTAGGTGGTCATGTCTCTTTATACATCACTAGTCACTCCTCACCTAGATTATTGTGTATATGGAGAAGTATTAGGTAGTCATGTCTCTTTATACATCACTAGTCAGACCTCACCTAGAGTATTGTGTATATGGAGAAGTATTAGGTGGTCATGTCTCTTTATACATCACTAGTCACTCCTCACCTAGAGTATTGTGTATATGGAGAAGTATTAGGTGGTCATGTCTCTTTATACATCACTAGTCAGTCCTCACCCAGAGTATTGTGTATATGGAGAAGTGTTAGGTGTCATGTGGCTTTATACATCACTAGTCAGACCTCACCTAGAGTATTGTGTATATGGAGAAGTATTAGGTGGTCATGTCTCTTTATACATCACTAGTCAGTCCTCACCTACAGTATTGTGTATATGGAGAAGTGTTAGGTGTCATGTGGCTTTATACATCACTAGTCCGTCCTCACCTAGAGTATTGTGTATATGGAGAAGTATTAGGTGGTCATTTCTCTTTATACATCACTAGTCACTCCTCACCTAGAGTATTGTGTATGTGGAGAAGTATTAGGTGGTCATGTCTCTTTATACATTACTAGTCACTCCTCACCTAGAGTATTGTGTATATGGAGAAGTATTAGGTGGTCATGTCTCTTTATACATCACTAGTCCGTCCTCACCTAGAGTATTGTGTATATGGAGAAGTATTAGGTGGTCATGTCTCTTTATACATCACTAGTCAGTCCTCACCTAGAGTATTGTGTATATGGAGAAGTATTAGGTAGTCATGTCTCTTTATACATCACTAGTCACTCCTCACCTAGAGTATTGTGTATATGGAGAAGTATTAGGTGGTCATGTCTCTTTATACATCACTAGTCAGTCCTCACCTAGAGTATTGTGTATATGGAGAAGTATTAGGTAGTCATGTCTCTTTATACATCACTAGTCCGTCCTCACCTAGAGTATTGTGTATATGGAGAAGTATTAGGTGGTCATGTCTCTTTATACATCACTAGTCAGTCCTCACCTAGAGTATTGTGTATATGGAGAAGTATTAGGTGGTCATGTCTCTTTATACATCACCAGTCAGTCCTCACCTAGAGTATTGTGTATATGGAGAAGTATTAGGTGGTCATGACTCATTATACATCACTAGTCAGTCCTCACCTAGAGTATTGTGTATATGGAGAAGTATTAGGTAGTCATGTCTCTTTATACATCACTAGTCACTCCCCACCTAGAGTATTGTGTATATGGAGAAGTATTAGGTGGTCATGTCTCTTTATACATCACTAGTCACTACTCACCCAGAGTATTGTGTATATGGAGAAGTATTAGGTGGTCATTTCTCTTTATACATCACTAGACACTCCTCACCTAGAGTATTGTGTATATGGAGAAGTATTAGGTGGTCATGTCTCTTTATACATCACTAGACACTCCTCACCTAGAGTATTGTGTATATGGAGAAGTATTAGGTGGTCATGTCTCTTTATACATCACTAGTCAGTCCTCGCCTAGAGTATTGTGTATATGGAGAAGTGTTAGGTGTCATGTGGCTTTATAAATCATTAGTCCGTCCTCACCTAGAGTATTGTGTATATGGAGAAGTATTAGGTGGTCATGTCTCTTTATATATCACTAGTCAGTCCTCACCTAGAGTATTGTGTATATGGAGAAGTATTAGGTGGTCATGTCTCTTTATACATCACTAGTCAGTCCTCACCTACAGTATTGTGTATATGGAGAAGTATTAGGTGGTCATGTCTCTTTATACATCACTAGTCACTACTCACCTAGAGTATTGTGTATATGGAGAAGTATTAGGTGGTCATGTCTCTTTATACATCACTAGTCACTACTCACCTAGAGTATTGTGTATATGGAGAAGTATTAGGTGGTCATGTCTCTTTATACATCACTAGTCACTACTCACCTAGAGTATTGTGTATATGGAGAAGTATTAGGTGGTCATGTCTCTTTATACATCACTAGTCACACCTCACCTAGAGTATTGTGTATATGGAGAAGTATTAGGTGGTCATGTCTCTTTATACATCACTTGTCAGTCCTCACCTAGAGTATTGTGTATATGGAGAAGTATTAGGTAGTCATGTCTCTTTATACATCACTAGTCACTCCCCACCTAGAGTATTGTGTATATTGAGAAGTATTAGGTGGTCATGTCTCTTTATACATCACTAGTCAGTCCTCACCTATAGTATTGTGTATATGGAGAAGTATTAGGTGGTCATGTCTCTTTATACATCACTAGTCACACCTCACCTAGAGTATTGTGTATATGGAGAAGTATTAGGTGGTCGTGTCTCTTTATACATCACTAGCCCGTCCTTACCTAGAGTATTGTATATATGGAGAAGTATTAGGTGGTCATGTCTCTTTATACATCACTAGTCACTCCTCACCCAGAGTATTGTGTATATGGAGAAGTATTAGGTGGTCATGTCTCTTTATACATCACTAGTCAGACCTCACCTAGAACATTGTGTATATGGAGAAATATTAGGTGGTCATGTCTCTTTATACATCGCTAGTCACTCCTCACCTAGAGTATTGTGTATATGGAGAAGTATTAGGTGGTCGTGTCTCTTTATACAATACTAGTCACTCCTCACCCAGAGTATTGTGTATATGGAGAAGTATTAGGTGGTCATGTCTCTTTATACAACCCTAGTCAGACCTCACCTAGAGTATTGTGTATATGGAGAAGTATTAGGTGGTCATGTCTCTTTATACATCACTAGTCAGTCCTCACCTAGAGTATTGTGTATATGGAGAAGTATTAGGTGGTCATGTCTCTTTATACATCACTAGTCACTCCCCACCTAGAGTATTGTGTATATGGAGAAGTATTAGGTGGTCATGTCTCTTCATACATCACTAGTCACTCCTCACCTAGAGTATTGTGTATATGGAGAAGTATTAGGTGGTCATGTCTCTTTATACAGCCCTAGTCAGACCTCACCTAGAGTATTGTGTATATGGAGAAGTATTAGGTGGTCATGTCTCTTTATACAACCCTAGTCAGACCTCACCTAGAGTATTGTGTATATGGAGAAGTATTAGGTAGTCATGTCTCTTTATACATCACTAGTCAGTCCTCACCTAGAGTATTGTGTATATGGAGAAGTATTAGGTGGTCATGTCTCTTTATACATCACTAGTCACTCCTCACCTAGAGTATTGTGTATATGGAGAAGTATTAGGTGGTCGTGTCTCTTTATACATCACTAGTCAGTCCTCACCTAGAGTATTGTGTATATGGAGAAGTATTAGGCAGTCATGTCTCTTTATACATCACTAGTCACTCCTCACCCAGAGTATTGTGTATATGGAGAAGTATTAGGTGGTCATGTCTCTTTATACATCACTAGTCACACCTCACCTAGAGTATTGTGTATATGGAGAAGTATTAGGTGGTCATGTCTCTTTATACATCACTAGTCAGTCCTCGCCTAGAGTATTGTGTATATGGAGAAGTATTAGGTGGTCATGTCTCTTTATACATCACTAGTCAGTCCTCACCTAGAGTATTGTGTATATGGAGAAGTATTAGGTGGTCATGTCTCTTTATACATCACTAGTCACACCTCACCTAGAGTATTGTGTATATGGAGAAGTGTTAGGTGTCATGTGGCTTTATACATCATTAGTCCGTCCTGACCTAGAGTATTGTGTATATGGAGAAGTATTAGGTGGTCATGTCTATTTATACATCACTAGTCACTCCTCACTAGAGTATTGTGTATATGGAGAAGTATTAGGTGGTCATGTCTCTTTATACATCACTAGTCCGTCCTCACCTAGAGTATTGTATATATGGAGAAGTATTAGGTGGTCATGTCTCTTTATACATCACTAGTCAGTCCTCACTAGAGTATTGTGTATATGGAGAAGTATTAGGTGGTCATGTCTCTTTATACATCACTAGTCAGTCCTCACCTAGAGTATTGTGTATATGGAGAAGTATTAGGTGTCATGTCTCTTTATACATCACTAGTCAGTCTTCACCTAGAGTATTGTGTATATGGAGAAGTATTAGGTGGTCATGTCTCTTTATACATCACTAGTCAGTCTTCACCTAGAGTATTGTGTATATGGAGAAGTATTAGGTGGTCATGTCTCTTTATACATCACTAGTCAGTCCTCACCTAGAGTATTGTGTATATGGAGAAGTATTAGGTGGTCGTGTCTCTTTATACATCACTAGTCACTCCTCACCTAGAATATTGTGTATATGGAGAAGTATTAGGTGGTCATGTCTCTTTATACATCACTAGTCAGTCCTCACCTAAAGCATTGTGTATATGGAGAAGTATTAGGTGGTCATGTCTCTTTATACATCACTAGTCAGACCTCACCTACAGTATTGTGTATATGGAGAAGTGTTAGGTGTCATGTGGCTTTATACATCACTAGTCCGTCCTTACCTAGAGTAGAGTATTGTGTATATGGAGAAGTATTAGGTAGTCATGTCTCTTTATACATCACTAGTCAGTCCTCACCTACAGTATTGTGTATATGGAGAAGTATTAGGTAGTCATGTCTATTTATACATCATTAGTCACTCCTCCATATACACAATACTGTAGGTGAGAAGTATTAGGTGGCCATGTGTATTTATACATCACTAGTCACTCCTCACCTACAGTATTGTGTATATGGAGAAGTATTAGGTGGTCATGTCTCTTTATACATCACTAGTCACTCCTCACCTAGAGTATTGTGTATATGGAGAAGTATTAGGTGGTCATGTCTCCGTATAAATCACTAGTCACTCCTCACCTAGAGTATTGTGTATATGGAGAAGTATTAGGTGGTCGTGTCTCTTTATACATCACTAGTCACTCCTCACCCAGAGTATTGTGTATATGGAGAAGTATTAGGTGGTCGTGTCTCTTTATACATCACTAGTCACTACTCACCTAGAGTATTGTGTATATGGAGAAGTATTTGTTGGTCATGTCTCTTTAGACATCACTAGTCACTCCTCACCTAGAGTATTGTGTTTATGGAGAAGTATTAGATGGTCATGTCTCTTTATACATCACTAGTCACTCCTCACCTAGAGTATTGTGTATATGGAGAAGTATTAGGTGGTCATGTCTCTTTATACATCACTAGTCACTCCTCACCTAGAGTATTGTGTATATGGAGAAGTATTATGTAGTCATGTCTCTTTATACATCACTAGTCCGTCCTTAACCAGAGTATTGTGTATATGGAGAAGTATTAGGTGGTCATGTCTCTTTATACATCACTAGTCCGTCCTCACCTAGAGTATTGTGTATATGGAGAAGTATTAGGTGGTCGTGTCTCTTTATACATCACTAGTCAGTCCTCACCTAGAGTATTGTGTATATGGAGAAGTATTTGTTGGTCATGTCTCTTTAGACATCACTAGTCACTCCTCACCTAGAGTATTGTGTATATGGAGAAGTATTAGATGGTCATGTCTCTTTATACATCACTAGTCACTCCTCACCTAGAGTATTGTGTATATGGAGAAGTATTAGGTGGTCATGTCTCTTTATACATCACTAGTCAGTCCTCACCTACAGTATTGTGTATATGGAGAAGTATTAGGTGGTCATGTCTCTTTATACATCACTTGTCAGTCCTTGCCTAGAGTATTGTGTATATGGAGAAGTATTAGGTGGTCGTGTCTCTTTATACATCACTAGTCAGTCCTCACTAGAGTATTGTGTATATGGAAAAGTATTAGGTGGTCATGACTCTTTATACATCACTTGTCAGTCCTCACCTAGAGTATTGTGTATATGGAGAAGTATTAGGTGGTCATGTCTCTATATACATCACTAGTCAGTCCTCACCTAAAGCATTGTGTATATGGAGAAGTATTAGGTGGTCATGTCTCTTTATACATCACTAGTCACACCTCACCTAGAGTATTGTGTATATGGAGAAGTATTAGGTGGTCGTGTCTCTTTATACATCACTAGTCAGTCCTTACCTAGAGTATTGTGTATATGGAGAAGTATTAGGTAGTCATGTCTCTTTATACATCACTAGTCACTACTCACCTAGAGTATTGTGTATATGGAGAAGTATTAGGTGGTTGTGTCTCTTTATACATCACTAGTCACTACTCACCTACAGTATTGTGTATATGGAGAAGTATTAAGCGGTCATGTCTCTTTATACAACCCTAGTCAGACCTCACCTACAGTATTGTGTATATGGAGAAGTATTAGGTGGTCATGTCTCTTTATACATCACTAGTCACTCCTCACCTAGAGTATTGTGTATATGGAGAAGTATTAGGTGGTCATGTCTCTTTATACATCACTAGTCAGTCCTCACCTAAAGCATTGTGTATATGGAGAAGTATTAGGTGGTCATGTCTCTTTATACATCACTAGTCAGACCTCACCTACAGTATTGTGTATATGGAGAAGTGTTAGGTGTCATGTGGCTTTATACATCACTAGTCCGTCCTTACCTAGAGTAGAGTATTGTGTATATGGAGAAGTATTAGGTAGTCATGTCTCTTTATACATCACTAGTCAGTCCTCACCTACAGTATTGTGTATATGGAGAAGTATTAGGTAGTCATGTCTATTTATACATCATTAGTCACTCCTCCATATACACAATACTGTAGGTGAGAAGTATTAGGTGGCCATGTGTATTTATACATCACTAGTCACTCCTCACCTACAGTATTGTGTATATGGAGAAGTATTAGGTGGTCATGTCTCCGTATAAATCACTAGTCACTCCTCACCTACAGTATTGTGTATATGGAGAAGTATTAGGTGGTCATGTCTCTTTATACATCACTAGTCAGTCCTCACCTAGAGTATTGTGTATATGGAGAAGTATTAGGCAGTCATGTCTCTTTATACATCACTAGTCACTCCTCACCCAGAGTATTGTGTATATGGAGAAGTATTAGGTGGTCGTGTCTCTTTATACATCACTAGTCACTCCTCACCTAAAGTATTGTGTATATGGAGAAGTATTAGGTGGTCATGTCTCTTTATACATCACTAGTCACTCCTCACCTAGAGTATTGTGTATATGGAGAAGTATTAGGTGGTCATGTCTCTTTATACATCACTAGTCAGTCCTCACCTAGAGTATTGTGTATATGGAGAAGTATTAGGCAGTCATGTCTCTTTATACATCACTAGTCAGTCCTCACCCAGAGTATTGTGTATATGGAGAAGTATTAGGTGGTCATGTCTCTTTATACATCACTAGTCACTCCTCACCTAGAGTATTGTGTATATGGAGAAGTATTAGGTGGGCATGTCTCTTTATACATCACTAGCCCATCCTTACCTAGAGTATTGTGTATATGGAGAAGTATTAGGTGGTCATGTCTCTTTATACATCACTAGTCAGTCCTCACCTACAGTATTGTGTATATGGAGAAGTATTAGGTGGTCATGTCTCTTTATACATCACTAGTCACACCTCACCTAGAGTATTGTGTATATGGAGAAGTATTAGGTGGTCATGTCTCTTTATACATCACTAGTCACACCTCACCTAGAGTATTGTGAATATGGAGAAGTATTAGGTGGTCATGTCTCTTTATACATCACTAGTCACACCTCACCTAGAGTATTGTGTATATGGAGAAGTATTAGGTGGTCATGTCTCTTTATACATCACTAGTCACACCTCACCTAGAGTATTGTGTATATGGAGAAGTATTAGGTGGTCATGTCTCTTTATACAACCCTAGTCAGACCTTACCTAATTCTGTGCCGTACTGATTATATAGATTATATACTGGCTACTAACATGGGCTACAGGATTTTGGTGATAACATGATACTATATAAGTCCATACAATTAAACGGGGACACCAGATCCTTACAGTAATAATGGAGAGCTAATACTAGACAGAGTTCATACTCACGGGTCTTGGATGGTGGGTGAACTGGTTCTTACGCCAGGCCGAGCCACATAGTTTAGAGGCACCAGCCCCACTAACGTGCTGCCAATTTTCTTGGCCCTGATGTAGTCCCCCTCCTCACTGATCTTACAGAGTTCCTCGCCCACGGTCACACTTATTTCCTCTGGGCACCGGGCCTCAAAATCATAGAGTACGGTGACTTTCTCTGAGTGGGAGTCATATCTATTGAGTTGGGTGGGTAAGATAGGGGGCATTGTAATCACAGATGGCTCCCATTGCTCTTCCCTTGGAGGCCAAATCTTTTCCCAGAGGCAGCCAAGAAACTTGAGATTTTCCTTCAGAAAGCTCTCCATCCTTGTGTAAGCAGCCCCAGCCCCATGAGAGATCTATTCCATACCCCCTGCTCTGCTGGCAGTCCCTCACTAGGAACTGAATGGAGGTAGCTGATAGTGAAAGGGTCACGAGTATTATTCACCTGTGCACTTCCTGATTCCAGCAATCAAACAAATAGTAAAAGGGAGCTGCGGCTGCTCCAAGGAACATCAGGAATGTGGAGGAACCAGACGCCCTGCACCTGAAATGTACACAAGGTGCAAGGAACCTGGGGCCAAAGGTGCCGGGGGAGCCTGACATGTCACGGCCTCCTCAGAGCTAGTAGACCACCTATGACGGGACTCATTTCCATGTCCTCTGCTGTTAGAAGTGGATTTTTGAATCCCTAAACTTGATAAAAAATGGCAAAATACAATTAAAAAAGCAACAAAAAAGTAATATATATTATATATATTTGTATATATTATGTCCAATGATTCATTACTGCAGCTGATCCTGCCTGTTGCATCTTATTGAAAAAATATTGCTTTAAACTAATGGACATTCCGTTAGATCTAATGAATGTACAGATGTAAATGCCACATTCCCATTGTGCAAATAGAAACATCAAGTCTACAACTAAGTCAAATGGCAGGTGTCCTAGCAGCATAATCATGTAAAAAACTTGATAAATTAGAGGCGGTAATGTTTTATTTTTTATTAGATACCATTTGCTTTTCATTACTAATGTTGAAAGCACTTGCAGTTTCAGCTGCCACATTCCCACTGGGGTGGGGGGAGACTTTGAATGCATTATTATTATTATTGTTTATTTATAACGCACCGACATATTTCGTAGCGCTGATGTAGAGGACGTTTCTACCTGCACATTGGAAATGTGACAGCTAAACATGGCAGCACATTCAGTAGCACTAAAAAACGTTCATTAGTCTACAAGGGCACACCCTCCTGAGACATTTAGCGGAAAAAGCAGCTCAGTAAAGGAAATGGTCAACCGTAACAAAGAATAATTACATCGAAAAGATAAATATTTGCAGGCTATATGCTACTTAAAGGGATACAGATTTTTTTTTTTCTTTCTAGGTATATAATATATTGGTGTATCCATTTACTTGTATGTACTTTATTCTATTAAGAAGCAATTAAAAATGTGTTTTTCTGCCTAAAAACAAACCCACTGCAGCTTATGCAGACACGCACTCTGCAGTACAGTGTCCTAGGCCATCAGAGACCACCTCTCAGCAGCATGTTTTCTTATACATGGCCCCTGATAGGCTATGACAAAGCACACCCTGCTCTGCAGAGTGTGTGTCTGCATACACTGCAGTGGGAAGACCCATACAGGGACTATGTGTTTGATTTTAGTTAAAAAAAGAGAGAACAGAAAAGTAAACAGATACACAAAGATATTATAGTACATATCTAATAAAATCCAGAAACCTTACATGCCCCTTTAATGTCACGTTTAGTTGATCAAAAATATATAGAAAAAGTTTACTTCAACGGTGGTATAAAGCTATGAAACAAAATTATTCTATTCTATACTTTTTATAAACATTTTTAGTGAAATAATTTGTACGTACTTGTCACTTATATTGCTTTGTATACAGGGGCTGCCATTTTAACCCTCACTGATTTACTTCTCTGTCTTGTTTAGCCATCGCTTGCAACTGCAAATGCACGGATGATGTCACTGCTTGGAGCGGAGCCAACCACACAGCTGGGCAGGCTCCACTTCATGACATGCCAGTGTGATTCACCCTCTGCCAGGAAAGGAGCGCAAATAAAATGTAATACTTAATACTCTTCCAGTAATAGAAGCTAATTATACTTATATGAATACTAATACATGCATATCTAAATATAATTGTATATAAATAACATGTGCATATCATTTAGACATATCATATAGAGGCTTCAACACAGCCATTTAGATTTATTTGAAATGTATAAACGGAATTACAGTAGTTTTTATTAATTTCAGAGTTTTCTGCACTTTTACTCTTTTATGTATTAGATTTTATTTGTATAACTAGTAACTTGCCCGATATAAATGGCAGTGTCATATGTTATGTTCAGTTGTCTGTGCTGTCTCTCTGTGTGCCATCTCTGTGCACACTCTCTCTCTCTCTGTGTCCTCTCTCTGTTCTATGTGCCCTCTCTCCCCCTCCCTGCCTCCCTCTCTGTGCCACCTCTCTCTGCCTCCCTCTGCATGCTCTCTCCCTCTCTCCCCCTCCCTGCCTCCCTCTGCATGCTCTCTCTGTATCCTCTCCCTGCCCCCTCCCTCTCTAACGCCCCTTCCTCTCTCCCCCCTCTCTGCCTTCCTCCCTCTGCACCCGCTCTCTGTGCACCCTCTTTCTCTCTCTGTTCTTGTGCTCTCTGTCTCTCACCCTCCTCTCGCTCTATTCCCCTCTCACTGTGTCCTCTCTCTGTGTTCTATGTGCTCTCTATCCCCCTCCCTTCCCCCTCCCTCCCTCTGTACCCGCTCTCTGTGCGCCCTCTCTCTCTGTTCTATGTGCTCTCTATCCCCCTCTCTTTGCCGCCCTCTTCACTCTTTATGTGTGTCTCAGTGTCCTCTCCCTCCCTAACTCCCTTCCCTCTCTCCGCCTCCCTTCCCTCTGCACCCACTCTCTGTGCGCCCCCGCTCTCTGTTCTATGTGCTCTCTATCTCTCCCTCCCTTGACCCTCCCTCCCTCTGCACCCGCTCTCTGTTCACTCTCTCTATCCTCTCTCTGTGTTCTATGTGCTCTCTATCCCTCTCCCTCCCTTCCCTCTGCACCCACTCTCTGTGCGCCCCCGCTCTCTGTTCTATGTGCTCTCTATCTCTCCCTCCCTTCACCCTCCCTCCCTCTGCATCCGCTCTCTGTTCACTCTCTCTATCCTCTCTCTGTGTTCTATGTGCTCTCTATCCCTCTCCCTCCCTTCCCTCTGCACCCACTCTCTGTGCGCCCTATCTCTCTGTTCTATGTGCTCTCTATCTCTCTCCCTCCCTTCCCCTCCCTCTGCACCCACTCTCTGTGCGCCCTCTCTCTCTGTGTTCTATGTGCTCTCTATCCCTCTCCCTCCCTTCCCTCTGCACCCACTCTCTGTGCGCCCTCTCTCTCTGTGTTCTATGTGCTCTCTATCTCTCTCCCTCCCTTCCCCCTCCCTCTGCACCCGTTCTCTGTGCGCTCTCTCTCTCTCCTCTCTCTGTGTTATGTGCTCTCTATCTCTCCTCTCTCTCTATCCCCCTTTCTCTGCCTCCCTCTGCACTCTCTCTCTCTCTCTCTGTCTCTGTGTCTTCTCCCTACTCTCACTGCCTCCCTCTCTCTGCCTCCCTCTGCATCCTCTCCCTGCCTCCCTCCCTCTGTCCCCCTCTCTGCCTCCCTCCATCTGCACCCGCTCTCTGTGTGCCCCCTCCCTCTCTCTCTCTGTTTTTGTGCTCTCTGTCTCTCACCCTCCTGTCTCTCTATTCCCCTCTCTGTGTGTCCTCTCTCGGCGTTCTATGTGCTCTCTCTCTCCATCCATCCCTCTCACACTCCCTCTATCACCATCCCTCGCGCGTCTGCGCCACGCATTCCCAGTTGTTGGATTCCCCAAACGCGTTGCCAATCAGAATGCTAGTAACGCCTGCGCAGTACACATGGCGCAGACGTTACGCACATGCTACAAACCATTATAGTGGATAAAGTGTTCCTTTCCTAGTAGGGGGTGAATCACCCTAACTGCTGAGAGGCTACTCATGTCATGTTATCACTGGAGGACACAGCTGGGCAGGCTCCACTTATATCATCTGTGCATCATTTAATGCATAAGCATAAATGGAGAAGAATAATAGTGAGGAAATGTGACGGGCAGATTGGTAGCCTCTATATTGAGTAATAGGAGTAACAAAATTAAACCAGTAAGAACCAAAAGGGCGACAAAGACCGGATCGTTTATAAAAGGTCACTTAAAAAATTTGCATTATCTTTAAGAAAATACACTAGCACATTTCCGAGCAAACTATTTTCTTCTATTTTTTGTTCATTTCCTTATTACTTTATGTTGAACATTTAATCAGGAACCATAGGTCAAACTTGTCTGTCATGATATGAAAATAATATTTTAGATAATAGAAAAGTTGTTCTTGTCTGTTGTGTTGAGAAAACCCCTTAAAGAAAGATAGGAATTCACTGCACAGCCTCCCAGTAGGGGTGGTAGAGGTGTAATGACCAGCCATTATACTTTGACCAGTGTTATCAGAGCCGTATAATAAGGGCAGAAGTACTGGGGTGGGGTTATTTGACATTTTAGTGCTGATACATGTTTTTCCTCTTCTTCCTTATTTAAAGAGGAAGTCCCGTTCTGCTTCATAAAGCAAACAGGTACTGACTGATCTTTTTATTATTATTATCATTTATTTGTATCGTGCCAGCATAGCTTTAATGCAAAGCCAAGGTTGGATTAAACACAAGCTGAGTATCCTATCCATGCACAGCTGTTTCAAGCTTACTGGCTATCATCAGCATGGAGCGGGATCTCAGCCTGTGTTGTGGACGTTATGAGTAGGTAGTTATCCACAACAATCATTTATAATATGGTGGGCAAAAGAGCGATAGAAGCCCTCCATATTATAAATGACTATATTATTATTCCACAACACAGGCTGAGATCCCGCTCCATGCTGATGATAGCCAGTAAGTTTGAAACGGCTGTACATGGATTGGATACTCAGCCTGTGTATAATCCAACCTTGGCTTTGCATTAAAGCTTTGTAATACAGCATGCATAAGCTTAAAGGAAGCCATGTTTGATAATGGCTACGGAATGAAGAGCAAGGCATTTGTGAGCACGTTTGCACGTCCCAGCTCCGCTTCCCAGAGTGCAGTGTAATTACTGTTTTTCTCGGAATTCTGAGCTGGCAACAGGTTTATTAACTTACTTTAGACATTCAAATGTGAACACAGATGTAATTTTTATTTACTGTACTACTGTATGGTGGAGGCTTCTATCGCTCTTTTGCCCACCATATTATAAATGATATATATATATATATATATATATATATATATATATATATATATATACACACACACACACACATACCTCATGCCTTGACCTGTAAATAAACAATGATGCCCCATATTTTCTATATTTTGATTTAAACGTCTGAATTAAATTGATGAGCAATTGTTTTTACAATTTTAAATAAAGCAAAATAGTGCACGTGTGACATGACTAAAAAAATAAAGTTAGAAAGCCAGTTTCCTACTCAAACGTCCAAGAAATACAGTGTTCACACTGCATTCTGGGAGACTGGGCAGGGTCATGTAAATGAGCTCACAATGTGTTTAATCCAAAAACATTTAAACTAAGCCTGCGATAACAGTGTTTGAGCCCAGCCAGGGGCGTAGGAACTGGGGGGATGTGGGGGACAAATACCCCCTAGATTATATGTTTAGAGGCAGGGGGGACTGGTGCACAGGGACAAATGGGCAACCGCCCTCCAAAAATGAATGCACAGACTAAATCCCCCATCACTAACTTAATTGATTAATTTAAATAATATCAAAAAACAAATAAATTATATCATGTTTAATCTTCTATTTTTTTCATATATGCTACGGTTACTTTAAATGATAAACCCTTTGTGTAGCAGACAGTTAAACACACTGACTTATCATATCTAACCCCCTGCTGGTGACTTGGCTAGTGCTACAAACCAGGTCACATGTGAGAACTAAAAAAAAAAAAAAAAAAAAACTGTCAAAATGCAATTTTCCCAAACTGTGCTCTGATCTCCAGCACCATCTCACCCTCATCAAGATAATAAGTAAAGTAACAGAAAAAAAAATGATGTAAGTGGGTGGAGTCTGTGTCAGTGAGCAGGGCCTATACAGGTAACATGTTGTGAAAGGGAGAGGTTTATACTGTTGGGTGGAGTCAACGCTAGGGGAGAGGCCAGGTATCGGTCTTGCGCCCCACCAACTTGGAAAGTCACCAGCCGCCATTGGCTAGAGGGAAGAGCATATCTGGGATAGGATGGGGAGAATAGAGTTTTAAAACAGGCAAGTTATCCCTGGTGTCTATTCAGGGGAGTGAGCCGTAATCTCTTCCTCCCCACCAGTTCTCTTCCTCAGCGATTATGGTGATAGCTGAATCTCTCGAGGAGGAAGAAGAAGAGATTGTAGTGCGCCGATACACATTGTGATCGCTCTCCTCCTACGAGACACCAGGGATAAAAACTCTGTTCCCCCCACCTCCGATTCCTACACCCTTGGGCACAGCAGAGGATGAGAACCCCACAGACAGAACGGTTTCGTTCTTTTGGATCTCAACATAAGGCTGCTAGAATAAGAACAACATTTAATTTACCAATTACTTGCAGACATGATCATCTTCATTTCTGTCTTATAAACACTTCCCTCTACCTGTTTTGTCCAAGGTTCTTTCCTGTCCGAAGGGCAGATAAACCCTTCTAGTTGCCCGTGGTACTGTAGAATAGCGCAAATATCAACTCGCTGTGTGACAATGGGCTAGCTTCATCCTCCATGGATTCCACCTACTTGACAAGAATAGATTGGAGGAGACCCAATAAGACAAGAAATCGATATAGCCAGGACTTAGAGTAGCATAATAAAAAATAGTGCCACTTTAAATTATACAGATTAGGAGAAAGATTGTAAATCCATGCTGCTTTAAATCCTGTTATTTTGAATGTATAGTTTGGCTGAGCACATACAGCTAATTGGATTAACAATCACTTGCGGTGAGCAAACACCCCCCCCCTCTAGATTGTTATTTTAATATTAGCTAGACCTCAGATCGTTCATTTTTCATGCAAAGTCACCTGACCGGTTCTCTCGCTATCCTTCTTTTTTAATCATTTTAAATTAGATTGACATTTAAAAAATATTCTGCATGTTTTGCTTAACTGGCTTGAACTTTGTCTGTAAATAAAAAAATGAATAAAAATAGTTGGAAAAACAAATAACTACTAAATTGATAATAAAACATCTGGGACGGACAGTAAACTATCAACTAAAAGTTATTCAAAAAGTGCCTTTTTTTTGTAGTAGATTTACACTGACGTTTTCATCTGTCAATCAGCCTTTCTGACCCACCCATTAAGCCCATACCCTTATCTTTATGATAGAGTGTAATGGGAGAAGTTAGCAATGACTAACAAGCTTTGGCACAAAGATAAATGCAAGGCCATATCTCCCAACATTTAAAATCGTCAGACCAAATGGCAATTTATTTATTGGACTGTATCGATTTTTGTTATATTTTTATTATTAATAAGTTAAAGTTGAGTTTTTTTTTTTTCTTACTTTGACTGTCATCCCCCCCCCCCCCCCCAAGTAGAAATGGCACTTCCCAGCAGGTTAGTTGCTATCAGTCTTATTAAATTGAGATTTGGCCAATTGAATAGGGCTCTATAGAAGCACAGAGCATATTATTTACAGAAGTTTTCAGTTTGTGAAGACCTTGCTTTTGGATAGAAGTTCACCAACTAAATAATATGCTCTGTGCTTATATAGAGCCCTATTCAATTGGCCAAATCGCAATTTAATAGGGCTGTATATCTATAACCCCAAACAAATGGTATACAGGCAATATATATAGTGGTAGATGACGATAGTGTGACGAAGTGCCCTTCGCCACTTTGTCTTGGAGAGGATTGTTTGCCAGCCTCCTGCCCTGCGACTATGGCCCTGGGACATATTGCCCTTTAAACACAGTATTCGGCCATACCAGATTGTATGACACTCATTATGGACCTTTACATACAGGGGGTCATTCGGTACTTGCCCTGTGTGAACCATGATAAAAGTATCTTTTACACATAACACACAGACATTTCACATATCCCCCATAGTTGGCCACACAATACACATATAGGGACAATAGGTGAGTCACACCTCCCTGAGGCTACCTGGCAACTTGGATATAATCAGACATTGATTAAATCAGCCTTCTTTGTTCTTATCTGAGAATGAAAACACTTTATACAATAGACTTCCTTATCTTATGCGGAGTCTCTGTAACAGGATGATCTCCCATCCAAAGGTCTGCACTAGTCTGGGCCAATATTCTGCAGAGCATAAACCAACATACATGCAGTATGATAGTAGGATCATATTTTAACTATAATAATCATAAAACAGGGTAAAACAGTGATGGGTTCCGTTACACACCTCCCCCGTGACCATAAGCCGGCATACACGGTCTGATCCCAACGGATCGGCCTGGGGATGTCCGGACAAAAGTATTTGTTGGACAATTCTCTAGTTTGACAACCCATCAGCATTACTGCAATTCACATTTACTCACATTTCACATATCCCCATATAGCTGGGATCTGAGCGCACAAAACTACCGAATAGCGCTCAGATCCTATTCACACAGTTCAATTGCCATGTAGCTAAAGTCTTTCCCATAGTCTTTCATTATATGAATGGGCTCCATGGCATAGCTATCTGTGGTATCATGGTTCACACAGGGCAAGTACCGAATGACCCCCCCCCTGTATGTAAAGGGCCAGAATGAGTGACATACACTCTGGTATGGCAGAATACTGTGTTTAAAGGGCAATATGTCCCAGGGCCATAGTCGCAGGGCAGGAGGCTGGCAAACAGTCCTCTCCAAGACAAAGTGGCGAAGGGCACTTCGTCACACATCTCCCCTTTGGGGGGGAAGTCTAACCAGGCACCTGATCTTCTGCCGGTCAGTGCCTCTGTTAGACGATCCACCAACCCACAATAAACCAGTGCTAGAGCAGCCCCCCCACAACAACAAAGTGCAAGAGCAGCCCACCCACAACAAACCGTTACTGCACCTGGATATTTCGCTGTGGTGGTGGGGCAACACGCTGAGGGGACTGGAGGGGCAGAGGCCAGCGGCACTCTGCCCTGATGCCAGCTCTTCTGCTGGTATAACCTGCAGGACATCCTGCTCTGTACAAGGGACAAAGGGAGGGCAGAGGCCGACTGCACTCTGCCCCGCTGTCAGCTCTTCTGCTGGGGTACTTGGGACATATTCCGGCTCAGTAGCCAGGGAAACGTGGGGGTCAGTGGGGGTTAACATTTCCTCTGTTAACCCTGGGGCCACATTAGAAGTTAGCTGTGGAAGGGAATTTGTACTTACCCCCTCCTCCGGTTGTCCCAGTGAGGGTAGTTGGGGATCTGGACAGGCTGTGGGCGCAGAGACCACGGTCCCATCTGCGCCGTCTGGGAGATTGGTGTCTCCCCTTGTCAGGGTAAACTGTCGCTGGGGCGGAAGGACGACACCTTCTGCCCCCTGTGGTTCACACTGCCGCTGGGGGGGAAGGACGACACCTTCTGCCCCCTGGGGTTCACACTGCCGCTGGGGGGGAAGGACGACGCCTTCTGCCCCCTGGGGTTCACACTGCCGCTGGGGGGAGAAGGACGACACCTTCTGCCCCCTGTGGTTCACACTGCCGCTGGGGGGGAAGGACGACACCTTCTGCCCCCTGTGGTTCACACTGCCGCTGGGGGGGAAGGACACCTTCTGCCCCCCTGGGGTTCACACTGCCGCTGGGGGGGAAGGACGACACCTTCTGCCCCCTGTGGTTCACACTGCCGCTGGGGGGAATGGACGACACCTTCTGCCCCCTGTGGTTCACACTGCCGCTGGGGGGGGAAGGACGACACCTTCTGCCCCCTGGGGTTCACACTGCCGCTGGGGGGGAAGGACGACACCTTCTGCCCCCTGGGGTTCACACTGCCACTGGGGGGGAAGGACGACACCTTCTGCCCCCCCTGGGGTTCACACTGCCGCTGGGGGGGAAGGACGACACCTTCTGCCCCCTGGGGTTCACACTGCCGCTTCAGGGGAAGGACGACACCTTCTGCCCCCTGTGGTTCACACTGCCGCTGGGGGAGAAGGACGACACCTTCTGCCCCCTGTGGTTCACACTGCCGCTGGGGGGGAAGGACGACACCTTCTGCCCCCTGGGTTTCACACTGCCGCTGGGGGGGAAGGACGACACCTTCTGCCCCCTGGGGTTCACACTGCCGCTGGGGAGGAAGGACGGCACCTTCTGCTCCCTGTAGGGCCGGTAGAGAGAGCTCGGTCCCATCTCTACCTGCCATCTGGAGGTCATCCCAGGACCAGTCAATGAGGTCTGGTTCTGCTTATCGAGTAGATTGGGGCTGCACGAAGCTGAGCAGGTGTTGGTAGTCCTGCTCCAGCTCCCACTCTCTCGTTACCAGGTGGGTCATGTCTTTGCTCACCTCACCTTCGTCATCCCAGACATACATGCCCATCCGGTAGTCGTAGATGTCCCAAAACCTAGACCCCTCCGTGCTGCCAAGATCAATGTCATCCTCCAAGGCATCCCATAATAAACCCGGGCCATCATAATCATCCCCCTCCGGTAAATCGTGTTCAGACGTCCAGGGGGTAAGTCGAAAGGTATGCCACCAGAGGGCCTGGTATGCGTTGTCTAGCCAGAGCTCTCGCCATACCAGGGTCTCTAGTCTTGTCACCCACTCATCCAGGGGCTGCTCTCCCAATAGATACATCCGCATCGCCACACGCTTCTGTAGCCGCTGCTCATCACTGGGGAGACTCTCACCTCGCCGCCATTGGGCATCTTCCAGGGCATCATACCAGAGTTCCTTTCTGTCTGCATCCCTGTAGTCCGCGGCCGCCTCCTCCTCCTCATCATGGAACGCTATCCGAAAACTAGCCGGTTCCATCCTGCTGTAGCCAGGGGCGCTGTACGGATACTAGCGTTGCCCTCAATTTGTAACTCCAAACGTTACCAGTGTCTCCGTGCTGCTTTTCCTCTTACTAGGACGCCATCCCACCACTGCCAGCCAATGTAACGGATCTCCTGGCACCCCGACCGGGTACCTCCGTTGATGGACGCGTCCTAGTTTGCATCGAGGCCTACAAGCACCGCACCGGACATCACACTACCACAATAAACCAGTGCTTAAAGCTCCCAGGGAGTATGCAGCGCATAGCAATCCCCAGTATGATATAGCAATCCCCTCCAAAACGAGACAAAGCTACATTTTGAAGGGTCAAGCAGAGAACTCTTTAATGACAGGGGATCTCCTTTTATGCAATGGTGCCCTCTGAAGGGCTACACCCACATAATTATCACAACAGCCAATTATATACATGGTTCAACCCCCACGTCTCCTCCCCTCAGATAACAGGTAACACAATTAAAACAGACACAATTTTAACCACATTCTGGATGTACCCCAAAAACAGGGGGTACACCTTTAAGTCCAGCACCGTTCAATAGCTCTCACCCAGGGGAACAACATATTAAAAAATGGCATGAATCAGACCAGGGGTTCAAAAGTTAGTAAAAGTATCTTTTACACATAACACACAGACATTTCACATATCCCCCATAGTTGGCCACACAATACACATATAGGGACAATAGGTGAGTCACACCTTCCTGAGGCTACCTGGCAACTTGGATACAATCAGACATGGATTAGATCATCCTTCTTTGTTCTTATCTTCCCAGATCCAGAGGCAGGTCCAGGTCTCGAACCGAGAGGTCAGGCGGTTGCAGCTGCACCTGCTCAGGAGCCGGCAGGGAGAAGAGCCCTCAGGAGTCAAGGCGGGCACGGACTCCCGTTCGGACTGAGGGGCGAGAGTGTTCCAGGGTGGCAGCTACCCCTGCACAATGGGAGTCAGGTGAGCGTACAAGGGTTTTGGGGGTGGAGCGATATGAAGGGTGACACCTCCTTCCATGGCACCCGAGTTGCTTGCATCCCTAAAATCTCTAATGTGTGCCCACGATCTCTCGTAATCAGCGACGAAATAGCCGGGGCGTGGGTGGGTAGTCTATCTGGGAACGCCCAGACGCACCTGGGTCAATCCTCCAGGTTAACCCCCCTCCCAGGTACGGCAATCAACATTTCTACCCTTCCAGCAAGCCCCCAAGGGGCGCCGTCCCCCTCCATTAAGAACAGTCCCCTAGTCGGGATGGGTGGGTCGGTGGAGTCGGCCGGGAGGCCCACCATTGTTTACGCTCAAGACAACCTCTGGGCGCATTTGCCTCTGGATATCAAAGAAAAGATCTGGCGCAGGGAATTTGTCAAACTGTTCTCACTATTGCCCATATCCCGATTAGCAGATCACTCTGAGCATTTCCCTAGGGAAGGCGATGAGCATAAGAATTCCTTTAGGAGACTTCCGCCTACATTCGACAACTGGCTCCAGGCCTTCTCAATCATGGCCAGCGTACTAAGTGAACGGCACCTGGAGCAATGCTCTGGACTGTTCGTATACCTAGAAGAGATCAGGAATGTGTATCGGACCTACGGGGGGATGGCGTGGTGGCGGTACGATGAGGAGTTTTGGCTGTACATGGCGTCAAGGCCAAACATGGCAGTAGCCTATTGGCTGAACATAATGACCCCGATGCGGGCCATGCCATCCTTTCTGGTGGCCTTACAGCGAATTCAGTCTTTTGGGAGTTATTCCCTATGGTAACAGCAGTTCATGCATGGGGCACGGAGTTCCAAGGATCGGCAGGTTTGCGTTGGGTTGGCCTGCGAGGCAACGGTTCGAGCAATCAATAGCCTCTCAACCATCATCATTGCCGGTACTACACCTTATACGGTGGTTGGTGCTCCTTTGCTTGAGGTTGAACATATGGCTATGGGCATTCCACGTGTTACGTCCGGAGAACGGCATTGCTGATGCCCTTTCTCGGTTGCAGAAAGCCCGTTTCAGGACACTGGCTCCAGGTGTGAAAACTCTGGGAGCTTGGAGCAGTCGGATAGCCAAGTATGTCAGACACTCGCTGGCACCGCAAATGTGGGCGGCCTATAAGACGGTATGGAACAAATGGCTTATTACTATAGTTCCTGTTGTGGTGCGCAGAAAACGGCGACTCCAAGGCATCGGTTAGTCAGCAAGTCACAGCCCTGGCCTTCATGTTCAAGGTGACTGGTACAAGGGACCTGATGAAGGAATTTTTGGTTCGCCGAGTGGTTAAAGGCATGTTCATGGGTGATCAGAGGCAGGACAAAAAAGGCGTCAGATTACCTTCTCATTGTTTGTGCACATGCCGATGGGCAGGCATGGTCTCGGATTCAGTTCACAGCAATCTTAAAAGGCGGCGCTTGAGCCATTGGGTTTGGTTGCGGCGGAGTTTGGGACCCATTCCTTCCGCATAAGAGCCGCTACCAAGGCGGTGAGATTAGGCTTGCCATGGAGGTGGTCAAGAGGATCGGGGGATGGGAATCGTAGCAGTATAGGACTTATGTGCGACCCGGAAGGGTTATCTAAATGAGACTTTCTGTGTATTACAGGTGGACAGAGACAGCTTTGGATTATTTGCCATTCCTACGTGTACTGGGCCCACAGGTTAGCCGCAGTTACCAGGAGTAACGCTCAGCTGGGCATACCTGAAACGGGCCTACAGGTACGATGGTTTCTGAGGCTTGAGGTGGGCACAAGTGCGAGGCTTGCTGGACAATTATGCACATCACTGCGGTGATCCTGATCTGGTGCTCATCCATGCTGGGGGCAGTGATTTAGGGGTCGTTCCCATGCGCAAAATGTTGAAGGACATGAAGAGGGATATTTTCCTCTGGGTGCGCCAGTTCCAGTCCTTTTTATCATCTGGTCCGAGATGATAAAAAGGCGTTCCTGGTGGAATGCTAGGGACCCAGTTTTAGTTGATAGGGCTCGCCAAAAAATCAATAAGCAAATGGCCGGTTTTGTGCGAAATTTAGGTTTCATTTCCATCAGGTACCGGGAATTCGAAGGTGTAGACGCCAATGAGTTATTTCATCCGGATAAGGTGCACTTGACTGAGATTGGGTTGGAACTGCTGACATTAGATTTGAAGGAAGGGGTGACTCGGGCACTAGCTTTATTGAGCAAAAGGGGAGGATCGCAGCCTCAAGAGGTGGGTCTCAGCTGCTCCGTGGCGGGAGGTGAGTTACCCGGCCCACTGGCTTAAGTAGGCGTTGCCCTGCCTCATGGGCATGCTTGGAAAAGCAATGGGTGGCCCTGGGCGCAGGCCCATGGCTGGGCTCCTCCTCCATTATGTTAATTAAGGAATGTTATGTTAATTACGGTAATTATGTTTAAGTTATGGATTATGTTAATCCAGTTGTGGCCTGTGTTACTCCAAAATTGGTGTCAGTCGTTATTTCACAAGCTAATGGATCTTGCTGGGGTCATGATTTCACTCAGTAGATTGTATAGAGATGTTGGATATCCTTGCAACTGCAGAAAGAAAGTGGCTCGGTACTTCAATGCTCACGTACAGACCAGGGCATCCCTCTCTCTATGGAGACACCTATTGCCGGGGTTAGCCAGCCCCAAATAAAGTGCTCCTATTTCAGTGGGCCACAAGGTCAACACCAACACATTCAATATCTTGTAACTATGGTGGTATGAAAATACAATATAAAACAAACAATAAAAAAGCAATAAATAAAAAACGAATGAATAATATAGCCAAAACTTGACCTTTCTCAATGGTAAGTATTAACATTTCTGGAGTTGTTTCTCCTATTTTGGAGCATATTTATAAGTTACCTCATGTGAGTACATTACCCCTTTATTTTGGCGCCAAATTCCCATCATGCCACAGTTCCGGAAACCGGAAGTTGCCGTAAAGCAGATCTGTTTATGTCCTCCTATCTGTGCCTATCATGGGACATAGCTTTTTTTTTTGTCCAGCTTCCAGGCAGCTGGCTAACTAGTCTGACACTGGTTCAGACTTGGCATGCTCAGTAAAGTGGCTATAATGGCACGGTCACTGGGTTACAAGCATGTTACAATATAGCTGTTAACCCTGTGTAGACCATGGGGCTAAACCAATTAGGTTACAGAGCCCAGCCTGCTTCCAATGATAATCCAGCCACCAGGCAGAGCTGGCCCCACCCCAGGAAGGTGGAGAAAGGCAGGTCTGAGTGAGGATTTAAAAAATAAGAAAATATATTAACTTCTATAATTTGAAGGCTGGCAATGCTGTTTGCCACAAAATGCAAGGCTCTCCCCCCTCTCACTTGCGAGCCTCGCGATGAGCGCCTTTGGCGCTCATTGCGAGCCTCTCCCACCGTCTACTTTACGGGCCTCTCATTGCAGGCCTCTACTTAAAGGGCCTCACAAGGAGAGCCTTTGGTGCTCATCGCGAGACCTGCAATGAGTGCTAATTACAGACATCATCAAACCTGCCACTTTTGTGCCTCGCAATGAGCGCCTTCTGCACTCATTGCAGGCCTCTCCCGACTCTCTGACCCTTGTGTCTGTTTCCCCCCTCTCCCTTCCGTTTGTCTGTTTCCCCCCTCTTCCTGCTCTTTATTATTTTCCTCCCCTGTGTCTCTTCCCCCCCACCCTCACCAGTGTCTCTTTCCACTCTCTCCCCCCTCTCCCACCCATGTCTTTCTCCTCTCTGTCCCTGATCAAGTTTTGCGTAGCTCCCGTTGAGCGCCTATCTATCCTTTATTAATGTTGCGTGCCTTGCGATATGCACTGTTGCTTTTATTTTTCAAGTATTGAGTTTCTGATGAGCGATATTTCTTGGATTTTTTGGGCTCATTGCAGCAAAGTCGTGCAAGCCTTGCTATGTGCGCCGATGGCGCTCATCACGAGGCCTGCAATGAGTGCCTTCGGCGCTCATTGTGCATCCCCGTAACTTTTAACATGGCGTGACGGACAAACTCGCAATACAACAACTATTATATGTGATATGGTGACAAAACAATACCCCCCAGTGTCATCATGCAGGTAGACCCCCTCCCACAATGTGAGCTACAAGTTAGCATAGGGTGCCACACACAAACAATGCTGACTATCTTAAGTATCATTTACTATAGAAAATGGTTGATACAATTTATAGTCAGTTTTGTTTGGGGACCTGTTTGGGGATTATTTGGAGTCTTCTGGACATCTATAGGAATTGTTACGGTTGCCGGTAATTGCCCGATCCTTGTATGAAGCAGCAAATAGAAATCACTAATAGCACAAGAACAGTCCAAGTGTTTAATATATCTTTATACATCATACAATATGTCTTCAGTTATCAGGAACCATAAAATATTCAGATCATAAAGTGTTTGCTTAACAATACTAGCAAGTATAAGAAAGGAAAAACAAGCAGATATAAAGCTGTAGGGTGGGAACGTCGGGCTTACAGACAATAAGGTAAGTCACATGGCGCGATATTGTATTTATCGGATAATATTGCTTTCACGCTTAAGATAATTCTCAGTTATGATCGGAATGAATGAGTCGTATACAGTATGTGCTCTATATACCCATCTGAAGAACTAGACTTCGTAATAGGTTAAATGTTATAAAAAGTTAAACTAACAGATTCTTGTTTGAAGAGCTAAAGCGAATAATAAGGAAATACATTTAGAAAATAAACTAAATATAATATACACTGTAATAGAAGCTGGTTTCAGTTTCAATCTGCTGCACTGCTTTGATCCAGAACCATGTACATAGTGGATAAGGAGCTTTGAGAGCAGAAACGTCTTTGCACTGTATTGGATCACATCCGGGCTGCCACCCCAGAGGTAAACAGGGCAACATAGGATGACTTTCAGCAAAGGTGTGCAAAGACAAATATTTTAACGGGGAAATGTGGCTTTACTTTTATTCTCATTACTTTAATTTACACTGAGATTGAAAAGAGCTTCCACTACAGAGTGCCTTTAAGGTATGGCCTATCTGCCATTGACTTCATTAAGCTGGCACTTTCAGCTGCTTTTCTAGCATGGTGTTTATTTGTAAAGTAAGTCCTATTGGAAGCACTGGCAAATACAACTGCCATATTCCCAGTGCAGCAGTGACAGATTCCTTTGCATTCAAAATGTTAGCTCAATGGAAAAATGGTAGCTCCCCGGAGCATATTAATAGGCAATAAATGAAATGCTATCTTTATTTACTTTAATCGAAAACATTTCCCATTATCAAGTGTAATTTTTAGATGAAAAAAGAACACATTGTAAATTTAGGGTGGTCATGCAGTTGTTCTGTTGTGGGAGCCACCATGTTTGTTACTGCTTATCTGCTTTTGCAAGAGGTATGTGAATGCAGAGTAGCATGTAGCTGCTCCAATTGAAATGTGACATTCTTAGGTGTCAATAGGGCTAATGGAAAGCTAGCTTGTCTACAATACCACTCCCTGCTGCTTGGGGAAGATGCTCAAAGGAGATAATAATAAGATTGTTTCATACTGTAATGCCCTAACAGCATATGCTAGAATATTTTAATTAGGCACTAATCATTAATACAAGTCAATAATTTAAAAAAAAGCAATGTTAACTGTCAATGGGTGTGGTGGCTTTGTCTGTCTGGTAGCTGCTAAATTTTCAGACACAATGTGTACCAACAATGATCTGTATCAGCTGGAGACAGGGTTCCTTTGGCAATGTACTTTTGCGGTTTGAGCAGCCTCTCAATAATTGTTCATAACACCCGTCTCTTAGCCAACCACTCCCCTTAATGACCTTATCAGAGTGGAGACAAATACTCAGCTGGAGATTGAAAGTCTTGTCTTTATAAATAATTTAATATTGAATATTACTACTATAAATTCCCATTCTGGATCACTACCATGTCACAGTGAAGGGTTTTGTGTACCTCAATGGTGCTGTGAGCTTTACCATGTAGTGTCACTCAAGATGGGCAGGCACTTGCAGAGAGGTCAGACAAATCAAGGTCCACTGGAAAAGGAACTGGCAACCCACTCCAGTATCTTTGCCAAGAAAACCATATGGATAAGCACAACCAGACTCAAGATGTGCCTGGCCTGCTGTGGTCCATACGGTCACGGAGAGTCAGACATGACTGAAGGACTGAACAGCAACAACTATAAATGATTAAATATGAATTGTATTAATGATATATTCATACATTAAAACACCTAACTGGTCTTATAAGGGCATTAAGTAGGTCCTTTTGTTTCACTTCCTAATACTGTTATGTTCATCTATCATCAAGTCTAGTTCTACAAGAGAGTATATTGTAGACATTGGATATACAGTGGGGCTTTAACAAGCCCATTAACCTTCAGTAATAGAAGATTGTCAGGTACCCAGAATCCACTGTAACCCCTCAAATTCCCCTGAGGTTATACCATTAGTAATTCAATGTATAGCAGCAAGAGGATAATGACCTGACCCATGTCCGTGGGTACAGACATCTCTAGAAGTTATATGGCATGGTGACGTGTGCAGAGCTTGCTGTATGACACCGATAAGTGTTGCAATCTAAGAATGAGCACATTTGGGCGTATAACCCACCTGTATGGCTCATAATGGAGAATATCTTGTAGTGCAGGGGTAGCCAGTTATTACTTTATGAAATCCACAAAGGTCCTAGTGTATTTGTGAAAATGAAGTTAAGATCTGGACCATGATTAACGAGCAGACTTTGTGAGCGCAAAATGTATGTTTTTTTCTCTGAACGTCGGGAATGCAAAAAGAGATTTTAACCCCATAGCTGAATTCAACAGATGAATTTGTGAAGGGTTAACCCTCTGCACTGAGCTGCTGTTGTGGCTTTGTCTGGGGGGCTTGTAAGAGTCTCACGTAAACAGGGATTTCATTTATAAATGTATCTGTGAAAAAAAATCATAAAGTATTTCAACGTGGTATTATGATAACTTTATAGTGGTGTGCTCCAAGTTGTAATAAACTAACTGGCCCTTTAAGGATATAGAGGCTTTAGGAGAGATATTTAGAAAATGTAATAATGATGTGGCAGTTGAGAAGTTACGGCACCCTGAATCAAATCCAGTTCCACTTATTGACTACCCTTGTTGTAGTGAATATCTGACCCCACCAAAAATAGGACGAACAGCAAACCACAGATATATATTTGCACCAGTTTGATCTCTCTAGGCACAGTGGCCAAGCTGGAGGACTCGCGGACACTTAGGGAGAATAGTCCTTTCCAAACCATTATATATGGCTCCTTGGGCACTTCACCTACAGACATCAGTAGACAAGGTGCACTGATGAGGTTGGCTGCTTCCTGATTTTGATTTGCCTTTTATTTTAGTGCAGGGCCATGTTTTGAGTAAGAAACTTTCGGATATGTATCCTCTGTAGCCCAGAGTATGGTTATACTTTCTCAAAAAGCTAATGTTACTTCTCAAATGTATATCACTTATTTTGTAATATAAACTTTGTAAAGAAAATAAAATACATTTTTGCTGATAGTAAATTCCCCATAAAACATCCCTTTAAGTTGATACAGTAATAATGCTCAGGTGCCGCCATTGATGTTTTGACCAACTTTACCAACTTGTCCATCATCACTGTGATCATAGATGGCTAGTCCTAATTCTGTACTCAACACATTTCAAGACAAACTCAATGAGAGGGACTGAGGTGATCCTGGGTGATTTGGCTTTGGAATTGACAGGTAAGGACATGTATTTGTGATAGTTGGGTATCACCTGAAGTGTACAACGTTCTTCAAGTCCATTTACTTTCACATGTCTATAGGCGATGCAAGTCCTAATCGCTAGCCCCTTGTGTCTCAATGCAGGGGAATCTAGGTGCTCTGTCCTCTCTCTGTGGATCTTCTGTGTCTCCTACTCATCTGGGCCTCAAGTTCTCTCACCTGTAGGAGCGAAAACAAATCAGGCGCTGAACACCTTTCCTTATATTCTATTGCAATGTGACAAAAATATGAGTTCCAGCCTAAAGGTGTGCAAAAAACAGCTATGTTCAGTTCAAGCTCTCTCACTAAAACGGGCACACACACCAATGATAATTATTTCTAGAAGTTCTGTGCATTACCTTGCTCTGCAGAGTGAAGATAGTCCTCTCAAGCCTGGCCAGAATAGATTCTAGAACATCTTCTCTAGGGGTTTCACCAGTTTGCCTGCCAGGAAACAAAACAAAGTAATCTATTTAGGCATTTAATATATTTAAAATAAATGTTTTCTCTGTACATCTTATTATTATTATTATTATCAGCAGCCCCTGTGGAATTGTTTGGGTCTGGAGAAGAGTATTTTACTTAAATTAAATTAATCCCAATGAGAAACTCAACCTGGATTAACACTCCGGTGATGAGACCTCATGGCTTCCTCTGGAGTTCCCCCTTTCATCCTCTATTTGGAGTTCACTCTACTTCTCCCATGAAATTGCTCACCATAAATTCACTTGTGTCCCAGTTGGTCGGTGGGCACTTCCCTATTCTCAATTAGATACTGGGTGCTTCCCCAGTCTCAGATCAACCATGGGCACTTCCCAGGTCCTGGCTTGACACGCTATACTTCTCCATTTTCAACACCAGGTAAGTGCCCTTCTCATTTTCATACTAGGTAATCTCCTAAATGGAGATCAGATAATACCCACTCTTATCAGAGACTCTCTCGTTCTCATCTGGAGACCAGTCAACCCCACAATCAACTGAAGATCAGACAGTTTCGCTTTTAAAGTGGTCACCCTCAACCCTTTCACACGCCGAGCCCACAGTACTTTTTGATGACACACTTTATTCTCCACTCCCTATCCGTACCTGTCATTTGTTCCCACTTTAAAGGTCCCCAACTCTCTTCTCGGGTTTCCCATCCGTTATGGATTTCCACCTGCTCACCTGGATCTCACCAACATTGCCTCTGATGGATTGTCCTCAGAGTAGCTGAATTTAAGAGATCTGCTGGGCCGGAAATGTTGGGATAAAAGATTAGGTGATCCCCGATCTCCACAACCTGACGAGAGAGGTGAGGACCCAATGATAAGTCATAGAATAGACCCTTATCGTATTTGTCTAAATAATCACTAATTGTAAAAAAAATAGTGGCTCCATCCATTATAAAGGAAATCAAGCAATATATCAAACTAGAAAAAAATGTTTCCAATAACACTGTACATTAATTAGCCACTCCGTAAAAATATTCTATTATAAAATCAATAAAATAATTATCTAAATACCACCTCAGTTGGAGATGGTGACAAATGTTAGGTGAGAGCCAATAACACTTTGATTTTATGTTTTTTATTTTATATTATATTACTAATTTGTATTTTTTTCCTCAAACTACAAGGGTCCCTTCATGTCCTATGCCTAATGATATAATCACAAAATATCTAAAAAAGACCTAGACGTTTACATTGGTGGAAAAAAAAAATGGAGGTGTAATATTTCTGTGGAATTCTAAATAGAGAGTGCAGGAAATAACGTACGATTGGTGGCTCCTCCTCACCATCGCAGCACTCTTGCCAAAGCCGCAGATCAATGCCAGGGATATCATCACAATTCTGCATGCCCTGAGGGAAACTGGCCACTTGGAAGACATCCTTCTGGACATGCAGGATGTGGTCTCCATTATCGCAGAGAACACGAGCCAGGGACGACTGCTGGACTTGGGTTAGCTGAGCCGGGGTGAATACACCAGGGTTGCTGTACCAGAATCTGTGAAGATAAAGTTGCCAATAAAGGTGGCATTTGGTGTATATAATATGTGCACCGCAATCTAGAGTGCAGACTAAAGGATAAGAGGGATTATTGAATACTTGGGTTTACTGTCATTATTAGAATTAGATGGTGGGATTGTTTGTTAACGTGGTTTCTGCTTACCGATCTCCATCTCGGATTCTTTTGAACTGAGTAACCAGTAAACACATGAGTGTGGGTCCAACCCGAGACCCAGGTACCAGGTCCTCCACCATCAGTGCCGGGAAGAGATCCACATTTTTTGGAGTTCCATAAAGACTGTATGGACCATTGTAGACAATAGTATTAAAAAAACAATCACAATTATTAATAGTAAAGTAAAAACAATATGATTAAGTACATTACTATTACTTTTTAAGTAAGCCATATTTGTATAAAAAATGTGCAGTAAAACTCATTAGAAACTCAACATTTCAGGAATAGATTTTAGGGACCTTGTGGAGATGCCACCTACAAATCCAACATTGTAAAACCTAACCTGCGGAGCTTCTCTCTTATCTCCTCGTTCTTGATCTCATATTTTAGATCCTCAAAGTCCTGAACAGAGGTGAGGTTACAGAAGACTCTGTAGTCGTTGTAAGGTGGGATTCCATGGTCTCTACCACGTTGGATATTTATGGAGGCCAAGTCCAAGGACACCGAGTGCACAGCTGAGAAAAGCTTTTCTGTCAACTCCGTGTTCAATAACTCTGAGGGAACCCTCATCTTTCCAGGAACACCAAAGAGGCCTCGCAGTATGGGGTCTATCCCACCCTCCTGTAGTAGTCTAAATGGGCTAAAGAAGGTCTTGTGCAGTGGAAGATGTCCTTGCTGGATTGGTTGGAAAGTTGTGTTTAGCCGGTAGAGGATGGGGTTAATCAGTGTGTGCCCAAATCGGAAAGCAGCAGTGGCAAAGACATTGAGGATGCCGACATTGATGTTGGGATTGTAGCCATTGTATTCGCCCAACATGCGCATTCCAGATGGTCCCAGAATTTTTGGAAGCCAGTGGTTATAAGTGATATGTTGCATCTGAGCTCCAACTAGTTTCCTGGCCTCATGGTATACCCGGTCTCCATGCCAGTGAGGGTTGAGCCTCAGCAGCTGCTCTGCAATACGGTTGTGTTCTCTGAACCACAAGGTGTGCATGGAGGTGAGCCCTAATTGTTCATTGGCACGATGATCTCCTGCCAGGAAGCATGGCACAGAGCTTATATTTTCATCCCTCATGCATTCAGTGGGTGGCCCATTTGAAAATGGCATCAGGTGCTTTCCTGAACTAGGAACCACTCTGCCAACCCTTAACATTCCCCTCCAGTTAGTGAGGTTTCTCAGCTCTTGTGACTCCCGCTCTGTACTCCCATAGACATTCGAGGCATCCAGGTAAGAGGTGAGTAGATTCACCTGCTCTCGTGTATAGACAGAATCCAAGAGGAGCGAGGTCACTCCACTGCCACAGATAGGACTGGAGCGGGCAAAGAACATACATCGTCCACTGCTCGCTCTAGGATCATTCTCTGGGATCGCAATGGCGAGGCAAGGAGGGTCATTAGTGCATACCTGGCTACAAGGAGCCCCATCTGAGAATCTGGACATGCTCAGGGCTGGTACAGTCTGGTCCAAATCATGGTCCAAAAACTGACCCCACTGCATTAGCATGTGTGTATATTGATCATCAGGAGTGATGGTCTCTGTGCCAATCATCATTGTGGACACTAGACGGGGGAGAGGCAAAGGGAGAACTCCAGATTCTTCTGTGGCTCCAAGACCCCGGGGCATATTGAAACCATTCTGGTAGGCCGATGTGAGTAGACGTTGGAAGGCAGTGAGAGACGCTCCCCACATTGGGTGCTGCAGATTATTACAGGTGCCATCATGGGTTCGGTATCGTTGATGTAAGCAAATGTCAGAACAGTTGGGGACCCGTCTGTGAGCAGTACAGCCAGAGACATTGGCAATCATGCTGATGAAATGTGGGGAGACCATGTCATTGTAGTGGTAATCTGCAGGGGTTCAAAAATATATAAGATAAGACAAGACAAGATAGATAGGTACTGAGAATGATAGATAGATAGATATAGATACCGACATAGATAGATAATAGATAGATACTGAGAATGATAGATAGATGGATACCGACATAGATAGATAGATACTGACATAGATAGATAGATGGATATCGACATAGATAGATAGATGGATATCGACATAGATAGATAGATGGATATCGACATAGATAGATAGATGGATACCGACATAGATAGATAATAGATAGATACTGAGAATGATAGATAGATAGATAGATAGATAGATAGATACCGACATAGATAGATAGATACCGACATAGATAGATAGATGGATACCGACATAGATAGATAGATAGATACCGACATAGATAGATAATAGATAGATACTGAGAATGATAGATAGATAGATAGATAGATACCGACATAGATAGATAGATACCGACATAGATAGATAGATGGATACCGACATAGATAGATAGATAGATACCGACATAGATAGATAATAGATAGATACTGAGAATGATAGATAGATACCGACATAGATAGATAGATACCGACATAGATAGATAGATGGATACCGACATAGATAGATAGATAGATAGATAGATAGATAGATACCGACATAGATAGATAATAGATAGATACTGAGAATGATAGATAGATAGATAGATACCGACATAGATAGATAGATAGATACCGACATAGATAGATAATAGATAGATACTGAGAATGATAGATAGATACCGACATAGATAGATAGATAGATAGATACCGACATAGATAGATAATAGATAGATACTGAGAATGATAGATAGATACCGACATAGATAGATAATAGATAGATACTGAGAATGATAGATAGATACCGACATAGATAGATAATAGATAGATACTGAGAATGATAGAGAGATAGATACCGACAGATAGATAATAGATAGATAGATACTGAGAATGATAGATAGATACCGACATAGATAGATAGGATACAGGAGAAAAAGAAGAAAACATGACATCAGATGAATGAGGGTCTATTTCGGTTTTGAGAGAAGAGGCTATTTTTCAATTTAGGCAAAGTGAGGTAGAGGAAGAAATATCTAGATGGCCAGTATAAACAATAAACTATCTTATCAGAAGACTAATAGATGTGTTACATTAATGCCTGTGGGTTTTATACATGTTTTACTTCATACAATAGTTTTTTTTTAATCTAATTAAAGAAGATAAATCTAATTTAGCCTTTAAAACTTCAATTTGAACTTTAGCATTTCAATGACTAGCAGATCTTCTCTTCGTCTTCTATTAGGTGCCCAAGGGTTCAGAGAGGATCTGTCTGGAAAGTTGTCCAAAAAAAAAAATGTTGGCGAGTCTTTTTACCTGTAACGCCTACTATAAAGAAAAGATATCCTCCTACTGAAGTTGTTAGCAGTAAAGTACAAATACAAGTTTTAAGTGGTGATTTAAGCCTATCCTAAGCCTTACCACACATCTAGCTCCTTAGTGTAGACTGCAGACACATTCATATTGCTCAATGACTCAGTAGATAAGACTTGCTATTTCAACGTTGCAAGATTGGCGTCAACATTCAGAAATGATTTTAATCTCTAAGCCTCTATAATATTTTGTTACCCTATTTCCATACTTGTGCTATTGAGGTCTTCTGCAAGTCCTTGCTCCACGTTCTCCTCAATCAGCTGCAGTGTCCTCTCCAGGATTTCTGCCGATCTTATGGTCTCAATTGCCTCAGGGTCTCGGGGATAACGAGTGAGAGCAAGGAGATCACTGGGGGTTTTTGGGAGCCTGTTGGGAGAACTTACCACATTGGAGTATGTACATGATATTATATGTGACATAAAAATAAGCCGCACAATGGAGTATAGGCAATATCCTGGTTAAAAAGAACCTTTAAAAATATTTTTTTTATTTTTTATTTTATTCAGAGAAAGGCCACTAGATGTCGCACCGAGCTGTCTAAGAAACTAGGACAAAGCAAAAAAAAACTCTGGTAGAACATTAGACTGGGATTAAAATATGACCTTACCATGTGTTAGGTTATAAAACTAGGGGGGGTTTCACAGTAGCTCCTAAAAGTTGGTCATATTATTGGATCACCTATTTATTTTTGCCTATATTTCATGAAGATCTACATTTTATAGTGACCTTTTTAAGCCAAGTAAGATAACCTGAAGGAGGAACAGACGCTATCATTGGTAAGGGTGGCCACTTACCCGCTGAATAGATGCTCCTGGGTGGCACTGAAGGTGATATCCACGCTACGAGTGGCTTCTTGTAAAGACCTTTCCACAAACACGTCTCCAGCTCGCACAGCATCTGGAGCGGCACAATGATGGGAATAATACATTGTACAGGGGGCTATACTACGGTTGACTTCTATGGATCAACACAATATTGGTTCTCATCACTGAAAACAGACCAAACTTCCATTTAGGACAGTGGAAGGCTCATGAATATAGATATGGTAAATTACATGCAGATTTAGCAAGCTTAGTCCAGGCAACCATAACAGAAATTATAAAGGGTCAGTAGTACCTTTTGAAATTGTACTAATACGTATGCCCTATGACAATGTGTTAGCCCTCACCTTGTGGCTGTACATAGAGCTGTACGGTCTGAGAGTGGCCTCCTAGAGAGCTTGTTGCATGGCACTCATACTGCCCAGCGTCATGGAGCCTAGCATTCAACACCTCCAGTATTCCTGAGGCCATGACTATGTGCCTCCCATCATTGGGCAAGGGGCTACCTAGAGATGAGAGAGACACCAGAGAGTGAGCACAAGACGACCATAGCAATTCAGCACAGGGAGACTGACGGTTATTGGCGCTCTCAGTGAGCTATTCTAACTCCATCATAACAACATAATACTCACGTCCGGTTTCGGTGGCATTTAAGGTGCGTCACAGAGATCAGATAATCCGAAACTGAACAATAATCAACAGCAATAATCAGCAGAAAGAACTGAACCATTCTATTCATTTCATTTATAACATTAACTTAAAACAGATCTTGCTCCAGAAAATGTATTAATATGGTGTTAGTTGGGTCAGAGGCACACCTTCTCTGACTATACCAGCTGCTTGGTACTGTGAAGCCCTCCATGGTCAGGCTCCGTGACCGTGCCACTTTCTCTGTGCACTGCTGTTGATCAGATGTCCTCAGTCTATACCTTCCCTGTCTGTAGCCTTGCTCAGTACCCTGTATGTCATAATTCCTCCAGAGGCTTCCTCCATGGCTGAGCTCATATGCTGCACCATGCTATGGATAAGACGCTCTCCCTGTACCACTTGCTATGTGCCTGTTGTATGAGTCAGATGCCCTGCTTCGCTATCCTCTCCAGATGTTCCCCTTGCTCTCTGCCATGCTGTGGGTCAATGGCCCTTCTATGATTACTAGTTGTTTAGTTGTTCAGTCATGTCTGACTCTCCGTGACCCTATGGACCTCAGCCCGCCAGGCAAATCTTGTGTCTGGTTGTGCTTACCCATAAGGTTTTCTTGCCAAAGATACTGTAGTGGGTTGCTAGTTTCTTCTCCAGTGGACCGCGATTTGTCTGACCTCCCTGCTATGACCTGCCCATCTTGGGTTAAACTACAAGGTATAACTCAACGCTCCATTGAGGCACACAAACCCCTTCACCACCCCAGAAGGGGTTACTGGTTGTACCTCTTACTCAATACCCAGTTGTGGGTCATAGGACTTCCATGAGCATTCACCTTGGCTGCACCACTCCTCCCCTGGCTTTCCCTGGGCCATGCTGTGTTTTAGAGGCCCTCTCTGGGCATTGTCTCTGGCCGTACCACTTACTCTGTGACCTGCTGTGGATTGGCAGACCCTCCAGCACAATTTGCCAACAGGACGGCCGCCAGTCAGCTGAGAGGGGCCCAAAGCCAGAATATTAATATAAGGACAAGGGAACCAAGGGGTGCGAAAGTAACCAGGACTGGGAAGTAAGAACTGTAATCGTCTTACAGTACAAGGTGCCACCAATATGGAGATTATGTACATCTTGAATAGAAGCACAATTCGCTATCTCATCTTCTAAGCATTTAGAGGTTGTAGTAGAAGTTGAGTAGCAGTAACTAACCCGATTTAGTCCAGGTTATCACAGGAGATGGGTGTCCTTGAGCTGAACAGGGGAATTGTACATTCTGACCCTCTGTCACGGTTTGGTCATGGGGTTTCACCAAAAACCTCAGTTTGTCTGAAAGAGAATGAAAAAAGGAGGGTGACACCAGACAGACCTGTAGGGGTTAGGTTACCACTAGAGGTTAAAGGACCCCTGAATGCCCTAACGATAGGAATTAGATGTTTTAATTCAGCACTGATCCTTAAAAAAAAAAAAAAAAAACCTATGGATGATTGATTGGCATCAAATGTAATGACCAAACCAAACCTTTCCCCTTGATGACCTTATTAGCTTTAATGGAGGCTGAATTGCATACTGAATATTGTATGGACAAATAATAAAGAAATAAAACAACTAGTGTAACCTCAGTATCCAGTGTCTCCTGCATACCTTGCACAATGATCATGGCGGACGCTTGCAGAGACCCCTGGCTGTTGCTGGCATGGCAGTGATAAAGCCCTTGCTCATAGATGGTGACATTCTCAATGTACAGCCCTCCGGACCTGGTGATTGTGAATCGTTCATCCTGGGGGACTGGCTCCCCACTGGCTGTGGTCCAAGTGATGTTGGGTTCTGGGTACCCCGACACACCACACTCCAGCGTCACACTGCCCCCAACTAGGACCTCTGTATTCTGAGGCTGGATGATGAAGGTGGGCTTTGCTGGAGAGAGACAGGACGGACCATTACCATACATGCAACACTCACACATTGTGGCCATATACTGCAAAGGCGCCACACTCGCACATCGTGGCCATATACTGCAAAGGCGCCACACTCGCACATCGTGGCCATATACTGCAAAGGCGCCACACTCGCACATCGTGGCCATATACTGCAAAGGCGCCACACTCGCACATCGTGGCCATATACTGCAAAGGCGCCACACTCGCACATCGTGGCCATATACTGCAAAGGCGCCACACTCGCACATCGTGGCCATATACTGCAAAGGCGCCACACTCACACAATATGGCCATATACTGCAAAGGCGCCGCACTCGCACATCGTGGCCATATACTGCAAAGGCGCCGCACTCACACACTGTGGCCTTATACTGCAAAGGCGCCGCACTCACACACTGTGGCCATATACTGCAAAGGCGCCACGCTCACACATTGTGGCCTTATACTGCAAAGGCGCCACACTCACACACTGTGGCCATCATACTGCAAATGCGCCACACTCACACACTGTGGCCATATACTGCAAAGGCGCCACACTCACACACTGTGGCCATATACTGCAAAGGCGCCACACTCACACACTGTGGCCTTATACTGCAAAGGCGCCACACTCACACACTGTGGCCATATACTGCAAAGGCGCCACACTCACACACTGTGGCCATATACTGCAAAGGCGCCACACTCACACACTGTGGCCATATACTGCAAAGGCGCCACACTCGCACATTGTGGCCATATACTGCAAAGGCGCCACATAAAACTAAACTATAATAGGATGAATGAACACATTACACATATAATTGAATACTCCATGCTCACAAGGTATGATGGGAGCCCTATCTGGGATGAACTTCTTGCTCACATCCGCCTACTTAAGAATACATTGTGATGACCCTTTCTGGAAAATTTCTAGAGACCATTTGTAATCTGAACTGTAGCTATTAAATGATCATTTAGGGGCAATTTAAAGGGGCACAGCACATGTTCTAATAAAAAAAAAAAAAAGTTATTGCAATACAAATTTAATATGTAAAAAAAAGCAAGTGGTCCATCATACGGTGTCACTCACTTCGGCTCCCGGAGTATCGCAGCACCGCCTCCTGCGTCCGTACCTCCCCAGCAATGTTTTTGGCCGCACATTGATAGACGCCTTTGTCTGATTCCTGGGCATCCTGTATCATCAGAGTGCCATCGCGCAAGAGGTTTAAGCGACCATCGTAACTGACATCAATTTCATTACTGGAAAATATTATGTACAGGAAAAATATACTGTAGGGGACATCCTTTATAGAACAAGATGCATCTATGGAGAGGTTAATATATATACAGCTTCAAATATATCAAATTAAGTAATAAAGCACAGAATCAAAGTATCTTACAGAAAATGTAGAACAAGGTCATGATTTGAAGTTGGACGGTGGGAGATTTAAGGATAATATGTGATAAGTCTACGCTCCAACAAGGGTAGTGGATAAATTGAACAGTAAAAGTGGTAGGGTCAAAAATAATGTTAGGTATAGGCCTAATAAAATCCTGATGCTAAACTAAGCCAAGGTTTATGTAGACAGCATGGGTGGACTAGATGGGATTTTGGATTTCTTATCTATTAAATATATCAAATCTTTGTTACAACGTAAACATAGATGGGGCATTTGGCAAGAGAAGGCATCCTACTCCCAAGCAGATTTCCTACCACATCCCTTCCCAGTTATTAGGTGCTGGTCATTGAAGTGGGACTCACTTGTTATGCAGCCACACAATGTTTGGTTTGGGGTTCCCCTCAGCTCGGCAGGTGAAATAAACGGTGTTCCCCAGACTAACATCAGCATCCCGGGGCTCTGACACAATGCGGGGCAGCTCTGGAGAAGGAAGGGATAACATCAGGATGTATAGAGAAGCAGGAATAGTTGCGTCATAGGTTTCAGAATAGCACAGAGTGATTAAAGTGGCCAAACGATAACGTTTAATTTGTTTATTTAGTAACTAATTAACAATAAAATCATTATTTGAGGAAAATACATTTTTTTATGTAGTTTTTTTTAAGCCCATCTCACCACAGTTGAAGTCGTCTGGGGGCAGCGAGCTAACAGATCTCCCCTGTAGATGGCCAGGGTGCTCACAGGTGGCCACGGTGTGGGTGCTGCTCCGAGCTGCGTTCCTCCTCAGGAGATCAGCCAGCCACTTCAGCTCACAGTCACAGAATAGCGGGTTCGAATCCAGGCGCCTGTGGAGAGATATACGAGTACAAGAGTCAATAATGCATCACCCTCTTCTGGTAGCACAGGTATCATTTCAATGTCATGACGCGAAACACACGAGCAGTGAGGCCACTTACAGGCGCGTCAAAGACGGTAGCTGGGAGAATGTTTCTGGCTGGATCCTGGAGATCCTGTTATTGTGCAGGAACCTGTCAAAGACATTAAGGAGTATATAGATACAAGTAATGCGTAGGCAGATCACGGCCCCTCATAATACTATAATTCCTTATATGGATTTCATATGGATCCATTTAGATGAAGAATTCTGTATTACAAGAGCAGCATTTAAAGGACCACGGTAGTTTGCAAAACACTTTACATGTTTGTGAAGTATATAACATTAGCTGCTATGTAACTAATTTGCACAATCTGGTGACAATTGAAATGATACCACTTTGGAAACGTTGGTCGTGCTGATCTGCAGGGGTCGGAGGTAACTTGCCTTGTAGAGTAGGTTCGTAAGGAGGATTTGAGGTTTTGGAATTGGAAGAGCAGGGAAGCCATGCAGTTGGTTGGACAGAACACAATATGGTTTGAGAGAAAGAGGGAATTTGGGGAGTATTTAGAAATTGGAGATGTAAAAGGGTACAGCAAGGAAGATGAGGGTGCACGGAGCATTTTGTGTATTAGATCCAGAGTAAGGGCTGGCAGAGGAGACTGAAATTCACACAAATCTGGTACTCATGGTTGATGGGATTGATGGGTCAAGTAAAGTAATGATAATTAGGAACTAGCTGCGGACTTCAACAGGTGATTATTTGTCCCGTGGAAGACTCTGCATAGGTCCCACACCTAAACCTGACATTATATTATAGTAGCCGACTATAAGGAGTGAAGGAGCTCCCAGAATCTAGTGTAATCCCCTAAAGATGGGCTTATGAACTTACTGAGTGAGAGGGATATTGATTTTGGGTATCATATTGAGGATGCAATAGGCATCCACTGCTTGTATATTAGCTATAAATGAGCAAGAGGGCTTCCCAGGATATTATTCTGCATCAAAGATCCATGATGTTTAATATATGACTGTAGGGTTCCCATGACAGTACTACTTAGTAAACATGGGCACACTCACAGTCTTTCCAGTTCTGGCAGACTCCCGAACGTGTCCACATCCAGACTTTCCAGGTTATTAAAGTGTATATACCTGTAATGGGCAAGAAACAATATTCAGGTGTTGAGTATGAACAGATAAGCCCAGCTTGCATCCCATCTATCGCTACAGTGACAGTACAGTGACCTCCTGAGCCTGCCCCACAATGTCCTCCCTAGCCTGCCCCAACTATCCCCAGTAGTGACCTCCTCAGCCTGCCCCACTAACCCCAGAATAATGTCTTCCCTAGCCTACCCCAACTAACCCCAGTACAGTGACCTCCTCAGCCTTCCCCAACTATCCCCAGTAGTGACCTCCTCAGCCTGCCCCAACTATCCCCAGCAGTGACCTCCTCAGCCTGCCCCAACTAACCCCAGAATGTCTTCCATAGCCTACCCCAACTATCCCCAGTACAGTGACCTCCTCATCCTGCCCCAAATATCCCCAGTACAATGTCCTCCCTAGCCTACCCCAACTATCCCCAGTACAATGTCCTCCCTAGCCTACCCCAACTATCCCCAGTACAATGTCCTCCCTAGCCTACCCCAACTATCCCCAGTACAATGTCCTCCCTAGCCTACCCCAACTATCCCCAGTACAATGTCCTCCCTAGCCTACCCCAACTATCCCCAGTATAATGTCCTCCCTAGCCTACCCCAACTATCCCCAGTACAGTGACCTCCTGAGCCTGCCCCCAACTATCCCCAGTACAGTTTCCTCCCTAGCCTGCCCCCAACTATCCCCAGTACAGTGTCCTCCCTAGCCTGCCCCAACTATCCCCAGTACAATGACCTCCTGAGCCTGCCCTCAACTATCCCCAGTATAGTGTCCTCCCTAGCCTGCCCCAACTATCCCCAATACAGTGACCTCCTCAGCCTGCCCCAAATATCCACAGTACAGTGTCCTCCCTAGCCTGCCCCAACTATCCCCAGTACAGTGTCCTCCCTAGCTTGCCCAAAATATCCCCAGTACAGTGTCCTCCCTAGCTTGCCTCCATCTGTAACCAATATAGTGCCCTCCCCAAACTGCCCCATCTATCCCCAGTAGAGTATCCTCCCCAGCCTACCCCAACTATCCCCAGTACAATGTCCTCCCTAGCCTACCCCAACTATCCCCAGTACAGTGTCCTCCCTAGCCTGCCCCATCTATCCCCAGTACAGTGTCCTCCCTAACCTGCCCCATCTATCCCCAGTATAGTGTCCTCCCTAGCCTACCCCAACTATCCCCAGTACAGTGTCCTCCCTAGCCTGCCCCATCTATCCCCAGTACAGTGTCCTCCCTAGCCTGCCCCATCTATCCCCAGTACAGTGTCCTCCCTAGCTTGCTTCCATCTGTACCCAATTAAGTGCCATCCCTAGCCTGCCCCCATCTATCCCCAGTACAGTGGTCTCACCAGACTACTCCCATCTATCTCCAGTACAGTGACCTCCCCAGCCTGCTCCATCTGTACGAAACACAGTGACATACCCACATGTACCCCAAAAAAAGTGATGTCCCCAGAATGCCTCCATCTATCCTTAATACAGTAAACTCACCAGCCTGCCCCAGCCTACCTACTGTACATATATATGTAGTGCAGTGACATCCACAGTCTGTTGCACTCATGTATAACACTACGAGCGTCACAACATGTCCCCTTCTCTATGTCCAGTAAAGCCAGTTTACTCTGCTGGCTCCAAGACATTGAGGTTCATACTTACAGCTGCTCCAATGAGGTCAGGCCCTGGAAGGCGTTCTTCTGTATGGTCTGGATGTCATTCTTATATAGATAACTAAGGAAATGAGAATAGGCAGGTCAGATAGGAGCAAAAGTATGGGTATTAGGAGGAGGTGAGAAGAACAGTATGTGTTATGTGTATTAGGAAGAGTGAGAGGTGCAAGATCCTTATATTAGAAAGAGGAATGTGTCATGTGTTGGGAATTTAAGAGACATTTGCCCGTCGATTAGGAGGATGTGAGAGTGACATGTCCTGGAGAATAGGTATGTATACTATATATTAGGAGCAGGTAGGTTACTCACAGGTGCTTCAGGTTTCCTAGCCCTTCAAATGCCCCCTGTGAGATCCTCCGAATTCGATTATTATTCAGCAACCTGGACAGGAAAGGAACAATGTTATACAATCTCACTGCCCTCCCTTCCAGGGTCACTCTACATGCCCTCCTCTGTGTGGTCACTTCATTGCAACAGCTGACCAGAAAGGTAAGTATGTGGTTACTGAATGTGTAGAGGAGGTTGGGATGTGGCAATTCCTCATCACCCCCTTCTCCCAAGCCCGTTGTCTTGGAGTTCTACTGGACCCCGCTCTGTCTTTCATCCCTCACATACAATCACTAACTAAACCTTGTCTTCTCCATCTACAAAACATCTCCAGAATTTGTCACGCAACTAAAATCCTAATACACTCTCTCATCATCTCTCGACCCTTGTCCACCTGAAATCTCCCAAATTCCACTGGGAAAAACCTACTCCTGAATTCCACTGGAAAGCTCCTTCTTGTGAATTCCACTAGAAGATTTCTGCTCTACATGAATTCCACCGAACCATTGCTCCGTCTCCTGAATTCCACTTGGGCACTGCCCCTTCTACTGAACTCTAAAAAACATCTCCAGAATTCGTCACTACCTTACACAAGACACAACTAAAATCCTAATACACTCTCTCATAATCTTTCGACTAGACTACTGCAACTCGCTTCTTGTTGGCCTACGCACCACCCGACTATCTCCACTTCAATCCATTATGAATGCCTCTGCTAGACTCATCTTCCGTACACAACGCTCAGTGTCGGCATCACCTCTCTGTCAATCACTCCACTGGCTTCCCTTAGCCTCAAGAATAACATTTAAAATCATGACCCTAACTTACAAAGCCCTCAACAATAATGCTCCCCCATACATCTCTGCTCTCGTCTCCAAATACTCCCCCACCTGCCCTCTTCGTTCTGCAAATGACCGTCTTCTTTCTACAACTCGTCACCTCCTCTCACTCCCGCCTCCAGGACTTTTCTTGTGCTGCCCCTAGTCTCTGGAACTCCTTGCCTCGCTCCACCAGATTACCCTCTTGCCTCAAAATATTTAAAACCTCACTTAAAACGCATCTCTTTAAAGAAGCGTATCACCTCGCTCACCCTCTTTTACCAGTCACTATACCTTAGATTGTAAGTCTGCGAGTTTCTATCCTAAGCACTTTGGAAATGCCCCATGGACATTGGATTCCTAGCTCAAAGACAGGGCCCTCCTTGCTTTGCTATTTATTCATTTGTATTTATCTTTGTCTGAACTTAACTTATGTACAGCGCTACGGAATATGTTGGCGCGTTATAAATTAACTATTATAATAATAATAATAATAATAATGTGACTTTTGGAGGTAAATATTTTCTTGCTCCTATAAACAAAATCTTGGTCTTCCCTGAAGCCTCAGAGGGCCCCCTATTACCCACCATTGTTCCAGTTGGGTTGAAAGGTAGAGATATGGGGTCAATCAGCAGTTGCTGGCTGTTTTCTGAAGAAAGGTTTCTATATTATATATTTACAAGACACGGTTTGAACTAAAATTGACATTTTTTTTTTTTTTTTTTTTTTTTTTAAAGTTAAAAAGAAAGATACCCTTTAATGTATCACCTAATTTATCCAGTACAGTCTCAGATAAAATATAATTCCTCCCATGCTAAGTGAGTGAAAGCCTTGGGAATTAAACAAACTAGTTAATTTAAAATGACAAACTCATTTGATTTTAACTTAAATTTCAAGGCTTTCCTCCACTTCACAAGACAAGTCGGCAAAAATCATATTTTAAGAGAAGTTCAGGTTCTTACAACGTGTTGAGGTTCTTCAGCCTCTGGAGCACAGCAGAGTTGATCTCTTGGATGCGATTAAAGCGCAAATCTCTGTACAAAGGGAAAAAAACACAATGTTAAAAAACAGATATTCACTCTGATGGGTCAAAAACAAGAGTATTTTAAATAAATCAATATATTTAACCGATAAATCCAAGCATCTGAACAGCAAACCATTACATGTTGATGTTCTCAAGAACATTCCATTCTTCTTCTGCAAATATTTCCAGAAACGATTGTATTATCAGAGAAAGTTCCTGCCGATTAAGGTCTCATCAATCAATATCTGCAACAAATCTGGTTTGGCTGGAACACAACCACAAGCAATAAAGAATTGGAGGAAAAAACTAGGAAAGAATCCACAAGAGAATTAAAGGGCCACTGTGATCAAATGTTTTGCTATATGGTCTTTTGAGTACGTAATTAAACATGATAGTGGGCAAACGTTTTTTAGAAATAAAAAATAAACACAATTGTGATAATGGACCCGATACTCTACCCAGTGCCTCAGATCCAGATAGAGTTGGCTAATCTTTCAGGATCTCTCCCTCTTACTTTGTCCCTTGACAGAGTCCACAACAGTCTCACACCCTGCCACCTCTTGGCGCCACCAGCCCTTACTTACACCCCGGGTGGGAGATACACCTAGATGCAGTCTACACGGGGGGGGGGGGTTCAAGATAAGGGTCCAGACTTACTGGCGCCACGGCCACACCCAGTAAAAACCTTTCGGATTGGCTCTTGTGCACAGTGCTCTTTACCAGATTGGACAATGGGATTCTCCAACACCAAATCCCAAAAGAGTTGACATCACCAAACCCCGGACTGGGAGAGACTCAAACAGAGGGAGGTTTAAGTTGTGTATGTGCACTTGTTGCCTTTTTTGTTTAGTGTTCGACTTGCCTATGGTTTGATTCCATATAAAAAGTCCCCCCCCCCCCCCCCCCAATAAAGCGAGACCTGGTTAAATAATATAAGTGCAAGAGCTGTACTGGGCCATATGGTCACTGAGGACAGACATACCCATCCCAAACGAGGACCGAAGCAGTGAGATTTCCAGAGCGTGCCAGTCCTGCTGGTCCTGTATTGTGACAACCATTACATCTTATATGTAATTATTCATTAGTACATTTTTTTTGCCTGCTGCTGTCTTATTTTTCCCTGGAGAGTGTGTCCTCGTATTCTAATGGGCTAACGCTAAGAACTGGCAGCTGCAAATGTCACATTCCCATTCATTGCACAGGATGTTTCTATCTGAACAAAGTATCTCACCACTTCCGGGAGTTTATCTGCTGAAAAAATATACATATATATATTTAAAAAAAATGTGGATGCTCTACTCATGCTGGAGTTATTAGACACCGCTCAGAGAGAGCCTGGTCAAGTGGTCGTTGAGCTAATTAGAAGGAACATTTACCGACCTACATAGGGAATCTTCTATATTTCTTGCATTTGATGAAGCTAAAAGGAGTGACGAACCTTTCCTGACACACAAACGTAGCTGAGCATATTTCAGTGGGCACGTCGTCTCCTGAGTGTGGCCAGCATTATTTTGTAAGAAAGTACGAGATAAACGCTGACATGTAACAGGAACATGGAGAACAGCTCGGCCAAAATAAACATTGTGAGCCTTGGCATGGATCCTCAGGAAGAGGAGGGCTGGGGGATTGGCGGGACACCCAGAGAGGGTCACAGGGATATGAGGGTGCAAGACAGATACGTAGGATGAAGTCTATGTCCTCCTTTACACAGGTGTGCGGCTGCAAAGGATGCTTGCAATGCAAATGTCATTTAAAGGAACAATAAGGTCCTGTGGTATTTTAAATAACTAAAAACAAGCATGAAACTTCTTTCTGAGGAGCTTTGTACTATTGCTTACAACAGCATTGGCAGTTATAGCCACCACATTCCATGAGAGTGGACATCAGACATGTTTTAGATTTGTGACCACAGTGGGCATGTCGACATGACAAGAAAATAATGGAAATGTGTTATAGATGGGCGAGCCGTCTGCATGGTCATCAAACCTTGGTGCTGGTTTTGGCTTATCTCCCATATCCAATTACACAGATTACCAGCCCTGCTTCCCAACCAAGCTCATTTGTACCAGAAAATCAATTAGTAAAACTGAAGGATTTAGGATTGTGTGGCTGTGAATCACTTTTATTTTCTGTCTAATCAAAGGAAATGTTGTTTGTATAACCTGGGAAAAAAGTACAAGGCGAGATCAGGTGAAGCACAAGCTTCAGAGGGCCACAATTGTGGTCGTAGAGTAGAACATGGACTCAAGGCCATCGAGTGGTCACTGTAGTCCTTTGAAAAACCGGACTTGATAATGAGCAAATAGAAAATACAAATATACAGAGATTATTTGTTATTGTACCCTTGGATTTCTTTGTGGTGATATTCCAACATATAAGTGGTCTGTAATTGTATTATATTTCTTATTGAAAGCACTAGCTTGAAGGATTATCACATTCCCAATGGAAATCCCATTACTTTACAGTTACACAAGCCCTTGACAAAAGTAGCAGAAAGTATCCACTGAGAAAACGAACAGAATATAAAATGTTCAACAGCTTTCATCAAATTTAGTGATTCAAAGACCATATGATCAAACATGATCAGAAGGATCCTTTAAGATGTTATAGACTCACCCACAGGTCCTTGAACAACTAACTCCCTGCTTGTTCTCAGTTACAGCAAGGATATCATGTTGACTTCTAAGCCAATCACAGGAAATCATGGAGAGAAAGAAATGCATTGGTGATACAAATGTGCAGATGTGTGGACCTGACTTCCAGTTGGGCATATTTCTTTTGTGCACTGGCTGCCATTTTTTTTCACTGGTAAATATGTATAAAATAAAAAAGTAAAAACTTAAAGGAAAAAATGTTCATGATAATAGGGTGTTTAGCTAAATTTGGTTCACAAAAACAACCAGAAAAAACCCAAACAAGCTTGACAAAGTTATGGACAGCCTTCCAGCGAAGTGGTAGGGTCAAACACAATGGAGGAATTCAAGTATGCATGGAATACGGACCATGGATGCACAGATTACATGGGCCAATTGGTTCTTATATGTCATAAAATCTGTTTTTCGGTTATAATAGATGAGTGCATAAGGCTATTTAAATATTTTAATGCTTTTAACGGAACACACCCCACACAGTCTCGCACACTAAGCTGTGTGTTTGGGGTATTACAGGAGATAAGCTGATCACATCTGGTTGGCCCCAAATCAACCAAGAGTTCAAACAAGCCAAGCTCACATTTCCAGCCATAATACGTCATGGATTCTTCATAAATGTTTGGCTCTGGATGGTGAAATGAGCAAGAATATTCCCAGAGCACGTTCATGTAATCAGGATCTCTGAAAAGCACAACATGCGACTTGCAGTAATGTAGCTGCTCGGAGCGCTGAATTATTTATGTTATGGAGGAGCTTGGGGTGAAAATGCAGAGTCAGGCACCGAAGGTCAAGTCAGGCATTCTGGTATATACATATTCAACAAGTCAACAGAAGACAACTAAAATGGTGCATGGCCTAAAAGGCACAACTTATAAGGAGACTTCATGTACAGAACATGCTTAGAGCAATGGTACTCAACAGCCAATCATTGAGATCTAATCTGCAGGTCAGCAGGAGAGCTGTAAGAAGAGAGACAAACCCTTTAAACATACCATTGACATTAGTCACATCTATAAATCATTTTAATCGCAGACAATTCATCAATTAACTATCCAAATCGGAGTAAAAATTGCTGAAATCTGTGTCAAGTAGTACGATACTAAAAATGTTCAGGATCTTAATGAACATTGGAGATAACCAGCGATCCTCAGATCAAAAAGGTTGAGACAGAAAACTTCAAATATATAAAACTTGACTTTATAAAAGTTTAGAAGGAAAGGTTCTTCCAGAAAAAGAACAGCAGGTCATGATTCGAAGTTAGAAAATGTAGACACTAAAGAGAAGTATACAAGTGGAAAAGCCACCCAAAACAAAAGTGGCCATGATGCACAGTATATCCTGAGGGTTTAGTAAGCCAAGCTTTTATATGAATAGGATAAAATAGATGGGCCTATTCGGGCTGCATAACAAATGTATGAAGGTCGCCAACCACCTGATGCCTACCTACCACTGGAAAAAATATTATTTTAGGTGAAGATGTTCAGTGTTCGAAAGACGGGTTGATTTGAAGCTAGAGTGTGGTAGTAACCCGTTTTACAGAAGGAGTGGGTGAACACTTATCAGACTTGCAGTGCAAATGGCTGCTACCTGCTGACACGTAGGCTTCGGAGACTCATACACCCAATGTTTGGCGAGCAGGTGCACAGAGAATGCATACATTGGCAGACAAGTATGACGAACACATCCATACTACTACTCGCAGGCTGACAGGGGCAATCCCCCACATCAATTTATCATTTTTTTTTTTTTTTTTTTTTTTTAGAAAAATGCTTTTGATGTCAATTTTTAGATTAGCAGTGGGTGATGAAGGACATGCCCACCAGATTAACTAGCTGTTTGTTATTTTTTTCAACTCATCATCTAATTCTTTAGCGACCCACTACTTACTTTAACCAACTGTTGTAGGTAAACCCTTTAGTCCAGAGGGTGCATCTTGCAGGTAATTTATGCATAATCAATAATAATGCATACATTTCTCTTTAAAGGCATTTCCACTTAAAACATTTTAATTGCAACCAATTGCAATTAGGTCTATGTTTTTCTCAATAAATTGGACCTTTTCTGTGTCACTTTAGCAATTTGGAAGTGGTCCCGGCTAAAATAACAAAAACCACCAACGGGACAGGCAAAGGATTGATTGAAATAGTAAACAGATGTTTTATGTCCTTACTCTACATGATGGTGTAAACATACATTTGGGCAGAACAGCAAGTGAGCCCGGACAGTGAGAATAAGAGAAATCGGGACAGAGCCCACCCAAATACAGATTGGACATATGCATAAACATGTAAATTATATCAAAGAATGACAGAACTTACAGTATGGTGGTCTGGACTGGGATGTTGGGGATGGTTTCCAGCATCAGATGCATGCACCGCACGGTGCTCCTGAAGCACAGGCAGCGGCTGGGACATCCTGCGCTCAGGAGAGGTGACAGGACCAGGAGCAGACCTTGCAGGATGGTGGATAGTATCCTCATGTTTGCTAGTGAGCTGGTCCCTGGATCTGTTCAGCACACACAGCCTCTCCAGATCTCAAGAGGAGGTGGGTCCTGGGAACATGTGTTTCTTGTTAATAACAGCCTTTCACACCCCTCTGCCTAAACACCAGCTCCCCCCGCTGCTCTCTCCATGTCCTACAGAATACTTAATATGTCACTGCTGTCCAAGTCTGAGACTTGCTAACTGGAAAGAAGTCAGACGTCTCCTCTAGGTAAACAGGACCTCTGGACTCCAAACAGTCTATTTAAAAGGATTCTTGCCAAAAAGTCAAGACAAGTTACAGCTTAAATATAAAGTAAAGGGATTTCTTATTATGTATGAACCACAATGTACTAGGTTATACAAAAGGCAACCAATATCCGGAACCGGCAACCCACTCTGGTATCTTTGCCAAAATAACGATAAGGATAAGCACAACCTAAGACATGATATGGAACTGGTAGATGAGCCCCTCACGGCAGAAAGTGCCTACCACATTATTTGGAAAGAGCAGAGCGCGAGCAAAAAAAAGTAGAACCAGACTTATTAACGTGGTTGGACCAAAGTCGCAAGGACGTCCTAATGTGGATGTGTCGGGAGGGGAAAGGGATGTCCGCTGCTGCAAAGCGCAATTCAGCATAGGAACCGGGAACAGTAGCACTATCAACAAAGGCAACGTGGACATGGCCAAACATGAGATGACAAGATTAAGCATTGAGATCCTGGGAATTTAACTCAAATGGACTGGGATCTTCTACTGTGGGCAAGAATCCCACGGAAAAAATGGAGTAGCCCTCATAATCAAAGAGTGGCCAAAGCAGTGCTCTATTACAATGTAATAAATGACAATTGAATTCAAGACAAGCCATTTAACATCAGTGGCCCAAGTCTATGCTCCATCCATGGTTGTTGATGATGTCCAATTCTACAAGGATGTTCAACACCTCCGTGATATAACACTAAGAAAATATGTTATTCTTATCATAGTATATTGGAATCCTAAAGTAGGTAACCAAAAGACACATTGAATAATTGCCAAGTTTGACCTTGGAGTACAAAATGAATCCCCTTCCAAAAGCCTCCGAGACAACTCTACACATGGACAATATAGAAATCAGTTTAAATATTTACTTTGTAACCAAAGATGGAGGAACTACATAAGTCAGCAGAAACAAGACCTAGAGCTGACTGCGGCTCAGATCATGGGAGGGAATATTATCAGAGATACAAAATAAATAATATCCCCCAGTGAGGAGGGAAAGAAGAGCTTTAATGAACTAGACATGGTATGCAGAGTGCCTAAAGAACGGTGTCCACATGTTTGTGACATTATCCAAAAAACAGCAACAAAGAATATCCAACAGAAAGAAAACCAAGAAAGCAAAATGGCTGAGGCTTTGAATGTAGACAAAGAAAGCGAAAGGCAGTGGAGATTTGTCCAACTGAATTCAGAATTTCAGAGAATAGCAAGAAGAGACAATGAGACATTTTATAATGAGCAATGGAAATAGGTAAGAGGATAACAGAATAGGAAAGTCAAGAGATCTCTTCATTCCCAAGTGAGTATGAAGAGACACAAAAATTGTAGTTACTGAACAGAAGCAGATCAGATCAAATAGAGGTGGCAATACATAGAAGATCTATAGAGGTAGGATATTAAATGCATTGATAACCTCAATAGGTTTGCCCAATGAGCTGGAGCCAGACATCTTGACACCTAACATCTACATAAAAAAAAAAATATATATATATATATATATATATATATATATATATATATATTTTTTTTTTTGTCATATTTCCACTGATCTTCTTCTTAAGGAAGGGGACTATAGGAATGAGAAGCTTCTGTCAGGACAATGATTATGTGGTAAAAATTGCTAGTAGACTGAAGCAGCAAATGAAAAAAAAATGGCGGCCTTAAGAAGAAAAGAAAAAAAAAGCACAACCCGTGAAGATGCAGAACTCATGGGTCTTTATATATAGTTTTTGCTGCTGTCTCTATACTACACCGCATAAGAACAGCTACGGATTTTCTAACTGGGCAAACAAAAGAAATAGGCAAGTGGGCAGCCTTTTAGTCTCGGGCAGGTCAGGCAATGGCATAGAATATGTTACTTAAAATATAACTTTACACCACTGACTAGTACATCTACATCTTTAAGAACCATTGCTGCGTAATATTTATAGTTTGCGCTTTTGAAGAACTTGTCTTAATGGACTTTTAAAAAAACAGAGACTGTATTTTATTTAAAGTATTGTGTTCAGTTTAGCTTTAATGACGATGGACTTTTGCTTTAATTTGTAAAACTATTCGAAATCTGGGAGGATTGGAATAGATGGAGATAAGAGTCTTAAGAGGACCTTTTGTAATGGAAATCCATGCAAATAGCCCATGGGCTAGGATAACCCTTTCCCCCAATGTTAGAGACAGACTAACAGTCCAAGATGGATTCACTCAGGATACAGTCAGTCATCTAAATTAAATCTTTTTCGCTGAAAAGATTTTCTGTTCCTATCTTAAATACCTGTAAATGTTGATATTTTGGCAAAACAAAAACCCTTCACATGCTTGTGAGGTATGTAGCATTCTACAGTGGTCCTTTAATACAAGGATGTAAGATGGTTGGAAGATTTACTTGGCGTTTCCACAAGTCACCCACCATTCACTCTACAGGACAGGCAGGATGTTGGGCCATAGGACAAACCACAGGAGACCATATGTGAAAAAAAACATTTATGATTAAGTTAGAGGCTACAGAAATATAAAGACAAGTATATCATTAATTCGCCAAATTAAAGTGTTTGCAAGGAAAGGAGCAACGGTCTTCAAACACCTCCAGTGGATAATACATATGAAGGAATGGATATACTTTGGCACTTGGCAGACAACAAGCAGAATTACTCTCAAGGTCCAACACGATCAGTTAAGTTTTGGTCTGGGAAAATGACATGACAAGTAGGTGAGCTAAGGTCGGGTTCCAAGACTGGTGAACTTGAGACATTATGGGGATCTGTTAGATCCAACGACACAGAAAAAGCATACTTCAATTAAGCAAGGTCGTAAAAGCACTTAAATAAAATGGGCAAAGAGTTAATGGAATCAACTTGTGTAGGCTTTACCTAAAAACCACACAGTCTACTGTACATCTTCTATGTAGATTTTCTTAGGTTTAGTATGTTTTTATTTACCATATATGGACAGAAACATGAATTACCAGTGTACCATTATTTGCCAGGTTTTATAGTCGCCTCACCCCAAACAAAAACTCTCAATCTTTGAGCCAACATGATGAAAAAGTGAATCAGCTGGAGGTATATACTATGCTTTACAACAATACATACTCCAATTTAAGCATTTTCTTTCTTTTATGATAGTTTGACCATTTTAACCATCATTACAAACGAGGTCTATGGATTGGTTTCCAGAACTATATCCAATATCAGTTATACATTTCCCCTTTCATTAACGTTATTATGGATTTTTCGGATGCATTTCAAGATTTATATATATAAAAAAAAAAAAAGGGCAGTTCTGTTTGCACGCATCCTTTATGTCAATATAATCTATACATGGTCTCTATTGCACATACGAGCTGGTCAAGCTGTGATCCAGAGATTGGCATGCTTAAATTGGGGAAAATGGAAGATCACATAACAGACTTCCGTTTTTGCACGATGGACATCTTCAGCCGTCTTATCAAATATACCTTAATCCAGAATGTGGGACGGACAGGGACACACACACCTCTTTAGATTAATATAAATGTATTTATTTAAATATACCTTGTGAGCAAAATGTTTTACACGGAGTGGTTGGCCAACAAAAGACAGGAGTTGAAGAAAAAAAAAAAAAAAACGAAAAAGACACAGGCCAACATGTTTCTCCTTTACTTGCGTATAAATCAAATCCATTCTGTCATGGAGTCATTTAGGTGAAATGCAAATACCCCACGACACAAAAACCTGGTGTATAAACTAGACTTCAGGAGAAATGGTATCAAACAAGGCATTACAAACACTTCCCTAATGGGACAAGGCATTTAAAAAATATATATTAACATTCAAAAACCCAAAAGTACACGTGCCTGCTCTATGCCACTCAGACGATGGGTTAATAGGATAACAGCGCGTTGCTTGGTTTGGAGACAGCGCCAACTGCTGGGCAATGGGTCAGGAATTTGTGCTGGGGTCTGAGACAAGTTTATTTTTTTCTCCATTTCTGACATGAACATTGTAAATGAAATATTTGTGGAATGGAGGACTCTTATGAAGCGCTCTCATTCGCCATCATTCACATCAACTATGACCCCTAAACATGGAGGCTGCAGTGTTATACTGTACAAGACTCTTTACATGAGCATGTCAATGCTGGCTCAAAATACCTTACACAAAAAGATAATAAAACTCTGAAATACAAAGGATAGCTGCAAGAAAGTGTCCACCATCAACTGCAAGTAAGTTTGGAAAAAAATCAGAAAAATCACCATGACTTCTGAACACATTACAAGTAGACAACGGTCCGTATCAAACCATTTTGAACTTACTAGTAATCCACGTTTTGGAAATGATAGACTATGTTTGAATAAGGTTCATACAGTTGCTACATGTTAGTTACATTTACAATCAGGGCAGTCACATCCACTCAAGTCTTCTGGAGGTGCTTGGCCATGTAGAGTTGGTACTTTTATATTCCAGTGAAGTCCAAAGTATTCAAACACAAGGAACTAATAAACAGTCTGTTTCTTAAAAGGAATTTGCTCTGATCTCTATGAAACTGTTGTGCTTTTACCAGATTGAAGAAGCAGTGAAAAGTTTTTGAAGACAAGCATTCCAAGGACATCCTACCATCCACTGAACAAATAATCCAACTTCAATTAGACGAGTCATTTCTTAGACTTGTCTTGCTTCTCTACAATAGTATCTCTGCCCCATTAAGTAGAAAACACAGCATACCGCTCCTTATTGTGCTGGGGCATAAGAATCAGTCAAAAAAGTAAAACAAAAGTGGAACCCAAACCCAATCACAACGAGATGACCACTATCACACGTAGATTCGCCAACACCCCAGCTCAAAAGAAGTGGACACAAACTGGCACAGTCTGTGGAGACCTAAAACAAAGATCTTGGTCCAATGTTCACAACATAGGTTTATTTTTCCCTGTAATATAGCAGATAGTATTTCAGAGGATCTGGTAGTGGCAGAGACAGGATCTTCTCTCGGAGGAAGTTAACTGGAGGTTCTTGTTTTGTTTCATTCGACACTTTTTCTTCCTCTTGTTCACAGTTGTTATTATCATCAAATGGATTAGGAACTCTGCTGGCAAGCATGTCCTTGTCCAGGAAGACAATGGTTTCCTTGCGACGCTTCCGCAGACGCTTGCGCTTCAAGCCTGGTGTGTACCTCAATATATATGAATTACTTAAATCTGGCTTCTCGTTTACCCTCTTGATGCGTTGTCTTATAGCAATACGAGCCAGATCCTGCAAGGTACGGACATTTGGTGGTGCTGTGGAAAATGAAACAGGAACATAATCAGGGGTGTATCCTAGATTATAAGCTCTGCAGGGCAGGGTATTTTGCCTTTTTTTTTTTTTTTTACACACACACACACACATTACAAGCCAAGATTATCAGACGTTGATAACCCCATAGACGTTGGTAACCCGATAGAAGCATAGTAACTTGTACTTCTAATAAATATATAGTATCCGTCAAACACCATATAAACAATTAAATAATCTTTTTTTTTTGGTACATAGTTAAGAAAAAAAACAATGATTAAAAATACAAATAGATATATAGAGAGATATAGATTCTAGGGGATAGTTGATATTGACTGCAAGTAATAATAGACTATAGGAAAAGTGCTAAAAAAAAAAGTTTGCTGTAATCTATTGCACGAATAGTATTTAGAGTAGATATCACTGAAAGATGACATCTGAGGTTGACGGACAGGAAACACTGGCCGATGCGTGCGTGGAAGCCTTAGCGAAACGTGTGCGTCTGCCAGTTCTTCCTGTCCATCAACTTAAGATGACGTAATCTTTCAGTGCGGCACTAAACGGAGCAGCAAACTGCGGGTTCAATCCATAGTCATCCTGTTTTATGGGACTTTATATAAGATAAGAAACATTACTAATATACTGTAGATACTAATATCTCCCTGGAGTGTATATTGACTTGCTATTTTGGTGTCGTGATATGCATATTGTGCAGCTAATTATACACTTCATATAAGCACTCTTGAAACCTATTTGGGGTCAGAGATTGAAATATTAGTTTCAGTTTATATATGGGGTAAGCTATATGCCCCCAGTTCCTTTAAATTGGTAGTTATTTCACAGCTTAGGATAGTTAGCAGCACTTATAACAGAGGATAAGTGGAGGGTCCCCAGCTCTGTCACATCAGACAGATTAGGCACGGACCCCTTCTTTTCTTTTTATATTTTTATTTATATTTGGAGGGGGGCTTGTAGTGCCTGGTGGAATTGGGAGAAACTAGCACTTTAATTATTCACTATTATGTGATATCTACTCTAAATACTATTAGTGCAATAGATAGAAGAATTACAAACTTACATATTTGTATTTTCAATCATCGTTTATATGGTGTTTGAAGGATACTTTATTAGAAGTACAAGTTACTATGCCTCTATGGGGTTACCCAAGTTTTTCTGGTGTCACAACGAAGAAATGTAACTTTTAAAGCTCACTCACACTGTGGACATGCTTTTTTTTTTGTATATGACCAACCATGAGCGTCACACTACTGCTGCTTGGTTATATAGGACCGAACAGATTTCCCAAACCAGGAATCCCACTTACGCAGACGGAGCGTCTTTGACTTGGTGCAGTCTCCTTTGCCGGGCAGTACTAGAGGGGCGAAAGACACTGCCAGGATTTTCTTGGTCTCCCAGGTTGATGGTCCAAGGCGTGTGATTTTGGTGAGCTGGAAAGGACAATGAAGGGGTCAGGTCAAGTCTTGCAAATAAACTCATGACTGCAGCACAGCTATGCAAACGTTACATACCCACCTACTAAAGTTTTGTATGGAACATATAACATGATTGGATGAAGATTTTGACTTTATATGGGGAAATCAAAGCAAGCAAAACTTTTTTTTTTTTTTTTTTTTTTTTTTTTTTTTTTTTTATTATATCCAGTTTGGCTATACTGGAAGCAGACCGTTCTCTAACCTTATTTGTAATGTAGGACTTTGGATGCAGATATGATCTCTAATCCAATCTACCGGAATTCTGACACATTAATTATGAGATTTAAAAATACAAGTTACACCAAGATCACGACCCCGTTGACAAATTAGTACACGAATAGCAGTTCAAAGAAAAGGGGGAAGCATTGGATAACTGAGCTTGAAATATGGATATTTTAAGCATAAATGAATGCCTAATCTCCCATGATTAATTAGATACATTAATATATAACAATTAACAACAAATCTGCATAAGGCAGATCAGAGGAGACCTTAAAAAAAGGTTGAACTTGGAATTAAAGTCTTTTTTTCAACCTATGTAACTATATATAGTATGCCAGATCACTTTACAAATAATCATCTGCCACCTTACCCTATTAAAAAAAATGTCCTACTTCATGTTACTGCCAGTAGCAGTTGGCCCATACAAAGTTGTGGGCCATGGGGCTTTGCACCTGCTACAGATAGGATAAGGCCTCCTTTTTCTTGTATTGCAAGACCTTTTTTCATGTTATTTATGCTTACAAAACAACTTCCAAGCCCAGTTATCTAAAATTCCATGTTTAAACATTTAAAATTTACATTTGCATGTTATAACTGGGACAGTTTCGACATAAGCAGTCTTGTGCAACATTAACATTACTTTCGGATCTTTCCCATTACAAGTTCTCCACCAGAGACAGCAGCAGTTTCGGCAAGAGGCCACTAGGTAACGCTGTCGATATCTTGCAGCGCTGCCAATATTTGAGACAAGCTGTAACTTTAGAAGGTTACTCTAACCCTTAAACTAACCCTAACTATGGTATCGGCACTGAAATCGGCAGCGTCATCTAGTGGTTGGTGGCCACCACTTCTTGCAAATTTTAAAATGGAAAGGACCTTTCATTTTTTTTTTTTTAAAAAAACACTTTCCCCATCATCAAAGCTACAATTGCTGTTCTAATTTGAGATCATTTACAGTCCTGAGTTGGACCCGAGACTGATCCGCCAGCCTTTCCTTAGAGACTTGCATGGCTAAGTAAGTTTAGCTATACGAAAACTTCAGAAGCAGTAAATATAATTTCTTATTTATTCCGAGCCCTTTACTGGCGGCCTGAACCTTCACGTGACCTTCAGAATGCATTATCCAAAATGGTGTGAGGATCTAAAAATACAGTGCATTGACCTTGGTTCCCGTCTCGCTAAAGCATCTGGACCTTTAAGGAAAGACGCATGTTTAAAAAGGAACATCAAGGCTGAAATCTGATGGTTGGAAAATCTTTCAGTTACTTTAAATAGTGTTTTCTTAAAAAAAAAAAAAAAGAAGAGAACTGTACAAAGAAGAAAAAAAAAAATAGTCTGCCATTTTTTTGCATTGAATGATGCAAGGTGTTTGCTTCAGGATGACTTCGGGGGAAGGTGTGTGGTGTCAATACCAATCATATATTTATGAAACAGCTTCCTGTTGCCTCCTCCCTCCACTACAACCCCTCCCTTCCTCATCCAGCTCTCTGGGTGTGATGTAATAAACACAAAATGGTTTCCTCTACTCGCAAGCAGAGTATTCAAAAATGTATTTCCCCAAAAAAGGTTTCAAGCCCATGGCTTACACTGCTGCGTATATTATTAACTTGATACATACATGACAAAAAAGGGATTCCTCTCTTGGGCGGCACTGATCCTTTAAGTAAGTTCCGATTTTTTTTTAAAACAGGGGGGAAAAAAACAAAAAAAACACAACATGAAATGAATATGGTCATTCAACTTCCTTTCCAGACTCCTTGGCATTTTCTTATTTCCTGGCTGTAGCAGCCAATTTATTGAAATCTTTGCAGAGATGGAAAAAATGGACTATGCATAGAAATAATTGTTAGCTGCTCAAGGATCTCGGGTATCCAAACCAAAGCATTAAGAGACGTTATAAGTTTATATGGTCTTCAAAACAAACAAAGTAAGAATCTTTATCAAGTAAATAAAAGAAAATATTTAAGAACTTAGCTCTACATCTTCTATACACTATTTTTTTTTTTTTAAAGAGACCTTGTTTCAACATAAATTATATGGAAAAAAATAGTTTAAAATATTGAAAGAATGATATTAGAGTAAAATAAAACCTCTCTGTTAAGAAAAGAGAGGACTTACCTTCTCCTCCAGCGGCATTATGAGGATACCACCAACTTTCAGAAGACTCTTCATGTATTCTTCTTGTTCTTTCTGCACCCCGGCGCCACAGTACACACGGTCATATGGAGAGGAGTCCAGGGAGATGTCTAAACAGTTCCCAGCAATGAAGGAAGGCTCGCAGAAGTCAAATCTGGAAAGAGACGGGAGATCATTACACTAAAAGAACAAGAGTGGGGACAACAGCTACACGGAGACGTGACCGCAACAAATACAAATGAGGTCAGTAATAGGGCCACCTTATTACTTTGTGTGGCCTTACTGGTTGGTTGCAAGACAAGTTTGGTGAAAAAAATATGTAATATACCCAACATGCAAATTGTGGATAGTTGGGGTAAAAAACAACCAACTAACTGCAAAAACAGTAACTTCCACATCAGGAATGGAAAAGTGAGCAAAATCTAGAATTTAATGCTGCAAAATGATACTTTTATATAAACTGGCAGGGTGCACAACAGACTACATATTATTTGGCAGAGAGTAAGGGCCTTTATTATTTAGGATAGCGCATCAGGATCTGACAGGTACCAATGACAGCAAGTAAAACCTTATCTATAGCTTGAGGCTCTCTTGACATTCATAAGACGGTAACTAAATGATCCAAAGGGAAACTTGTAAATTATTCATTTATGACCTTTAAAGAATCACTGTACTAAAGCATGCAAGAAAATGTTAATTTTAACCTTCTCTAGGAGCTCTCGTATTGTGACACATCAGCAGTGTGGGGCTCCTTAAGATCAACTTTAAGCATCCCCAACACATGCTAAGAAGCAGGAGTAGCAATCCAAAGCGCAAGTTCTGATTTCCTTGCTTGGTTATTGTCCCCCAATAAGGTCTAAACAAGAAGGATCCCAGACATCGTAGCCTGGGCAGAGTCATCTAAAATGTAAGCATGTGGGGGTCTGCTGTTTCTTCCATGCAGAGGAGACTTGTGTGGCATTTTGGTACTGTCCGGTCCTTAAGACATGGCACAAGCATGCTACAACTCAAGAAACTCCATCATCAAGCATTGCTAACTACTTTCCCACTGTATACATATACCCAGTTGTGCATTAAAAATAAGACTTTTCTATAAAACCAAAAATTGCTTTTATGGCCCACTTAGCTGCTAGTGTTAGAGGTTTCAAACATATGTATGTAGTTCTTCCTAAACTACAATGGTGCTTTAACTTGGTTTCCACCAACCATAATGCTCTGCTTATTGCGTGTAACCAATTCTGTATTACCAATGGTTACATTGCAATACGGGAATATTAAGAGCATACAGCAAAATGGGTCATGCACCTTGCCCAATGTCCCCTAGGGTAGCCAACTTCTGCTGGAGTCAGGGTTTAGTTGCACTAAAAAAATATTTACTTGCGACCAACAACAAGAACAAGATGGTTGGCGACCAAGATGGTTGGCGACCAAGATGGTTGGCGACCAAGATGGTTGGCGACCAAGATGGTTGGCGACCAAGATGGTTGGCTCCTCCGCAATAAAACAAAAAACACTCCTGCCCTAAATGACATAAACTCACGTATCAAAACTCTTGCTGGTGCGGATGAAGTGGTCCAGCTTCTGCTTGGCGAATTCAATCACATCTGTGTGGATCTCAACACCATGGTTAATGCCGAAGGGTCCTACACAGAAAAACAGAACATGACAAATTAAACATACAGGAACAGATAATCCCCTTTGCCATGCCCCAAATCTACTACTGTATTGGTATTTATCACCATTAAATCAGAGAGATGGAGAGCAAGGCTCCAGAGACACTTGTATTCAATCTTCAACAAAAACAGAGAAGGACACTCACCCAAGATGAGCCCCACCATGGTGCTCAGATACCCGGTGCCGCTGCCCATGTTTAGGAAAGACAATCCAGGGTACAGCTCTAGAGCTTCCATGACCTCGGAGTAGATGCAAGGAGCTGACAGGTGTATGTTGCCATGTTTCCACGCCAAGTCCTTGTAAGCATTGTCTTTGAATTCATCCAGGTAGTAGTCCGCTCGGTCGATGGCTCTGAACGCCCGCTCCACTAGCTCGCTCCGGATGTAATGTGCATCCTTCAGGTTATCAATTAGGTCATCGTTGTCTTCTCCTGCGCTCACTGCTCCCCCCATGGCTGTACAGACACAAACAGCTGCAGTGAATGTCACCCTAATAGTGGTATCAGGAACAAGGTTACAACTTTACAAGAGGGAATGAAGGTTGAGTCTTAGTTACTATTCCCAAGGCATATCAGCAGCAAGGAAAATGGCGGGCAAGCATGAGTGATCACCACCTGGCTACGAACAAAGAGCACCAATGTGATACTCACGCAAATCTACAGTGCCATATAAAGATGAAACACCAACCAACACTGAAATCTGGTTACACCATACAGAAGGAAATGATGGGCATGTCCACGGGTACCCGGCCTACACTTCAGCAGAGTGACACTATAGGTGTGCATTAGCACCCGCATATTCACACTAAAAGTCACCCAAAAAAAGTCAACACCAAGCACTCATATCTCCCCACCAGCCTGGGCAAGTATCACAATCAATGCACTCCTCAAACTCGCACCCCCAAACATTCCAATGTCTCCCCACTAGTCTGGGCAAGTATCACAACCAATGCAGTCCTCAAACTCCCACCCCCAACACTGCAATGTCTGCCCACCAGCCTGGGCACGTATCACAACCAATGCAGTCCTCAAACTCCCACACTCCAATGTCTGCCCACCAGCCTGGGCACGTATCACAACCAATGCAGTCCTCAAACTCCCACCCCCCACACCAAGCACTCCAATGTCTCCTCACCAGCCTGAGCAAGTATCACAACCAATGCACTCCTCAAACACCCACCCCCAACACTCCAATGTCTCCTCACCAGCCTGAGCAAGTATCACAACCAATGCAGCCCTCAAACTCCCACCCTCAACACTCCAATGTCTCCCCACTAGTCTGGGTAAGTATCACAACCAATGCACTCCTCAAACTCCCACCCCCAACACTGCAATGTCTCCTCACCAGCCTGGGCAAGTATCACAACCAATGCACTCCTCAAACTTCCACCCCCAACACCAAGCACTCCAATGTCTCCCCACTAGTCTGGGTAAGTATCACAACCAATGCACTCCTCAAACTTCCACCCCCAACACTCCAATGTCTCCCCAGAAGCCTTGCCAAGTATCACAACCAATGCACTCCTCAAACTCTCACCCCCCACCAGCCTGAGCAAGTATCACAACCAATGCACTCCTCAAACTCCCACCCCCAACACTCCAATGTCTCCTCACCAGCCTGGGCAAGTATCAAAACCAATGCACTCCTCAAACTCCCACCCCCAACACTCCAATGTCTCCTCACCAGCCTGAGCAAGTATCACAACCAATGCACTCCTCAAACTCCCACCCCCAACACTCCAATGTCTCCTCACCAGCCTGAGCAAGTATCACAACAAATGCACTCCTCAAACTCCCACCCTCAACACTCCAATGTCTCCCCACTAGTCTGGGTAAGTATCACAACCAATGCACTCCTCAAACTCCCACCCCCAACACTCCAATGTCTCCCCACCAGTCTGAGCAAGTATCACAACCAATGCACTCTTCAAACTCCCACCCCCAACACTCCAATGTCTCCTCACCAGCCTGGGCAAGTATCACAACCAATGCACTCCTCAAACTTCCACCCCCAACACTGCAATGTCTCCTCACCAGCCTGGGCAAGTATCACAACCAATGCACTCCTCAAACTTCCACCCCCAACACCAAGCACTCCAATGTCTCCCCACTAGTCTGGGTAAGTATCACAACCAATGCACTCCTCAAACTTCCACCCCCAACACTCCAATGTCTCCCCACCAGCCTTGCCAAGTATCACAACCAATGCACTCCTCAAACTCTCACCCCCCACCAGCCTGAGCAAGTATCACAACAAATGCACTCCCCAAACTCCCACCCCCAACACTCCAATGTCTCCTCACCAGCCTGAGCAAGTATCACAATCAATGCACTCCTCAAACTCCCACCCCCAACACTCCAATGTCTCCTCACCAGCCTGAGCAAGTATCACAACCAATGCACTCCTCAAACTCCCACCCCCAACACTCCAATGTCTCCTCACCAGCCTGAGCAAGTATCACAACAAATGCACTCCTCAAACTCTCACCCCCCACCAGCCTGGGCAAGTATCACAACCAATGCACTCAAACTCTCACCCCCCACACTCCAATGTCTCCCCACTAGTCTGGGCAAGTATCACAACCAATGCACTCCTCAAACTCCCACCCCCAACACTCCAATGTCTCCCCACCAGCCTGAGCAAGTATCACAACCAATGCACTCCTCAAACTCCCACCCCCAACACTGCAATGTCTGCCCACCAGCCTGGGCAAGTATCACAACCTCGCACAATACCCCAACCTCTAACTACCAAATGGCACCCAGTTCAAAGCCCCTTACCACCACACTGCTAGTATTGCCCCTTACCACCACACTGCTAGTATTGCCCCTTACCACCACACTGCTAGTATTGCCCTTTACACCATACACCCAATAAGCAGGCCCTGTTTACTTAACACCACACCACCAGCCAATGCACTCTCCAAGCATACACCTCCCCTCTCCCCGCCAAAGTCCCCTCCCCCATCAATATGAGCACTGGTGTATAGGTTGCACTTGCAGCTCCTCCTGGCACCCCTAGATCTACACCTCACTTTTGTATTTATATATATGATGCCAGGACTGTTAGGTATACTCACAGACATATATAAAGCTGGATACAGACATGTCTGTGCCTATACAGAGATAGCACCATGCCCTGCATCTTCATACAGCCCCCTGGAAACGTGCTGCCCTAGGCCTGGGCCTCGTGGGCTTAGGCACAAACACACCACAGGCTGCCAGTAACCTCACATAGGCCCCAACCACTAACCAACAGCCCCTCAACAAAGACACCCCAAACAAACCAGCAGCCTACATCCACCTGTAACCGCACACAATGCCCCAGCCAGGGCCTATCTACCCCCTGCCAGGGCCCGGCCTCCCACCCCCAGCAGGCATACCGACCACTAAACACCATAACATTCAGCTTACCGACTAAAGCACACCCGCCCCACACCGTGCCCTGCAGCTCTCACCTCCACCTACCGGGCTCGGTCCTCTCTCTACAGGCCTAGGACCAGCTCGAGCTGTAAACACTAACCAGCTGACCAAGCGTGACGTCACTAGACATGCTAATGACGGGACGGGCAAAGGAGAAGACCACGCCCGCCACGCCGTAGCACCGCCCATATTATGTTACATCTCAACAGAGGGATGGGGGGGAGGAGGAGAGAGGACTGACTGCTGGGAGAGAGGACTGACTGCTGGGAGAGAGGACTGACTGACTGACTGGGAGAGAGAACTGACTGACTGGGAGAGAGGACTGACTGACTGGGAGAGAGGACTGACTGACTGACTGGGAGAGAGGACTGACTGACTGGGAGAGAGAACTGACTGACTGGAAGAGAGGACTGACTGACTGACTGGGAGAGAGGACTGACTGACTGACTGGGAGAGAGGACTGACTGACTGACTGGGAGAGAGGACTGACTGACTGACTGAGAGAGAGGACTGACTGACTGGGAGAGAGGACTGACTGACTGACTGGGAGAGAGGACTGACTGACTGGGAGAGAGAACTGACTGACTGGAAGAGAGGACTGACTGACTGACTGGGAGAGAGGACTGACTGACTGGAAGAGAGGACTGACTGACTGACTGAGAGAGAGGACTGACTGACTGACTGGGAGAGAGGACTGACTGACTGACTGGGAGAGAGGACTGACTGACTGACTGGGAGAGGGAACTGACTGACTGACTGGGAGAGGGAACTGACTGACTGACTGGGAGAGAGAACTGACTGACTGGGAGAGAGGACTGACTGACTGACTGGGAGAGAGGACTGACTGACTGGGAGAGAGGACTGACTGACTGGGAGAGAGAACTGACTGACTGGGAGAGAGAACTGACTGACTGGAAGAGAGGACTGACTGACTGACTGAGAGAGAGGACTGACTGACTGACTGGGAGAGAGGACTGACTGACTGACTGAGAGAGAGGACTGACTGACTGGGAGAGAGGACTGACTGACTGACTGAGAGAGAGGACTGACTGACTGGGAGAGAGGACTGACTGACTGGGAGAGAGAACTGACTGACTGGGAGAGAGAACTGACTGACTGGGAGAGAGAACTGACTGACTGGAAGAGAGGACTGACTGACTGACTGGGAGAGAGGACTGACTGACTGGGAGAGAGAACTGACTGACTGGGAGAGAGAACTGACTGACTGGAAGAGAGGACTGACTGGGAGAGAGGACTGACTGACTGGGAGAGAGAACTGACTGGGAGAGAGAACTGACTGACTGGGAGAGAGAACTGACTGACTGGAAGAGAGGACTGACTGGGAGAGAGAACTGACTGACTGGGAGAGAGGACTGACTGACTGACTGGGAGAGAAGACTGACTGACTGACTGGGAGAGAGGACTGACTGACTGGGAGAGAGAACTGACTGACTGGGAGAGAGAACTGACTGACTGACTGGGAGAGAGAACTGACTGACTGACTGGGAGAGAGGACTGACTGACTGACTGGGAGAGAGGACTGACTGACTGGGAGAGAGGACTGACTGACTGGGAGAGAGGACTGACTGACTGGGAGAGAGAACTGACTGACTGGAAGAGAGGACTGACTGACTGGAAGAGAGGACTGACTGGGAGAGAGAACTGACTGACTGGGAGAGAGGACTGACTGGGAGAGAGAACTGACTGACTGACTGGGAGAGAGAACTGACTGACTGACTGGGAGAGATAACTGACTGACTGACTGGGAGAGAGAACTGACTGAGTGACTGGGAGAGAGAACTGACTGACTGGGAGAGAGGACTGACTGACTGGGAGAGAGAACTGACTGGGAGAGAGAACTGACTGGGAGAGAGAACTGACTGACTGGGAGAGAGGACTGACTGGGAGAGAGAACTGACTGACTGGGAGAGAGGACTGACTGGGAGAGAGAACTGACTGACTGGGAGAGAGAACTGACTGACTGGGAGAGAGAACTGACTGACTGACTGGGAGAGAGGACTGACTGACTGACTGGGAGAGAGAACTGACTGACTGGGAGAGAGAACTGACTGACTGGGAGAGAGAACTGACTGACTGGGAGAGAGGACTGTCTGACTGGGAGAGAGAACTGACTGACTGGGAGAGAGGACTGACTGACTGGGAGAGAGGACTGACTGACTGAGAGAGAGGACTGACTGACTGTCTGAGAGAGAGAACTGACTGACTGGGAGAGAGGACTGACTGACAGAGAGAGGACTGACTGACTGACTGGGAGAGAGAACTGACTGACTGACTGGGAGAGAGAACTGACTGACTGGGAGAGATAACTGACTGACTGTCTGAGAGAGAGAACTGACTGACTGGGAGAGAGAACTGACTGACTGGGAGAGAGGACTGACTGACTGAGAGAGAGAACTGACTGACTGACTGAGAGAGAGAACTGACTGACTGGGAGAGAGGACTGACTGACAGAGAGAGGACTGACTGACTGACTGGGAGAGAGAACTGACTGACTGACTGGGAGAGAGGACTGACTGACTGGGAGAGAGGACTGACTGACTGGGAGAGAGGACTGACTGACTGGGAGAGAGGACTGACTGACTGAGAGAGAGGACTGACTGACTGACTGAGAGAGAGAACTGACTGACTGGGAGAGAGGACTGACTGACAGAGAGAGGACTGACTGACTGACTGGGAGAGAGAACTGACTGACTGACTGGGAGAGAGAACTGACTGACTGGGAGAGATAACTGACTGACTGTCTGAGAGAGAGAACTGACTGACTGGGAGAGAGAACTGACTGACTGTCTGAGAGAGAGAACTGACTGACTGGGAGAGAGAACTGACTGACTGGGAGAGAGAACTGACTGACTGAGAGAGAGGACTGACTGACTGGGAGAGAGAACTGAGGGACTGGGAGAGAGGACTGACTGACTGGGAGAGAGAACTGACTGACTGGGAGAGAGGACTGACTGACTGGGAGAGAGAACTGACTGACTGGGAGAGAGAACTGACTGACTGGGAGAGAGAACTGACTGACTGGGAGAGAGGACTGACTGACTGGGAGAGAGAACTGACTGACTGGGAGAGAGAACTGACTGACTGACAGAGAGAACTGACTGACTGACAGAGAGAACTGACTGACTGGGAGAGAGAACTAACTGACTGACTGGGAGAGAGAACTAACTGACTGACTGGGAGAGAGAACTGACTGACTGGGAGAGAGAACTGACTGACTGGAAGAGAGAACTGACTGACTGGGAGAGAGAACTGACTGACTGGGAGAGAGAACTGACTGACTGGGAGAGAGAACTAACTGACTGGGAGAGAGAACTAACTGACTGACTGGGAGAGAGAACTGACTGACTGACTGGGAGAGAGGACTGACTGACTGACTGGGAGAGAGAACTGACTGACCGACTGGGAGAGAGAACTGATTGACTGGGAGAGAGGACTGACTGACTGACTGGGAGAGAGGACTGACTGACTGACTGGGAGAGAGGACTGACTGACTGACTGGGAGAGAGAACTGACTGACTGGGAGAGAGAACTGACCGACTGGGAGAGAGAACTGACCGACTGGGAGAGAGAACTGATTGACTGGGAGAGAGGACTGACTGACTGGGAGAGAGAACTGACTGACTGGGAGAGAGAACTGACTGACTGGGAGAGAGAGAACTGACTGACTGGGAGAGAGAACTGACTGACTGACTGGGAGAGAGGACTGACTGACTGACTGGGAGAGAGAACTGACTGACCGACTGGGAGAGAGAACTGATTGACTGGGAGAGAGGACTGACTGACTGACTGGGAGAGAGGACTGACTGACTGACTGGGAGAGAGGACTGACTGACTGACTGGGAGAGAGAACTGACTGACTGGGAGAGAGAACTGACCGACTGGGAGAGAGAACTGATTGACTGGGAGAGAGAACTGATTGACTGGGAGAGAGGACTGACTGACTGGGAGAGAGGACTGACTGACTGGGAGAGAGGACTGACTGACTGACTGGGAGAGAGGACTGACTGACTGACTGGGAGAGAGAACTGACTGACTGGGAGAGAGAACTGACTGACTGGGAGAGAGAACTGACTGACTGGGAGAGAGAACTGACTGACTGGGAGAGAGAACTGACTGACTGGGAGAGAGAACTGACTGACTGGAAGAGAGAACTGACTGACTGGGAGAGAGAACTGACTGACTGGGAGAGAGAACTGACTGACTGGGAGAGAGGACTGACTGACTGGGAGAGAGAACTGACTGACTGGGAGAGAGAACTGACTGACTGGGAGAGAGAACTGACTGACTGGGAGAGAGGACTGACTGACTGGGAGAGAGGACTGACTGACTGGGAGAGAGAACTGACTGACTGACTGGGAGAGAGAACTGACTGACTGAGAGAGAGGACTGACTGACTGGGAGAGAGAACTGACTGACTGGGAGAGAGAACTGACTGACTGGAGAGAGAACTGACTGACTGGGGAGAGAGAACTGACTGACTGGAAGAGAGAACTGACTGACTGGGAGAGAGAACTGACTGACTGGGAGAGAGAACTGACTGACTGGGAGAGAGAACTGACTGACTGGGAGAGAGGACTGACTGACTGGGAGAGAGAACTGACTGACTGGGAGAGAGAACTGACTGACTGGGAGAGAGAACTGACTGACTGGGAGAGAGGACTGACTGACTGGGAGAGAGGACTGACTGACTGGGAGAGAGAACGGACTGACTGGGAGAGAGGACTGACTGACTGAGAGAGAGGACTGACTGACTGGGAGAGAGAACTGACTGACTGGGAGAGAGAACTGACTGACTGGGAGAGAGGACTGACTGACTGACTGGGAGAGAGAACTGAGTGACTGGGAGAGAGAACTGAGTGACTGGGAGAGAGAACTGACTGACTGGGAGAGAGAACTGACTGACTGACTGGGAGAGAGAACTGACTGACTGACTGGGAGAGAGGACTGACTGACTGGGAGAGAGGACTGACTGACTGGAAGAGAGAACTGACTGACTGGGAGAGAGAACTGACTGACTGGGAGAGAGAACTGACTGACTGGGAGAGAGGACTGACTGACTGGGAGAGAGGACTGACTGACTGGGAGAGAGGACTGACTGACTGGAGAGAGGACTGACTGACTGGGAGAGAGAACTGACTGACTGGGAGAGAGAACTGACTGACTGACTGGGAGAGAGAACTGACTGAGTGACTGGGAGAGAGAACTGACTGACTGGGAGAGAGAACTGACTGACTGGGAGAGAGAACTGACTGACTGGGAGAGAGAACTGACTGACTGAGAGAGAACTGACTGACTGACTGACTGGGAGAGAGAACTGACTGACTGGGAGAGAGGGCTGAGTGACTGACTGGGAGAGAGAACTGACTGACTGGGAGAGAGAACTGACTGACTGGGAGAGAGAACTGACTGACTGGGAGAGAGGACTGACTGACTGGGAGAGAGAACTGACTGACTGGGAGAGAGAACTGACTGACTGGGAGAGAGAACTGACTGACTGGGAGAGAGAGAACTGACTGACTGGAAGAGAGAACTGACTGACTGGGAGAGAGGACTGACTGACTGGGAGAGAGAACTGACTGAGTGACAGAGAGAGAACTGACTGACTGAGAGAGAGAGAACTGACTGACTGACTGGAAGAGAGGACTGACTGACTGGGAGAGAGAACTGACTGACTGGGAGAGAGGACTGACTGACTGGGAGAGAGAACTGACTGACTGGGAGAGAGGACTGACTGACTGGGAGAGAGAACTGACTGACTGGGAGAGAGAACTGACTGACTGGGAGAGAGAACTGACTGACTGAGAGAGAGAACTGACTAACTGGGAGAGAGAACTGACTGACTGGGAGAGAGAACTGACTGACTGAGAGAGAGAACTGACTGACTGGGAGAGAGAACTGACTGACTGGGAGAGAGAACTGACTGACTGGGAGAGAGAACTGACTGAGTGACTGAGAGAGAGAACTGACTGACTGAGAGAGAGAACTGACTAACTGGGAGAGAGAACTGACTGACTGGGAGAGAGAACTGACTGACTGACTGGGAGAGAGAACTGACTGACTGGGAGAGAGAACTGACTGACTGGAAGAGAGGACTGACTGACTGAGAGAGAGAACTGACTGACTGGGAGAGAGGACTGACTGACTGACTGGGAGAGAGGGCTGAGTGACTGGAAGAGAGGACTGACTGACTGGGAGAGAGAACTGACTGACTGAGAGAGAGAACTGACTGACTGAGAGAGAGAACTGACTGACTGGGAGAGAGGACTGACTGACTGGGAGAGAGGACTGACTGACTGGGAGAGAGAACTGACTGACTGGGAGAGAGAACTGACTGACTGAGAGAGAGGACTGACTGACTGGGAGAGAGAACTGACTGACTGACTGGGAGAGAGGGCTGACTGGGAGAGAGAACTGACTGACTGGGAGAGAGAACTGACTGACTGGGAGAGAGAACTGACTGAGTGACTGGGAGAGAGAACTGACTGACTAGGAGAGAGGACTGACTGACTGGGAGAGAGAACTGACTGACTGGGAGAGAGAACTGACTGACTGAGAGAGAGAACTGACTGACTGGGAGAGAAGACTGACTGACTGACTGGGAGAGAAGACTGACTGACTGACTGGGAGAGAGGACTGACTGACTGGGAGAGAGAACTGACTGACTGGGAGAGAGAACTGACTGACTGAGAGAGAGGACTGACTGACTGGGAGAGAGAACTGACTGACTGACTGGGAGAGAGAACTGACTGACTGGGAGAGAGAACTGACTGACTGACTGGAAGAGAGGACTGACTGACTGGGAGAGAGAACTGACTGACTGGGAGAGAGAACTGACTGACTGGGAGAGAGGACTGACTGACTGGGAGAGAGAACTGACTGACTGGGAGAGAGAACTGACTGACTGGGAGAGAGAATTGACTGAGTGACTGGGAGAGAGAACTGACTGACTGGGAGAGAGAACTGACTGACTGGGAGAGAGAACTGACTGACTGAGAGAGAGGACTGACTGACTGGAGAGAGGACTGACTGACTGGGAGAGAGAACTGACTGACTGAGAGAGAGAACTGACTGACTGGGAGAGAGGACTGACTGACTGACTGGGAGAGAGGACTGACTGACTGACTGGGAGAGAGGACTGACTGACTGGGAGAGAGAGAGAACTGACTGACTGGGAGAGAGAACTGACTGACTGAGAGAGAGGACTGACTGACTGGGAGAGAGAACTGACTGACTGACTGACTGAGAGAGAGAACTGACTGACTGGGAGAGAGAACTGACTGACTGGGAGAGAGGACTGACTGACTGGGAGAGAGAACTGACTCCTGGGAGAGAGAACTGACTGACTGGGAGAGAGAACTGACTGACTGACTGGGAGAGAGAACTGACTGACTGGGAGAGAGAACTGACTGACTGGGAGAGAGGACTGACTGACTGAGAGAGAGAACTGAGTGACTGGGAGAGAGAACTGACTGACTGGGAGAGAGGACTGACTGACTGAGAGAGAGAACTGAGTGACTGGGAGAGAGGACTGACTGACTGGGAGAGAGAACTGACTGACTGGAAGAGAGGACTGACTGACTGGGAGAGAGAACTGACTGACTGACTGGGAGAGAGAACTGACTGACTGGGAGAGAGAACTGACTGACTGACTGAGAGAGAGAACTGAGTGACTGGGAGAGAGGACTGACTGACTGGGAGAGAGGACTGACTGACTGAGAGAGAGAACTGACTGACTGAGAGAGAGAACTGACTGACTGGGAGAGAGAACTGACTGACTGAGAGAGAGAACTGACTGACTGGGAGAGAGAACTGACTGACTGGGAGAGAGGACTGACTGACTGGGAGAGAGGACTGACTGACTGGAGAGAGAACTGACTGACTGAGAGAAGAACTGACTGACTGGGAGAGCAGGACTGACTGACTGCTGGAGAGAGGTCTGACTGACTGA
>CM050174.1:7558397-7630897 GCA_027410445.1 Discoglossus pictus
ATGGGGGAGAGAGCAGTGAGTGTGTGCTGGGGAGAGAGAGCAGTGAGTGTGTGCTGGGGGAGAGAGAGCAGTGAGTGTGTGCTGAGGAGAGAGAGCAGTGAGTGTGTGTTAGGGGAGAGAGAGCAGTGAGTGTGTGCTGAGGAGGGAGACCAGCGAGCGTGTGCTGAGAGCGAGAGCAGTGAGTGTGTGCTGTGGGAGAGAGAGCAGTGAGTGTGTGCTGTGGGAGAGATAGCAGTGAGTGTGTGCTGGGGAGAGAGAGCAGTGAGTGTGTGCTGGGGAGAGAGAGCAGTGAGTGTGTGCTGGGGAGAGAGAGCAGTGAGTGTGTGCTGTGGGAGAGAGAGCAGTGAGTGTGTGCTGTGGGAGAGAGAGCAGTGAGTGTGTGCTGAGGGAGAGAGAGCAGTGAGTGTGTGCTGGGGGAGAGAGAGCAGTGAGTGTGTGCTGGGGGAGAGAGGACAGTGAGTGTGTGCAGGGGAGAGAGCAGTGAGTGTGTGCTGAGGAGAGAGAGCAGTGAGTGTGTGCTGAGGAGAGAGAGCAGTGAGTGTGTGCTGGGGAGAGAGAGCAGTGAGTGTGTGCTGGGGAGAGAGAGCAGTGAGTGTGTGCTGTGGGAGAGAGAGCAGTGAGTGTGTGCTGTGGGAGAGAGAGCAGTGAGTTTGTGCTGATGAAAGAGAGGGCAGCGAGTGTGTGCTGAGAGAGAGAGCAGTGAGTGTGTGGTGGGGGAGAGAGAGCAGTGAGTGTGTGCTGGGGAGAGAGCAGTGAGTGTGTGTTGGGGAGGAAGAGCAGTGAGTGTGTGCTGAGGGAGGGAGAGCAGTGAGTGTGTGCTGAGGGAAGGAGAGCAGTGAGTGTGTGCTGAAGGAGGGAGAGCAGTGAGTGTGTGCTGAGGAGAGAGAGAGAGCAGTGAGTGTGTTCTGGGTAGAGAGAGCAGTTAGTGTGTGCTGGGTAGAGAGAGCAGTTAGTGTGTGCTGGGGAGAGAGAGCAGTTAGTGTGTGCTGGGGAGAGAGAGCAGTTAGTGTGTGCTGGGGAGAGAGAGCAGTGTGTGTGTGCTGAGGAGAGAGAGCGGTGAGTGTGTGCTGAGGAGAGAGAGAGAGCAGCGAGTGTGTGCTGAGGAGAGAGAGAGAGCAGCGAGTGTGTTCTGGGTAGAGAGAGCAGTTAGTGTGTTCTGGGTAGAGAGAGCAGTTAGTGTGTGCTGGGGAGAGAGAGCAGTTAGTGTGTGCTGGGGAGAGAGAGCAGTTAGTGTGTGCTGGGGAGAGAGAGCGGTGAGTGTGTGCTGAGGAGAGAGAGCCGTGAGTGTGTGCTGAGGAGAGAGAGCCGTGAGTGTGTGCTGAGGAGAGAGCGGTGAGTGTGTGCTGAGGAGAGAGCGGTGAGTGTGTGCTGAGGAGAGAGCGGTGAGTGTGTGCTGAGGAGAGAGCGGTGAGTGTGTGCTGAGGAGAGAGCAGTGAGTGTGTGCTGAGGAGAGAGCAGTGAGAGTGTGCTGAGGAGAGAGAGCAGCGAGTGTGTGCTGAGGAGAGAGAGAGCAGTGAGTGTGTGCTGAGGAGAGAGCAGGGAGAGTGTGCTGAGGAGAGAGAGCAGCGAGTGTGTGCTGAGGAGAGAGAGAGCAGTGAGTGTGTGCTGAGGAGAGAGCAGCGAGTGTGTGCTGAGGAGAGAGAACAGCCAGTTTGTGCTGAGGAAAGAGAGAGCAGCGAGTGTGTGCTGAGGTAAGAGAGCAGTGATTGTGTGCTGAGGAGAGAGAGCAGTGAGTGTGTGTTCTGAGGAGAGAGCAGCGAGTGTGTGCTGAGGAGAGAGAGCAGTGAGTGTGTGCTGAGGGAGAGAGAGCAGTGAGTGTGTGCTGAGGGAGAGAGCAGTGAGTGTGTGTTGAGGAGAGAGAGCAGTGATTGTGTGTTGAGGAGAGAGAGCAGTGAGTGTGTGCTGAAGAGAGAGAGCAGTGACTGTGTGCTGTGTGAGAGAGCAGTGAGTGTGTGCTGAAGAGAGAGAGCAGTGAGTGTGTGCTGTGGGAGAGAGAGCAGTGAGTGTGTGCTGAGGGAGAGAGAGCAGTGAGTGTGTGCTGAGGGAGAGAGCAGTGAGTGTGTGTTGAGGAGAGAGAGCAGTGATTGTGTGTTGAGGAGAGAGAGCAGTGAGTGTGTGCTGAAGAGAGAGAGCAGTGACTGTGTGCTGTGTGAGAGAGCAGTGAGTGTGTGCTGAAGAGAGAGAGCAGTGAGTGTGTGCTGGGGGAGAGAGCAGTGAGTGTGTGCTGTGGGAGAGAGAGCCGTGAGTGTGTGCTGGGGAGAGAGAGCAGTGAGTGTGTGCTGTGGGAGAGAGAGCAGTGAGTGTGTGCTGAGGAGAGAGAGCAGTGAGTGTGTGCTGTGGGAGAGAGAGCAGTGAGTGTGTGCTGTGGGAGAGAGAGCAGTGAGTGTGTGCTGTGGGAGAGAGAGCAGTGAGTGTGTGCTGAGGAGAGAGAGCAGTGAGTGTGTGCTGTGGGAGAGAGAGCAGTGAGTGTGTGCTGAGGAGAGAGAGCAGTGAGTGTGTGCTGAGGAGAGAGAGCAGTGAGTGTGTGCTGTGGGAGAGAGAGCAGTGAGTGTGTGCTGAGGAGAGAGAGCAGTGAGTGTGTGCAGTGGGAGAGAGAGCAGTGAGTGTGTGCTGTGGGAGAGAGAGCAGTGAGTGTGTGCTGTGGGAGAGAGAGCAGTGAGTGTGTGCTGTGGGAGAGAGAGCAGTGAGTGTGTGCTGTGGGAGAGAGAGCAGTGAGTGTGTGCTGAGGAGAGAGAGCAGTGAGTGTGTGCTGTGGGAGAGAGAGCAGTGAGTGTGTGCTGTGGGAGAGAGAGCAGTGAGTGTGTGCTGAGGAGAGAGAGCAGTGAGTGTGTGCTGTGGGAGAGAGAGCAGTGAGTGTGTGCTGAGGAGAGAGAGCAGTGAGTGTGTGCAGTGGGAGAGAGAGCAGTGAGTGTGTGCTGTGGGAGAGAGAGCAGTGAGTGTGTGCTGGGGGAGAGAGAGCAGTGAGTGTGTGCTGTGGGAGAGAGAGCAGTGAGTGTGTGCTGAGGAGAGAGAGCAGTGAGTGTGTGCTGTGGGAGAGAGAGCAGTGAGTGTGTGCTGTGGGAGAGAGAGCAGTGAGTGTGTGCTGAGGAGAGAGAGCAGTGAGTGTGTGCTGTGGGAGAGAGAGCAGTGAGTGTGTGCTGAGGAGAGAGAGCAGTGAGTGTGTGCAGTGGGAGAGAGAGCAGTGAGTGTGTGCAGTGGGAGAGAGAGCAGTGAGTGTGCAATGCTAAATGGATATATGTAAAATAATTATGAAATGTTGGCCATCAACTATAATAGTTGTCGTAATTGCAATTTTTGTTGTCACACCATGTTGAAAGTTACTGGCTTGTGCGTGCGCAATGAATGCCCGAAGGCGCTTTTCACAACGGGTTTGACGGAGGTTGCAATGAGCTCCAAAGGTGCTCATCGGAAGGCCCGTACATGACTGGCTTGAGAGGGGGGGGGGGGTTACAGGCTTCAAAAAATTACGAATTTAACGGCCACCATTTTTTCAAGCCTGTAACTCTGAAGCCGTTGGAAGACCGCCAAAAAACACAAATTAATTTAAAAAAATTACTTCCAACCTCACGCACAGCACAGGGGGAGAGGCAGGGAGCCTGTGAGTGAGGTTGCAAGCTACCGTATTTATCGGCGTATAACACGCACCTCATTTTAAGAAGGAAATTTCAGGGAATTTTTTCAATTAAAGAACTTTGATGCAAAATCCTCAACCTCCCTCCTCATCCTCCCTCCTCGACCCCCCCATCCTCAACCCCCTCCTCAAACCCCCTCCTCCACCCCCTCCTCTACCCCATCCTCATCCTACTTCCTCAACCCCCCTATCCTCAACCCCCCTCCTCAACCTCAACCCCCCTCCTCAACCTCCCTCCTCATCCTCAACCTCCCTCCTCATCCTCCCTCCTCAACCCCCCCATCCTCAACCTCCTCCTCAACCTCCCCTCAACCCCCCCTCTTCAACCCCCCCTCAACCCCCCATCCTCATCCTCCTTCCTCAACCCCCCTATCCTCAACCCCCCTCCTCAACCTCAACCCCCCGCATTCTAACCCCCCTCCTCAACCTAAACCCCCTTCCTCAACCTAAACCCCCCTAAATACCTCCCATTCACTTACCTGCTTCTGCTCCGGCCTCCGCTCCGCTCCTTGACCCAGCGCGCATGTGACGTCACATGCGCTCCACGTCATTAACATATACCGCGTGCCGGGGGGGTTAGAATGCGGAGGGGGTTTTAGAATGAGGAGAGAGGTTGAGGAGGGGGGAGGGAATATCGGCGTAAAACACACACCTATCATTTGCCCCCCCATTTTCAGGGAGAAAATGTGCGTGTTATATGCCGATAAATACGGGAATTTGATATTTAATTGGCGCTTTTGGGAGGTCGGAAAATGGCTAAGCGAGGAAAAAATGGCGGCCGTAAAGACTTTTTTTCAAGCCTGTAAATCGGAAACACATGCCCGCAAATGGTTTCACACCAGTAAATGCAAACAAGAGCACAGAGGAGAGAGAGGGGGGAGAAAGACACAGCGGAGGGAGAGGGGGAAGAGGGTGGAAAGAGACACAGGGGAGGTACTGGGGGGGATAGAGATGGGTGAGAGTGGGGTGAAAAGAGACACAGGGGAGGCACTGGAGGGAAAAGAGAAAGGGGTGAGAGTGGGGTGGAAAGAGACACAGGGGTGAGTGGGGGAGAGACACAGGGGATGTAGATAAGGGGGGGGGAACCCAGGGGAGAGAGAGGGGGTAACGAGACATGGGAGGGAGAGAATGAGACAGGGGTTTCTGGTTGGCTGACGCCTGCAATAAGCAACAAAGCCGCTCATTGCAAGGATCGCGATGAGCGCCAAAGGCATTCATCGCAAGGCCCGTAAAGTAGGGGGGGGGGGAGGCTGGCATTGTGTGGCAAACAGCATTGCCAGGTATAAAATTATGAAAAATGATTAAATAAACTTGTCTCTCTACTAAGAAAGGGGTCCCTACCATGTCTAAAATGTCAACATTGTAGGGTAAGGGGTCCCTACCGTGTCTAAAACGTCAACATTGTAGGGTAAGGGGTCCCTATCATGTCTAAGACGTCAGCATTGTAGGGTAAGGGCTCCCTACCGGGCCTAAGATGTCGGTATTGTAGGGTAAGGGCTCCCTACCGGGCCTAAGATGTCGGTATTGTAGGGTAAGGCTCCCTACCGGGCCGAAGATGTCGGTATTGTAGGGTAAGGGCTTCCTACCGTGCCTAAGATATCGGTATTGTAGGGTAAGGGCTCCCTACCGGGCCTAAGATGTTGGTATTGTAGGGTAAGGGCTCCCTACCGGGCCTAAGATGTCGGTATTGTAGGGTAAGGGCTCCCTACCGTGCCCAAGATGTCGGCATTGTAGGGTAAGGGCTCCCTACCGGGCCTAAGATGTCGGTATTGTAGGGTAAGGGCTCCCTACCGGGCCTAAGATGTCGGCATTGTAGGGTAAGGGCTCCCTACCGGGCCTAAGATGTCGGCATTGTAGGGTAAGGGCTCCATACCGGGCCTAAGATGTCGGCATTGTAGGGTAAGGGCTCCATACCGGGCCTAAGATGTCGGCATTGTAAGGTACATTACATTATACACGTCACATTTGAGGGGCTTTGATATTGAAGGCTTTGATATAGAAGGCTCCTAATGTTATTTATTTGGTTATATGTCCCTGTGGGAGGTCCCTGTGTGGGTCAAACATCACGAGTCGGTGAGATGGGCGCAACATAAATCATCCCAAATCTAATCCTCCAGACATCTTCATGAACATTATGTGAGTGATATGAAATGGTTAATATTGGAAGAGATATTTCTTTCACATCATCATAATAATATGGGAAAAGGGTTATTGCAACGTGAAATATTTTGGATGAATAAATTAGAGACATTAGTACCTGCGGGAATGAATGGAGAATGGCATTTCTCGTGTTGTGTTTGCGTCATTCAGTCGGGTCTGACTCTCTGTGACCTCATAGACCACAACACACAATGCTGATCCACTTGGTTTCATGGCAGCAATATTGGAGTATGGGAGGTTGATATAAGAAAAAAGGAAGAATATCCATCCCTGAGAAAGTAAATAAAGATATTAACCCTTTATATGTTGTATAGGTGATATTTACTATATATAGTAAGGGGAAATGTTATTTAAGTACATATTTGGTTATTTTGTAACATAGGAAAGGAATATAAGTAATAAGGTAATAGGGTAATATTGTCCGCTGTAATTCCAATTGCTGTGTGTAGGTGGCGATCATGGGATTAGGTATTCATAACGAGGTGATTGAATACTGTAAGTAGTTAGTGATTGGGGTAATTAGTTAATGACAATCACATGTATATAAGGAGATGGATAGGATATGGGTCATACCTGATGGAGGGAGGGGGCCCTGAGACAGAGCTGTTTGGTTTTTCATGACGACTGTGGGGGGAACATTCCCTTATAAATAGCGCTTAAGTGTCCTCCAGGTTTGTGTGTGCTGGATACAGGTATAACCTTATATTGTGGGTAGAGGCAACGACGGAGAATGGAGGGCCTTGGTGACCCCAATATCAACTCAGTAAATAGTCCCCCCAAGACCCTTTCTTACAACAGCTCCCTTCCTAAGACCCCTTCACATAACAGCACCTCTCCCAAAGACCCTTTCCCACAACGGCTCCCCTCTAGACCCCTTTGCATAATATCAATTCTTCCCAAGACCCTTTATAACAGCTCCTCTCCCCAAGACCCCTTCACGTAATAGCACGTCTTCCCAAAAAAAACCTTCCATCAGCTGCTCCCACAAGACCCCTTTGCATAATATCATGTGTCCCCAAGACCCCTTTGCATAATAGCACCTCACCCCAAGACCCCTTACCACAGCTGCTCCCCCCAAGACCCCTTTGCATAATAGCACCTCACCACAAGACCACTTACCACAGCTGCTCCCCCAAGACCCCTTTGCATAATAGCACCTCACCCCAAGACTCCTTACCACAGCTGCTCCCCCAAGACCCCTTTGCATAATAGCACGTCACCCCAAGACCCCTTACCACAGCTGCTCCCCCAAGACCCCTTTGCATAATAGCACCTCTCCCCAAGACCCCTTTTAACAGCTCCCCTCCTAAGGCCCATTCATATAACAGCACCTCTCCCCATGACCCCTTCCCACAGCTGCTACCCCCAAGACCCCTTTGCACAACAGCACTTCCTCCCAAGACCCCTTTCTATAGCTGCTCCCCTTCCCTTACCTTCTGCCTACACTGCAGAAGAAAAATTACGCAGCATCCCCCCCCCAGAAGAGGGCCCTGGTGCATCGCATGGCAAACCTATAATTACTATATAGATGCTATGAAAACACCCCTCGCTCTGCTGGGAAAGATTGAAGCCACACGAAGAAGGAAAAGGCAGAAGTATAGTCGGATAGATGTGGTCATTGAAGCAATGAGCATGAGCTTGATGGAGCTCAGAGGGCGTGGTCCATAGGGTTATAGATAGTTGGACACAACTGAATGACTTAACAACAACAAATAGAGAAATCTGTCAGTGCCCCTGCTGGCTAAAATAATTCTTGACTTTGTTCCAAAAGCAGTTGTATATTTTTATAAAACCTTCATACAAAGAAAAAAAAAACTTTAGTAATGTTTAATTCCTTCTCTTATTTTTAATGCTAGGGAACAAGTGAATGTGAATTCCTGCACACCGGGATATTAATATAGGAATCCCATAATATAATGGGGCCCGCTGACATATCCTCATGGGTGTCATGAGATGTCACTCAAGCTGTCAATCATTAAAGTCATCAGAGGCACCCCAGGATGACCAGGCCAGAGGTCATGACCCCTCAAGGTGTAAGCTTTTTGTATGTGCTTTTTATTTGTCCTGGATGTTAAAAAGGCTGAGGGTGTGTTATATTATCACTGTGGCCATTTTTTTATAACACATTATGTTGAAGAACTACACTTAAAATAAGCAAATTGTTTTTAAAACAACTAATAAAGCCTCTGATTTATTTTATGTTCAATTAACCTTTTTTGTTTTAAGCCGAGCAACTTCCCGAGGTGGCAGGGAGCGCTGAACAAAACGGTAGCTAAAAATAATAGTTTACAAGGATATTCCCCATTGATAAAGTAACAGACAGCATCAGGAAAAAAAAAAGGAATTTATTTATTTTAAACAACTGTATAAAAAATAATGTTTGTATATGATCAAATCAAGCTTTTCAAGGGCCTAGTAGTGCCCACTACGTCCTCTGGAAGACTATTCCACTTATCTCTAATGCAGAAAACTACCTCTGACAAGTCTAATTTTCTAGATTCCAGATCCAAACCTCTTGTTTAAGTATTAATTAATTAATTAATTAAATAATTAATTAAAATGACAAGTGAGTTATAGTGTAGAAAACAATATGTGTATATATATATATATATATATATATATATAAATATATATATATATATATATATATATAAATATATATAACAGAAATCACCCCAATGGCCCTGATCAAATGTTTGCATGCCCCTGAATGTTTGGTCTTGTTACAGACACACAAGGTGGCACACACAGGTTAAAATGGCAATTAAAGGTTAATTTCTCACACCTGTGGCTTTTTATATTGCAATTAGTGTCTGTGTATAAATAGTCAATGAGTTTATTAGCTTGCACGTGGATGCACTGAGCAGGCTAGATACTGACCCAGGGGGAGCAGAAAACAGCTGTCAAAAGATCTGCGCAACAAGGTAATTTCATAAAGATGGAAGAATATATAAAATATATCCAAAGCCTTGAAAATGCCAGTCAGTGTTGTTCAATCACTTATTAAGAAGTGGAAAATTCAGAGATCTCTTGATAACAAGCCAAGGTCAGGTAGACCAAGAAAGATTTCAGCCACAACTGCAAGAAGAATTGATCGGAATACAAAGAAAAACCCACAGGTAACCTCAGGAGAAATACAGGCTGCTCTGGAAAGAAACAGTGGGGTTGTTTCAAGGAGCACAATACGACAATATTTGAACAAAAATAAGCTTCATGGTTGAGATTCTAGAAAGAAACCTTTACTGCGCTAATGTCACAAGAAAGCCTGGTTACAATATGGCTGACAACACCTTGACACTCCTCACAGCTTCTGGCACACTGTAATTTGGAGTAACGAGACCCTAATAGAGCTTCATGGTCACAACCATAAGCTCTATGTTTGGAGAGGGGTCAACAAGGCCTATAGTGAAAAGAATACCATCCCCACTGTGAAGCATGGTGGTGGCTCACTGATGTTTGGGGGGTGAGCTCTAAAGGCACAAGGAATCTTGTGAAAATTGATGGCAAGATGAACACAGCATGTTATCAGAAAATACTGGCAGACAATTGGAATTCTTCTACACGAAGGCTGCGCATGGGACGCACTTGGACTTTCCAGCATGACAATGACCCTAAGCACAAGGCCAAGTTGACCCTCCAGTGGTTACAGCAGAAAAAGGTGAAGGTTGTGGAGTGGCCATCACAGTCTCCTGACCTTAATATCATCGAGCCACTCTGGGGAGATCTCAAATGTGCGGTTCATGCAAGACGACCAAAGACTTTGCATGACCTGGAGGCATTTTGCCAAGACGAATGGGCAGCTATACCACCTGCAAGAATTAGGGGCCTCATAGACAACTATTACAAAAGACTGCAAGCTGCCATTGATGCTAAAGGGAGCAATCCACAGGATTAAGTACTAAGGGTATGCAAACTTGTGATCAGGGCCATTTGGGAGATCTCTGTTATCATTATGAGTTAAAAAGGAGCCAAACAGCTATCTGATAATAAATGGCTTCATATGATCACTATCCTTCCACAAAATCATTTTTTTTTGCATGATCAGTCATATTTTCAAAATAAATTACAACATTTCACAATTTCGGCCAGGGTATGCAAACTTTAGAGCACAGCTGTATATATGTGTGTGTGTGTGTATATATATATATATATATAGTACAAACAATTAATAGTGCATTTTAGATTCCATTTGAATGTTTAAAAAATAAGATAATAAACATATTTCCTGCAGGTGTATATATATATATATATATATATATATATATATATATATACATACATATATATCAATAGTTACATTGGGCCTCATTCAATTGAGATTTGGCCAATTGAATAGGGCTCTAAATAAGCACATTGCATACTTTTTTTAAATAAGTTTTTAGTTTGTAAAGACCTTGCTTTTAGATAGTTCACTAACTAAAAACTTTATTTATTATATAAACTATTTAGAGCCCTATTCAATTGGCCAAATCGCAATTAAATGAGGCCCATAGTAATTAAGGTTGAAAAAAGACTTTCAGTCCATCAAGTTCAACCTTTTTATATATATATATATATATATATATATATATACACACACAATTATACTTTTAATTTCTGCAGTAACTAGGATTTTTGAGTCTCTTTAGCTCTACAGTGAATAAAGATAACATTTTGTGCAAAAAAAAACACAACAATTTTGTAATGTACAAACACGCTCTCTTTGATGCGGATTAATGTGGGATTACCGTTATCCTGTCCCCTTTCCAAATTTGTGACCTAGTTTGCCTTCTGTCTGAAGGATCATTTCTGGTACAATTGGTGGTGGGCCAGTGGGGGACTCGCTGACATTTGTTCCTTAAAAGTATTAAAAAAAGGCAAGACAGGAAAGTTAGTGTGATGTTGGAGAGTTCAGTTCCCATGAAATCCCCTCACTCCCCATCTGTCGGCCCGCTCCCTGCTGAATACATTCACACCCACATCGGGTCCAGAACTGAAAGAAAGGGCTCTGTGATAAGGTTAAACTGAGCCTTTGTGTCTGGCGGGGCTCGTGGCCTGGCGGGGCCACTTGGTTAATCCTCACGGTGCCCCCCGGACCCGCTCGCTTTGTTTATCGGCTGTGGGACACCGAGACCTCACTAGATGTCTGTATTGTACAACTTTATGGGCAAAAAAGGGACTTCCAGAATAAGTGAAAAAACTGCTTTTTCTTTATTGTTACACAATTATTAAACAAACAGAGAAGAACGAACGGATATAACACGATATAAATGAGCTGGTGGTAATTTAATGGTATATGGAAGTTTCCTGGATTATGAGGAGAATACACTAATAAACACTAATTAACTTACCCTAACATTTGCATAATGTAACATTTGCATAAAATCCAAGCTAAATTACCATAATGTTCATAATTATTTGTGGCCAATCAGAGGCAGCTACAACAAGATATCTGTTTCCTTCTCACTGGAATATACACCACACCCCTTCCCCCTAACTGGCCCCATGATTGAGAGATAGAACCACATTTCTCTAGAAATGTAACACCAACCAATGTCATGGATTCCTCCAGGGTCCTACAGAGGCATCATTTATTTAGGACTCAATGTAGGATTATTTTCCTACTTAAATCTGCTCTTTTTCAAACAAATATTTATTTTTCATTGTGCGGTTGTCCTTTAAAATACTGAACTTTTGTGTTTAATTATCTAACACTTCTTTTATGAGGTGGTTAATATGCAAGGAACGTCTGCTGAAATCCAAGATTGCCCCAACAAACACAACTGCCCAGGAGCCAATATCTAGAGAAAAGGAACAAAGGCTCAAGATACCATCTCTTCACAAAGGAGCTCCTGGGAGGATCCCGAGATGTTATCTGGACAGGGCGCGCTCCATCCGGCCCGTCTGAAGACTCAGAACCATAAACAAAGTGTCATCTCACCAAGGAAAAGTCAAGGATGACACAATATAAGAATATCACCATTACTGGTCACGTCCAGGAGGTGTAGTCTACAGACTATTTATTATCCTTCATTGGTAACGCGCCAACATATTCTGTAGCGCTGTACAGGGGTTGTGTACAAGGCCAAGGAATGGAGGGCGCTATCATTAAGCTTAAAATCTAACCTGTATAGAGCTTTCTGTAAAGGCAGAGAGGGAGGGAGGGAGGAGGAGAGGGAGAGAGAGGGAGGCAGAGAAAGGGGGAGAGAGAGAGGGGGCATGAGAGAAACGGAGAGGGGGTAGAGAGGAAGTGAGGGAGGCAGAAAGAGGCAGAGAGCACACAGAATGCAGAGAGAGGTGACAGAGAGAGACTGAGGGCAAAGAGAGAGAGCTCACACACAAAGAGAGGGCACACAGAGAGAGAGGGGGAGAGGGAGGGAGAGAGGGAGGCAGAAAGAGGCAGAGAGCACACAGAATGCAGAGAGAGGAGACAGAGAAAGACCGAGGGCAAAGAGAGAGAGAGAGCTCACACACAAAGAGAGGGCACACAGAGAGAGAGGGAGGGAGAGAGGAAGTAGAGAGGGAGGCAGAAAGAGGCAGAGAGCACACAGAATGCAGAGAGAGGAGACAGAGAGAGACCAAGGGCAAAGAGAGAGAGAGCTCACACACAAAGAGAGGGCACACAGAGAGAGAGGGGGAGAGGGAGGGAGAGAGGGAGGCAGAAAGAGGCAGAGAGCACACAGAATGCAGAGAGAGGAGACAGAGAAAGACCGAGGGCAAAGAGAGAGAGAGAGCTCACACACAAAGAGAGGGCACACAGAGAGAGAGGGAGGGAGAGAGGAAGTAGAGAGGGAGGCAGAAAGAGGCAGAGAGCACACAGAATGCAGAGAGAGGAGACAGAGAGAGACCGAGGGCAAAGAGAGAGAGAGAGCTCACACACAAAGAGAGGGCACACAGAGAGAGAGGGGGAGAGGGAGGGAGAGAGGAGGTAGAAAGAGGCAGAGAGCACACAGAATGCAGAGAGAGGAGACAGAGAGAGACCGAGGGCAAAGAGAGAGAGAGCTCACACACAAAGAGAGGGCACACAGAGAGAGAGAGGGGGAGAGGGAGGGAGAGAGGAGGTAGAGAGGGAGGCAGAAAGAGGCAGAGAGCACACAGAATGCAGAGAGAGGAGACAGAGAAAGACCGAGGGCAAAGAGAGAGAGAGCTCACAAACAAAGAGAGGGCACACAGAGAGAGAGGGGGAGAGGGAGGGAGAGAGGAGGTTGACACAATATAAGAATATTACCATTACTGGTCACGTCCAGGAGGTGTAGTCTACAGACTATTTATTATCCTTCATTGGTAACGCGCCAACATATTCTGTAGCGCTGTACAGGGGTTGTGTACCAGGCCAAGGAATGGAGGGCGCTGTCATTAAGCTTAAAATCTAACCTGTATAGAGCTTTCTCTAAAGGCAGAGAGGGAGGGAGGGAGAGAGGGAGGGGAAGAGAGAGAGGAGAGAGTGAGGGAGGTGAAAAAAAGGGAGAGGGGGGGTAGAGAGGAAGTGAGGGAGGCAGAAAGAGGCAGAGAGCACACAGAATGCAGAGAGAGGAGACAGAGAGAGACCGAGGGCAAAGAGAGAGAGAGCTCACACACAAAGAGAGGGCACACAGAGAGAGAGGGGGAGAGGGAGGGAGAGAGGAGGTAGAGAGGGAGGGAGGCAGAAAGAGGCAGAGAGCACACAGAATGCAGAGAGAGGAGACAGAGAGAGACCGAGGGCAAAGAGAGAGAGAGCTCACACACAAAGAGAGGGCACACTGAGAGAGAGAGAGGGGGAGAGGGAGGGAGAGAGGAGGTAGAGAGGGAGGCAGAAAGAGGCAGAGAGCACACAGAATGCAGAGAGAGGAGACAGAGAGAGACCGAGGGCAAAGAGAGAGAGAGCTAACACACAAAGAGAGGGCACACAGAGAGAGAGGGGGAGAGGGAGGGAGAGAGGAGGTAGAGAGGGAGGGAGGCAGAAAGAGGCAGAGAGCACACAGAATGCAGAGAGAGGAGACAGAGAGAGACCGAGGGCAAAGAGAGAGAGAGCTAACACACAAAGAGAGGGCACACAGAGAGAGAGGGGGAGAGGGAGGGAGAGAGGAGGTAGAGAGGGAGGGAGGCAGAAAGAGGCAGAGAGCACACAGAATGCAGAGAGAAGAGACAGAGAGAGACCGAGGGCAAAGAGAGAGAGAGCTAACACACAAAGAGAGGGCACACAGAGAGAGAGGGGGAGAGGGAGGGAGAGAGGAGGTAGAGAGGGAGGGAGGCAGAAAGAGGCAGAGAGCACACAGAATGCAGAGAGAGGAGACAGAGAAAGACCGAGGGCAAAGAGAGAGAGAGAGGGGGAGAGGGAGGGAGAGAGGGAGGCAGAAAGAGGCAGAGAGCACACAGAATGCAGAGAGAGGAGACAGAGAGAGACCGAGGGCAAAGAGAGAGAGAGCTCACACACAAAGAGAGGGCACACTGAGAGAGAGAGAGGGGGAGAGGGAGGGAGAGAGGAGGGTGGGAGGCAGCAAGAAAGAGGGAAGATGAGATGGAGGGAGAGAGAGAAAGGGAGGGAGAGGTAGGGAGGGAAGCAGAGAGAAGGTGGGAGAGAGAGAAAAGCAGTGAATGAGGGGGTAGGGAGGCAAAGAGAGAGGGAGAGCAGAGAGCACACAGAGTGCAGAGAGAGAAGACAGAGAGAGACTGAGGGCAAGGAAAGAGAGGGGGCACAGAGAGAGAGAGAGCTCACACACAAAGATAGGGCACATTGAGAGAGAGAGAGAGTGCACAGGGAGAGAGCACAAAGGAGGTCTCACAGAGAGAGAAAGAGAGAGGGTGCACAGAGAGAGAACAGACAATTGAACATAAATACATAAACATAAATACGGGCAAGATACTAGTATAGTTATAATCCCGATATTTATGGGGCTTTTCCCTCCCACAATTATAATAAGCACAGAATGTAATTATATTTATCTATATGTGGATGTTTAAATTCTTCAATAATTGGCATCAATTACTTCTCTGTGGTATCGGGACCCTCTTCCTCCACTCCTAGTACTACATATAGACTCTCTATAGGCTTCTCCCAGGCAGTGATGGGATTGTTCCCATTGGATTTGCATACCACACCCATCAGATATATCTGGCATCTGATTGGACCCAAGAGCAGGGACAAACAGAACAAGCAATTGCAATGTTCCTTTATGCACACACAGAATACTATAACAAGTCACTTTATATAAGCACTCTGTATACAATGTATGTCTTAGAGCGGTTCTTAAGATTCGTTAGAGCTGCATTTGCATAGACTAAAAGGAAGTTGTTTATTTTTACTTCTGAGGTCATTAAACAAAGCGGTTCCTTTTGTGTACATTTACATGTCTAAAAACAAGTCAGAACAATTGTTTCCAACTCAAAATCTGAAGAAATTCAGTGTTTGCACAACACTGGGCCGACAATGCAAATGCTCTCACAATGCGTCACTCTTTAATCCAATAACCATTTATTCATAGTCCCTTTTTTAGCACAGATATTGTATTGTAACTTTTAAAGGAAGATTGAACGTTCCCTTTTTTAGTATTGAAATAAACTGTTTTTACTCACGGAAACCTTCCAAACAGTGCCAACACAGGTCTGCCCCCAGTAACTCAAACACACATAAGAAGTACTAACCAATCACAGTCTTGGCTAGTACATATAGTACCAATAGATACACTTTTTATTTAAGCTTCTGGAGGCAGTTTTGGGGGACTATTTAAAAGGTTTCAGTGAAAAAAACAGCTTTTAAGCACTAGTTAGTAAAATTATTTTGAGATATTCAAGTATTAAAAACATGGAACCTTCCGTATCCCTTTAAGAAAAATATATGATGGATATACACAAGAAGGAAACCTATCTACAGACAGTACTGTTTCAAACGTTTGGATCTCATCACTGAGGGTTGGGGGGGGGGGATGCGAGAGGTCAGTGCTGTGATTTCTTTTAGCATTTTTTTTTAGCATTTTATTTTTTTCTGCCCCCCCCCCCCCCAGGCCCAACCCACCATGGCACCCTCTAAGCTCACTGGGCCCCCATGCTCCTGCTTGGGCGCACAGCCACCCTGGCTGGAAATTTGTGTGTCTGTTCAAAAAATAGCATTTCTACTTAAGGTCCAATAGCTGGGGATGTGTGTCAGGGAAGAAGGTAAGAGATCAGAGCCTGCAAAATGACAGCACAGTACAGGATGGTAGGTTCTATGAGAGGGGTAAGAGAGGGGTTGGGTGCTGTGTGGGGATTTTTATAACCCCCTCTGGAGGGGGGGGGGGCACTTTCTTTGTACCAGGGCCCTCCATTCTCTAGTTCCGCCACTGCTACTAACTATAAATTAATTTAGATTACGTTGGCCAAAAGAGGGAGAGAAGCCTCCACCATACAGGGTACATTTGTATGTCTAATAAAACAAGAGATTGGATGGGAAATATAAAAAAAAAAATATTAGTTTTATTTCAGGATTATATTTAGAACAACTCCGCAACTTAATCTAGAGATACCTGGAACAGTCACTGGGCCTCATTCAATTGCTACGTTTTAGAGATTGCCTTCAGTTTGCATGCTCCGATCGGGTTACGTGCTGCGCGCTACTTTCCATTGCCATTCTGCTAATAGCAAATTACTTCCCCCAATGCCAAGAGTTGCGGCCACAAAAAATCTCTAATCGCTATTCAGTTGCTCCTCTTCACCCTTCCATCAAGCCCGTAGATGGCTAAAAGTGAAAGCGATTTTTGGTATAAGAATTAATAGTTTGCGAGCTTGAAACATAAGTTACAGCCTTGTGGTTCGCGATCTTGTTCAAGCCTGCGAATGCTTACTGCCGATACCATGGTTTGCGATTATCGGGAAGGGGGACTAATTCGCGTTGCCGGCCAATTGAATAGCAGCGTAAACGTAGGGCAACGCGAGGCCGTAACCTGATCGCAGCAATTAGACGATTTGTGATCGAGTTACGTCCTGCAATTGAATGAGGCCCACTGTGTAATTTTCATTGACCATTTAATAATAGAAAATCTCTATAATATGTATTGATCACATGAACAGAGAAAGGGAAAGCGACAGATATTTCCTATCCAATCTCTTTTCTTTCTATATGCCATATGGTGTTAAGTTCCTAGAAATAGTCATTGGTAAGATAAATAAAAAATATATTTTTGAATGCCTAAAAGCCAGACAGAGCCTGTATCCGGCCAAAATCCTAAAAATGTAATGTACGCACTGGGCGGGGACATGCAAATGTTCTCACCTGTTCCTCTATTTAATGGGACATAGCAGAGGTCCCAAATACAGAATAGCATAAATTAAAACTAGAGGTAATAACAAGTACTTTTTTAAAGAAATGGTATTTAAAAAAAGTTCTATAGTAAACTTACATTGCAGTTTACAATATTTAGCTATATGTTAGCCTTTCTGATCCTCCCACAAACCAAGATGCTAATCTTTTGTTAATGAGACATAATTGACTGTAATTGCATGATTAGCACTGGAGGCATTGCCGTCTGCACATTAAGAATGTCTAGTCCTTTTTTGAAGAGGTGACTGAACTGAAAACAATGGATCTAATCAGTGTTGTAGCTTTGGGGGCGGGGGGAGTTTCACCCTGGGCAGCACTACTTTGAGGGTGGCAAAAATGACCCCACCTGCCGCCCCCCTCCAATGGCACTCCTACCCCGTTCTCCCAGGCTCCAGCCTCCTCCATGGCTCCTGCACTCTCCTCTGAGTCCTCTGGCCCTGGAGAGGGGGAGCCGGGAGTGGGAAGAGCCGCTGGACCCAACATACCCAGCAGGAAGAGGTAAGAGATAGGGGAGAATGAAGAGGGAGGGAATATCAGAATGGAGATGGAAAGAAGGGAGTGGCAGAATGAGGAGAGAGATAGAGGGTAGAGGGAGAGAAAGGGGGAGAGAGGAAGAGATGAGAGGGAGAGAAGGGGAGAGAGGGAGAGGCAGAGAAGGGAGAAAGGGAGAAGGAAGAGGGAAAGAGGGAAAGGCAGAAGAGAGAGGGGAAAAAGGGAGAGGGAGAATGAGGAGAGATATAGAAGGGGGAGGGAGAGAAGGAGGGAGAGGTGAGAGGGATAGAAGGGGGAGAGAGGGAGAGAAGGGGGAGAGAGAAAGAGGTGAGAGGGAAAGAAGGGGGAGAGAGGGTGAGGCAGAGAAGGGAGAAAGGGAGAAGGAAGAGGGAAAGAGGGAAAGGCAGAAGAGAGAGGGAAAGTAAAGAGAGGGAGAATGAGGAGAGAGATAGAAGGGAGAGGGAGAGAAGGAGGGAGAGGTGAGAAGGGGAGAGAGGAAGACGTGAGAGGCAGAGAATGGGGAGAGAAGAAGAGGTGAGAGGGAGAGAAGGGAGAGAGAGGTAAGAGGGAGAAAAGGGGGAGAGATAGAGGGTAGAGGGAGAGAAGGGGGAGAGAGGAAGAGGTGAGAGGGAGATAAGGGGGAGAGAAGAAGAGGTGAGAGGGAGAGAAGGGGAAGAGAGGTGAGAGGGAGAAAAGGGGGAGAGAGGGAGAGGCAGAGAAGGGAGAAAGGGAGAAGGAAGAGGGAAAGAGGGAAAGGTAGAAGATAGAGGGAAAGAAGGGAGAGGGAGAATGAGGAGAGATATAGAAGGGAGAGGGAGAGAAGGAGGGAGAGGTGAGAGGGATAGAGGGGGGAAAGAGGGAGTGGGAGAGAAGGGGGAGAGGGAAAAGGAAGAGGGAAAGATGGAAAGGCAGAAGAGAGAGGGAAAGAAGGGAGAGTGAGAATGAGGAGAGAGATAGAAGGGAAAGAGAGAGAAGGAGGGAGAGGTGAGAGGGAGAGAAGGGGGAGAGAGGAAGAGGTGGGAGGGAGAGAAGGGGGAGAGAGGGAGAGGCAGACAAGGGAGAAAGGGAAAAGGAAGAGGGAAATGCAGAAGAGAGAGGGAAAGAAGGAAGAGTGAGAATGAGGAGAGAGATAGAAGGGAAAGAGAGAGAAGGAGGGAGAGGTGAGAGGGAGAGAAGGGGGAGAGAGGAAGAGGTGAGAGGGAGAGAAGGGGGAGAGAGGGAGAGGCAGAGAAGGGAGAAAGGGAAAAGGAAGAGGGAAAGGCAGAAGAGAGAGGGAAAGAAGGGAGAGGGAGAATGAGGAGAGATATAGAAGGAAGAGGGAGAGAAGGAGGGAGAGGTGAGAGGGATAGTAGGGGGAGAGAGGGAGAGGGAGAGAAGGAGGAGAGAGCGAGAGGGAGAGAAGGAGGAGAGAGGTGAGAGGGAGAGAAGAGGGAGAGAGGGAGAGGCAGATAAGGGAGAAAGGGAGAAGGAAGAGGGAAAGAGGGAAAGGCAGAAGAGAGAGGGAAAAAAGGGAGAGGGAGAATAAGGAAAGATATAGAAGGGAGAGAAGGAGGGAGAGGTGAGAGGGATAGAAGGGGGAGAGAGGGAGAGAAGGGGGAGAGAGAAAGAGGTGAGAGGGAGAGAAGGGGGAGAGAGGGTGAGGCAGAGAAGGGAGAAAGGGAGAAGGAAGAGGGAAAGGCCAAAGAGAGAGGGAAAGAAGAGAGAGGGAGAATGAGGAGAGAGATAGAAGGGGGAGAGGTGAGAAGGGAGAGAAGGGGGAGAGAGGAAGAGGTGAGAGGGAGAGAAGGGGGAGAGAGGTAAGAGGAAGAAAAGGGGGAGAGATAGAGGGAGAGAAGGGGGAGAGAGGAAGAGGTGAGAGGGAGAGAAGGGGGAGAGAATAAGAGGTGAGAAAGAGAGAAGGGGAAGAGAGGTGAGAGGGAGAAAAGGGGGAGAGAGGGAGAGGCAGAGAAGGGAAAAAGGGAAAAGGAAGAGGGAAAGGCAGAAGAGAGAGGGAAATAAGTGAGAGGGAGAATGAGGAGAGAGATGGAAGGGAGAGGGAGAGAAGGAGGGAGAAGTGAGAGGGATAGAAGGGGGAGAGAGAAAGAGGTGAGAGGGAGAGAAGGGGGAGAGAGGGAGAGGCAGAGAAGGGAGAGGGAAAGGTAGAAGAGAGAGGGAAAGAAGGGATAGTGAGAATGAGGAGAGAGATAGAAGGAGGGATAGGTGAGAGGGAGAGAAAGGGGAGAGAGGGAGAGAAAGAGGTGAGAGGGAGAGAAGAGGGAGAATGGTGAGAGGGAAAGAATGAGGAGAGAGATAGAAGGGAGAGGGAGAGAAGGGGGGAGAGGTGAGAAGGGGGTGAGAGGAAGAGGTGAAAGGGATAGAAGGGGGAGAGAAGAAGAGGTGAGAGGGAGAGAAGGGAGAGAGAGGTAAGAGGGAGAAAAGGGGGAGAGATAGAGGGTAGAGGGAGAGAAGGGGGAGAGAGGAAGAGGTGAGAGGGAGATAAGGGGGAGAGAAGAAGAGGTGAGAGGGAGAGAAGGGGAAGAGAGGTGAGAGGGAGAAAAGGGGGAGAGAGGGAAAGGCAGAGAAGGGAGAAAGGGAGAAGGAAGAGGGAAAGAGGGAAAGGTAGAAGATAGAGGGAAAGAAGGGAGAGGAGGATGAGGAGAGATATAGGAGGGAGAGGGAGAGAAGGAGGGAGAGGTGAGAGGGATAGAAGGGGGAGAGAGGGAGAGGGAGAGAAGGGGGAGAGAGAAAGAGGTGAAAGGGAGAGAGAGGGCGAGGCAGAGAAGGGAGAAAGGGAGAAGGAAGAGGGAAAGGCAGAAGAGATAGTGAAAGAAGACAGGGAGAACGAGGAGAGAGATAGAAGGGAGAGGGAGAGAAGGAGGGAGAGGTGAGAAGGGAGAGAAGAGGGAGGGAGGAAGAGGGTAGAGGGAGAGAAGGAGGAGAGAGGGAGAGGTAGAGAAGGGAGAAAGGGAAAAGGAAGAGGGAAAGATGGAAAGGCAGAAAAGAGAGGGAAAGAAGGGATAGTGAGAATGAGGAGAGAGATAGAAGGGAAAGGGAGAGAAGGAGGGAGAGGTGAGAGGGAGAGAAGGGCGAGAGAGGAAGAGGTGAGAGGGAGAGAAGGGGGAGAGAAGGGGGAGAGAAGAAGAGATGAGAGGGAGAGAAGTGGGAGAGAGGGAGAGGCAGAGAAGGGAGAAAGGGAAAAGGAAGAGGGAAAGGCAGAAGAGAGAGGGAAATAAGTGAGAGGGAGAATGAGGAGAGAGATGGAAGGGAGAGGGAGAGAAGGAGGGAGAAGTGAGAGGGATAGAAGGGGGAGAGAGAAAGAGGTGAGAGGGAGAGAAGGGGGAGAGAGGGAGAGGCAGAGAAGGGAGAAGGGAGAGGGAAAGGTAGAAGAGAGAGGGAAAGAAGGGATAGTGAGAATGAGGAGAGAGATAGAAGGAGGGATAGGTGAGAGGGAGAGAAGGGGGAGAGAGGGAGAGAAAGAGGTGAGAGGGAGAGAAGAGGGAGAATGGTGAGAGGGAGAGAATGAGGAGAGAGATAGAAGGGAGAGGGAGAGAAGGGGGGAGAGGTGAGAAGGGGGTGAGAGGAAGAGGTGAGAGGGATAGAAGGGGGAGAGAAGAAGAGGTGAGAGGGAGAGAAGGGGGACAGAGGTGAGAGGGAGAAAAGGGGGAGAGATAGAGGGTAGATGGAGAGAAGGGGGAGAGATTAAGAGGTGAGAGGGAGAGAAGGGGGAGAGAAGAAGAGTTGAGAGGGAGAGAAGGGGAGAGAAGAAGAGTTGAGAGGGAGAGAATGGGGAGAGAGGTGAGAGGGAGAAAAGGGGGAGAGAGGGAGAGGCAGAGAAGGGAGAAAGGGAGAAGGAAGAGGGAAAGGTAGAAGATAGAGGGAAAGAAGGGAGAGGGAGAATGAGGAGAGATATAGAAGGGAGAGGGAGAGGGAGAGAAGGAGGGAGAGGTGAGAGGGATAGAAGGGGAGAGAGGGAGAGGGAGAGAAGGGGGAGAGAGAAAGAGGTGAGAGGGAGAGAGGGTGAGGCAGAGAAGGGAGAAAGGGAGAAGGAAGAGGGAAAGAGGGAAAGGCAGAAGAGAGAGGGAAAGAAAAGAGAGGGAGAATAAGGAGAGAGATAGAAGGGAGAGGGAGAGAAGGAGGGAGAGGTGAGAAGGGAGAGAAGGGGGAGAGAGGAAGAGGTGAGAGGGAGAGAAGCGGGAGAGAGGGAGAGGCAGAGAAGGGAGAAAGGGAAAAGTTGGAGGGAAAGATGGAAAGGCAGAAGAGAGAGGGAAAGGAGGGATAGTGAGAATGAGGAGAGAGATAGAAGGGAAAGAGAGAGAAGGAGGGATAGGTGAGAGGGAGAGAAGGGGGAAAGAGGGAGAGAAAGAGGTGAGAGGGAGAGAAGGGGGAGAATGGTGAGAGGGAGAGAATGAGGAGAGAGATAGAAGGGAGAGGGAGAGAAGGAGGGAGAGGTGAGAAGGGGGAGAGAGCAAGAGGTGAGAGGGAGAGAAGGGGGAGAGAAGAAGAGGTTAGAGGGAGAGAAGGGGGACAAAGGTGAGAGGGAGAAAAGGGGGAGAGTGAAAAGGAAGATGGAAAGGCAGAAGAGAGAGGGAAAGAAGGGAGAGTGAGAATGAGGAGAGAGATAGGAGGGAGAGGTGAGAGGGAGAGAATGGGGAGAGAGGAAGAGGTGAGAGGGAGAGAAGGGGGAGAGAGGGAGAGGCAGAGAAGGGAGAAAGGGAAAAGGAAGAGGGAAAGGCAGAAGAGAGAGGGAAAGAAGAGAGAGGGAGAATGAGGAGAGAGATAGAAGGGAGAGGGAGAGAAGGAGGGAGAGGTGAGAAGGGAGAGAAGGGGGAGAGAGGAAGAGGTGAGAGGGAGAGAAGGGGGAGAGAAGAAGAGGTGAGAGGGAGAGAAGGGGAAGAGAGGTGAGAGGGAGAAAAGGGAGAGAGAGGGAGAGGCAGAGAAGGGAGAAAGGGAGAAGGAAGAGGGAAAGAGGGAACGGTAGAAGAGAGAGGGAAAGAAGGAAGAGGGAGAATGAGGAGAGAGATAGAAGGGAGAGGGAGAGAAGGAGGGAGAGGTGAGAGGGATAGAAGGGGGAGAGAGAAAGAGGTGAGAGGGAGAGAAGGGAGAGAGAGGTGAGAGGGAGAGAAGGGGGAGAGAGGGAGAGACAGAGAAGGGAGAAAGGGAGAAGGAAGAGGGAAAGGTAGAAGAGAGAGGGAAAGAAGGGATAGTGAGAATGAGGAGAGAGGGAGAGGGAGAGAAAGAGGTGAGAGGGAGAGAAGAGGGAGAATGGTGAGAGGGAGAGAATGAGGAGAGAGATAGAAGGGAGAGGGAGAGAAGGGGGGAAAGGTGAGAAGGGGGAAAGAGGAAGAGGTGAGAGGGATAGAAGGGGGAAAGAAGAAGAGGTGAGAGGGAGAGAAGGGGGACAGATGTGAGAGGGAGAAAAGGGGGAGAGATAGAAGGTAGATGGAGAGAAGGGGGAGAGATTAAGAGGTGAGAGGGAGAGAAGGGGGAGAGAAGAAGAGTTGAGAGGGAGAGAAGGGGAGAGAAGAAGAGTTGAGAGGGAGAGAAGGGGGAGAGAGGTGAGAAGGAGAAAAGGGGGACAGAGGGAGAGGCAGAGAAGGGAGAAAGGGAGAAGGAAGAGGGAAAGGTAGAAGATAGAGGGAAAGAAGGGAGAGGGAGAATGAGGGGAGATATAGAAGGGAGAGGGAGAGAAGGAGGGAGAGGTGAGAGGGATAGAAGGGGGAGAGAGGGAGAGGGAGAGAGGGAGAGGCAGAGAAGGGAGAAAGGGATAAGGACGAGGGAAAGAGGGAAAGGCAGAAGAGAGAGGGAAAGAAGGGAGAGGTATAATTAGGAGAGAGATAGAATGGAGAGTGAGAGGTGAAAGTGAGAGAAGGGGGAGAGAGTGAGAGAATGAGAAAGTGAGAAGGAAGAGGGAAAGAGGGAAAGGCTGAAGAGAGAGGGAAAGAAGAGAGAGGGAGAATGAGTAGAGTGATAGAAGGGAGAGAAGGAGGGAGAGGTGAGAAGGGAGAGAAGGGGGAGAGATGAAGAGGTGAAAGGGAGAGAAGGGGGAGAGAGGGAGAGGCAGAGAAGGGAGAAAGGGAAAAGGAAGAGGGAAAGATGGAAAGGCAGAAGAGAGAGGGAAAGAAGGAAGAGTGAGAATGAGGAGAGAGATAGAAGGGAAAGAGAGAGAAGGAGGGAGAGGTGAGAGGGAGAGATGGGGGGAGAGGAAGAGGTGAGAGGGGGAGAAGGGGGAGAGAGGGAGAGGCAGAGAAGGGAGAAAGGGAAAAGGAAGATCGAAAGGCAGAAGAGAGAGGGAAAGAAGGGAGAGGGAGAATGAGGAGAGAGATAGAAGGGAGAGGGAGAGAAGGGGAGAGGGAGAGGTTAGAGGGCGATAAGGGGAGAGGGAGAGAAGGTAGAAAGGGAGAAGGAAGAGGGAAAGAGGGAAAGGCAGAAGGGAGAGGGAAAGAAGGGAAGGGAGAATGAGGAGATAGATAGAAGGGAGAGGGAGAGAAGGAGGGAGAGGTGGCATGGCAATAATTTATAACAACACCTTGTGTGATTAGAAAATTGGATCATATTTTATTTATTTCCTTCCATTAACTTTCTACAACACTCATTGGATTATTTGGACACCATGTGCCATCCTTATAAGGCCCTGTATTACATATTAATATCAATAATTAAGTACTGCTAATATTCAATGCAAGTAACAGCCGCTCCAACATCATGAACAACCTCCACAGAAGGTATATTTATTATAATTTATTAGATACAGATTATTTATTACAGGAGCACTGGTCATATTTTAAAAATTGACTGTTTTGAATAACTGGACTTAAAATAAGCGACGCTTTTAGATATCTGTACTTGATTTATAATGTTTATACATTGTAATACTAGTACAGTAAACTCCTGATTATCCGGGACTCCCCTAACCGGGACTCTCAAGCAACCGGCGCCACATCAATTCCCAATTTTTTAAAAACTCCTGCTAAACCGGCAAATCCAGCACTATTTGGCAGTTCAAGCCTGCAACAAAAAAAAAAACTAACTTTTTTCTTATTATTTTTTCTGGGCTTGAATGGCCCAGGTTAGGTGCTAATGCCTTTTTAAAGGCATTTTGAGGATTTTGGGGGGGGGTTTAAGGGTCGATTAGACCCTTCTTTTCGGTGACTCACGATTAATCGGCAACTACAAGGGAGTTCCCGTGGGTGCCGGATAACGGGGAGTTTACTGTAGTAAAAATTTCAAGCTCTTACCTTTATATGTTTCTGCCCCTCGCTCTGTGCTGCTTAGCTTTGCTCTTTTTCCGTGATTAGGAGCTGGGCAACTGTCGCAGATTCCGGTGTCTGACTGGTGTAGATCAGACCTCAGATCTACACCAATCAGACACTACAGTTTAGGCCTATGCGACTTTCTAGTCCTTCTATAACTTTGGGCTTACCAGCAAAATCACTTTATTCCCCAGAATTTTTTGATCATTTCAGGTTATTATGTTCTGCTTTTTTTGTAGATGTTTACAAAATACTAATTGTATGGCTTCCAATCCCCCCTTGCTGTGCCTGCTAAGAAGGTTCTGCACTTAGAGGTTTGAAACCCAAGTTCAGACACACTCAGGAGAGCACACAATGTTCTTTATCAGTTCCTTTGAATAAACCCCCCGGGGGGGGGCATTTCCATTTGCCCATATTCTCAATTTGTTTTTTCAGGGCTGCAAAAAATGACAAAGAGAAGAAAGCAATCTAGCATTGGCTGTGTTGGCAGGATGGTTTCTTCCTTCAGAATAACGCAAAGATGCAAACTGTCCTTTTCAACACTAAGGAACAGATGGACGTCTGTTTTTTGGAAATGGATACATTTTACTATTGGAAAAAGGTTTTTTGCTTTTCTTAAAAATACATCTTAAGGGAAGCCAAGTTTTGGATTGAAAGACCCATATAGTAGCAACATGTGTACAAAATGGCAGCATTTATAGGTTACCAAGAAAGATACATTTATATTAAGAAAATTAAGACTCAAGGAGTACAGAATTGGATGAAGTGCAAGTTTCTGATCACATTTGTGAACTGAACATATTTGAGTGGAATTATTAGTATTATTGTCAAAAGGATGGTAATAAAATCACAATTTTGTAGGCATACAAGGCTCCCTGCTATTGTACATCATCTAACATTTCAGGTCAACAGGAGAAGAAGTGATACTGCTCGTCTTAAAGGGCCAATTAATTCAGTTCAACTTGGACCACACCACTGTAAAGTTCTCATAATACCACGCTGAAATACTTTTAGATTTTTTTCACAGAGAAATTTATAAATGAAATGTCTATTTACATGAGACTCTGACATTCCCACAAACAGACAAACAACCAAAGCTCCATGCAGGGAGCATAAGCAGAAATAGAGTTAACCCTTCATAAATTCATCTGTGTAGATAAAGGACTGCTGGAATCAGCTAAAAATGACAGCTGGGGTTAACATCTCCTGCTGCATGTCTGAAGTTTAGGGAGCAACTATGAGCTCCGATTTAATTGCAAGCCCGCATCTCGCAGGATACAGGCCGTATGTCTGCGGGCGTGCTGCGGGCTCCCGTTCCTCTCCAATTCCGGTGCTATACAGTTGAACAAGTTATGGGCCGAACACCGAAGCCGTAAACCATGCACTCATGCGTAGCAGATCCGGGCGGGAACATGTTCAATTAAGCAAGACCGTAACTACCCACTTAGAAACAGCCAATAGAAAATGAGACCAACATCATTACAGCAGTAAAACATGGAGATTACATGTCAATCAATTAGGTTCGGGGGTCCGATATGCGATAGGACTCACAAACCCTCAAAATACAAAATAATAAAAATGAATGCCAATACTGTTTTAGTCCATGTGGGTGGCCTGATATGTATTAACTCATTGATTCCCGAGATTGATATAACACAGAGATGATACATCTGTTATAACTTAACATAAATTAATAAAAATATAAATATATGTTTTATTGTGTCTAAATTAGTGTCTCGCCTCCCCATTGACTTTTTCATAGTACCACATCCAGTGATGGACCATGGTATCCACGTGGCGAGGGACCACCATGATGTCCAATACACTATCCACACAGACACATTCATGGGTGTAGGAACTGGGGGGGGGGGGGGGGGACAAATCCCCCCAGATGTTTCTATGTCTCTATGTATGTATATATATAAGCTATTTTACGGCCTGTGTAGACAGTGAGCTGTTTCCCCCCACCCTCCCCCCAGAATTATTCTGGCTCCTACACCCCTGGACATATTATAGTTTCTTATACATTATCCCCTTAAAAATTAATATAAAAAAACAAATATTTAAGATTATACTGTGAATAAAATACAAAATAATACATATTTAACTTCATTTGTTTTTGCATTTAAAGACTCTATGCCCTTTGTAACTGTATTTGTTAGTATGAAATTATCTAATTTTTTACTTAAAATACATTAGTAATTAATTATTTTCAATTTGCCAACAATGGGACAAAAGTGACTGAAAAGTAGATGGGGATATCATTTTTTTGATGATTGATATAATGTGAATAATGAGATTAAAACAGATTTTATTTTTATTTTGTTACTAATCCACCAGGTGAAAAAGTTAAGGGCGCAGTCATGTTTTCATTTTATATTCAAATTTTAAAAATATGCGATAAAAAAATGTGTTTATTTTACTACGTTTTTTTCATGTGAGAAGCATTGAGGGTTTACAAATGAATTCAGGCCTATTCAAAACTTTTCTAAAAAAAACGTCTTTCTTTGGACACCTCCCATCTGTTGTGTAATTTGCAAAAGTCCAATTAGCATAAAAACCGAAACAGCTCAGATCAGATGCAAGCCGAGACGTGACGCCCACACCCACCCCGGTGGCCCTCCCTGGCTTTGTTATATGTATTCACTTGTTGCACCGGCTCATAAAGAAACAGTGTTCAAGATAAACTTTAAAAAAAAATCAAAAAGTTGTCTTGTGCATTTACCGACAAACAAACCGTGGATAATCTACATTTTATTCAATTTTTGCCACACCAGATCCAACAGCCGTGAATATGAGATAGTAGTATTTATTTACAGTAAAGATAGTAAGAATGACGAAGAAGACTGAGAAGAGCGAATATGCAATATTTAGTATATTATGTTAACATTTTGGAAAAGTAATACATATACACAGGGGTGGGAATTTACAGGAGACTCGCAACTTGATTTTGTACTTTTGTCTCCAAAATCAGATTTTTAATGTATATATATATATATATATATATATATATATATATATATATATATAGTAAATAAATAGTACATTTGTGTTCACATTTGAACGTCTAAAATAAATAAATAAAAAATATTTCCTGCTCAGAATTTTGAGAAATACAGTTATTCAAATGCATTCTGGGAATCTTGGCAGGGACATATGCAAATGTGCCCACAAAGGCTTTGCTATTCAATCCAATACCATTTCAAACATGGCTCCTTATAGGGATATGCCTGCTGTATTACACAGCTTTAATCAAAGCCCAGAACGGATTATGCACAAGCCAGGAAACTTACCAACAGACAGCACTGTTTCGAAGCTACTGCCTCTCATCAGAGTGGGGCCTGTTCCTTAGCCTGTGTTGTGGATTTTATGAGTAGGTAGTTCACCACAACAATCATTTAATATATGGTGGGCAAAAGAGTGATAGAAGCTTCCACCGTACAGTAGTACAGTAAATAAAAAGTACATCTGTGTTCACATTTAAACATCTAAAATACGTTAAAAAGAACAATTTCCTGCTCGGAATTTCAAGAAATATAGTTATTCAACTGCATGCTGGGAACCTGAGCAGGGACATGCAAATGTGTCCACAATCCATAACCATTTCAAACATGGCTTCCCTTAAGCTTATGCCCGTTGTAATACATATATATTTACAAACGCAAATACGTATCTGCCCAATCCGAGCTGCGTCTTAATGAAGGTCACAATGTGGAACAGTCGGCACCATCCTGATCTTCTCTATAAACACAAAAAGAAAAAAAATTCTACTTGGTATCCAAAATGTACAGGATGTAACTTGGTATACGTGGAACATAGATATGATACTTACTTATGTTATATGTACAACCTATTTATATATGCGTATGTCCGTTTTATACTATTAATGAAACTGTGCGTTGTAATATTCTTCTTTATAATAAAAAAAAAAATTATACGTTTCTGTGTCAACCCAGATATCGGTTGTATGTAATTGTACTGTTTTAATTATGAAATATCCATTAATTAAGTGGTTTGATAAACTTGACTGTGTATTGTTTAACGTGTTAGGTAATATGTAGGATTTATGTCATGTCCCATTTTAATTCATGGTAGAATATGTATTACTAGAATTAATTTAATTTTGTCTTGGTTTGAATTGTATTTGTATTTGTGTATTTTCATGTTCTCCATATACTACTTTATTTACATTACTACTCCAAACTGTGGTCCAAGGGCCACCAGGCTATATTCCAGTATATCCCAACGTATTATAGTTATTAAGAAGCAAGCAGACATGTCATTAGATGGTCCACAAAGACTCACAGTACTATCCAAATGGGCCACAAACACCTTGGTCCACATCCATGGAAGAAACATTTTGGGAACCACTGGTCTAGATTCATTACAGTGGAACCACTTTATATATGAAGTTAGGTGAGGATGAGATTATGGTGATGCACTTACAACTTTTCTCCCAAATTAGATCCATCCAGAACCTTAAATTGCGGGAACCTCGACCAATATATATTCCCATTACTGGTATATAGGCTGTTTCTCCAGTAGGTGCTGCTGTGGGCTATCTTTATGCTCACACTTGGCCGGCATCTCTGACAGTCACACTAAAACATTGTATGGGTTAAAGTGGTCTTTTAAGAATTCCTGATACAAAATCCACTTTGGCTTTAGACGTGCTGAAAAAGTAACTGAGCTCAGTAGGGAAACATTTTTTTTTTTATTTGTTTGTAGATGTCCAATTGTTTACACAAATGTATTATTTATTTACAATATATATATAGATATATATATACAGTGGATATAAAAAGTCTACACACCCCTATTAAAATGTCAAGTTTCTGTGCTGTAAAAAAATTAGACAAAGATAAATCATTTCAGAACTTTTTCCACCTTTAATGGGACCTATAAACTGTACAACTCAATTGAAAAACAAACTAAAAATCTTTTAGGTAGAGGGAAGAAAAAATATAAAGATAAAATAGTATGGTTGCATAAGTATGCACACCCTTAAACTAATACTTTGTTGAAGCACCTTTTGATTTTATTACAGCACTCAGTCTTTTTGGGTATGAGTCTATCAGCATGGCACATTTTGACTTGGCAAGATTTGCCCACTCTTCTTTGCAAAAACACTCCAAATCTGTCAGATTGCGAGGGCATCTCCTGTGCACAGCCCTCTTTAGATCACCCACAGATTTTCAATGGGATTCAGGTCTGGGCTCTGGCTGGGCCATTCCAAAACTTTAATTTTCCTATGGTGAAGCCATTCCTTTGTTGATTTGGATGTATGCTTTGGGTCGTTGTCATGCTGAAAGATGAAGTTCCTCCTTATGTTCAGCTTTCTAGCAGAAGCCTGAAGGTTTTGTGCCAATATTGACTGGTATTTGGAACTGTTAATAATTCCCTCTATCTTAACTAAGGCCCCAGTTCAAGCTGAAGAAAAACAGCCCCAAAGCATGATGCTGCCACCACCATGCTTCACTGTGGGTATGGTGTTCTTTTGGTGATGTGCAGTGTTGATTTTGCTCCAAACATATCTTTTGGAATTATGGCCAAAAAGTTCAACCTTGGTTTCATCAGACCATAACACATTTTCCCACATGTTTTTGGGACTTCAGATGTGTTTTTGCAAAATGTAGCCTGGCTTGGATGTTTTTCTTCGTAAGAAAAGGCTTTCGTCTTGCCACTCTCATATGAAGAATACGGGAGATTGTTGTCACATGTACCACACAGCCAGTACTTGCCAGATATTCCTGCAGCTCCTTTAATGTTGCTGTAGGCCTCTTGGTAGCCTCCCAGACCAGTTTTCTTTTCGTCTTTTCATCTATTTTGAAGGGAGCTCCAGTTCTTGGTAATGTCACTGTTGTGCCATATTTTCTCCACTTAATGATGACTGTCTTCACTGTGTTTGAAGGTATATCTAATGCCTTGGAAATTCTTTTGTACCCTTCTCCTGACTGATACCTTTTAACAATGAGATCCCTCTGATGCTTTGGAAGCTCTCTGTGGACCATGGCTTTTGCAGTGGGAATGCGACTAAATTTTTTTCAGGAAAGACCAACTAGAGCAGCTGAACTTTATTTGGGGTTAATCAGAGGCACTTTAAATGATGGCAGGTGTATGCTGACTCCTTTTTAACACGATTTGGAATGTGATTTCTTAATTCTGAACACAGCTACATCCCCAGGTATAAAAGGGTGTGCAGACTTATGCAACCACATTATTTTTCTTTTTTTTTTCTTCCCTCCACCTAAAAGATTTCAGTTTGTTTTTCAATTGAGTTGTACAGTTTATAGGTCACATTAAAGGTAGAAAAAGTTCTGAAACGATTTATCTTTGTCTCATTTTTTTACAGCACAGAAACCTGACATTTTAACAGGGGTGTGTAGACTTTTTATATCCACTGTATATATATATTACTATATATATATATATATATATATATATATATATATAACTGTATTTCTCGGAATTCTGAGCTGGAAGCAGGTTTTTTAACTTGTTTTAGACATTCCTTTGACGCTCATCGCAAACGTCTCCCCTGTGTACTTCAACTTTCCTTCTTTGCATTGATCACCTTCGTCGCTGATCGCAAGCCCCACGCTGAGCGCCTTTGGTGCTCATTGCAGTGCTTACAATGAGCACCTTCAATGCTCATTGCAACCCTCTCCCGCTCGCGGTGCTCATCGCGAGCCCTGCGATGAGCACCTTCGGCGGTCATTGCGAGCCTTTCCTCCCGCCTACTGTACGGGCCGCTCATTGCAGGTTTTGTTAACTTGCCACTTTTGTGCTTGGGAATGCCATGTGTCTCTTTCCACCATCTCCCCCCTGTTTCTTCCCTGTGTGTTTCTCCTCTGCATGTCTGCTGCATGTTTGCGTGTTACGCGTTGACTGACGTTAGTTTTATTTTCAAAGTCCCGCGTGCCTGGCGTTGTTGGTGTAAGTATTACTGTCTTTGTTGTTGTGTATTTTCTAAGTGTTGTGCACCTGGCTTTGTACAACCTCGTTTTCATCCAGTTTCATTTTTTTTACGTTTTTCGGCCGCCATTTTTTTCTTTGCTTAGCTGATTTTGGATTGACGAAAAATGGCAAATATGGCTTAAATTAATTTGCAACCTCACTCCCAGACTTCCTGGCTCTCCCCCTGTGCTGTCTGTAAGTGTGTTATTATTTTTGTGAAATTATTTTTTTGCTTTTTGAGGGTTTTAAAGTTACTCCCTTGTCTCACAGTTGCGACCCTTGCAAGTCCTGCAAGGCTCGCAGTGCAATGACCGCTGCAGCCTAAGTCCTGCGTGCTTCAACAGGTCGCCTCGGCACTGCCTTTACTGGGGAGCTACAGGTCATTGAGGGAACCATGAATGCAAACATGTACTGTGACATACTGAAGCAGAGCATGATCCCCTCCCTTCAGAGACTTGGGGCAGTATTCCAACATGATAACGACCCCAAACACACCTTCAAGACGACCACTGCCTGGCTAAAGAAGCTGAAGGTAAAGGTGATGGACTGGCCAAGCATGTCTTCAGACCTAAACCCTACTGAGCATCTGTGGGGCATCCTCAAACAGAAGGTGGGGAAGTGCAGGGCCTCTAACACCCACCATCTCCGTGATGTCATCATGGAGGAGTGGAAGAGGACTCCAGTGGCAACCTGTGAAGCTCTGGTGACCTCCATGCCCATGAGGGTTAAGGCTGTGCTAGAAAATAATGGTGGCAACACCAAATATTGACACTTTGGGCCCAATTGGGACATTAACACTTAGGGGTGTACTCACTTTTGTTGCCAACAGTTTAGACATTAATGGCTGTGTGTTGAGTTATTTTGAGGGGACAGCACATTTACACTGTTATACAGGCCGTACACTTACTACTTTACATTGTAGCGGAGGGGCATTTCTTCATTGTTGTCACATGGAAAGATATAATAAAATATCTACATGTGAGGGGTGTACTCACTTTTGTGACATACTGTATATATATATATATATCACATATATAGTTGTGAGCGTACGGGCCGTTGCTCACGCTTGCTGGTTGCGTAGCGAGGGCTGCGGGCAAGGGCCTCAGTTGCTGGGATTGTGAGCGTACGGGCCGTTGCTCACGCTTGTGGGCTCGCGCAGCGAGCTGCGGCCCTCGCATAGCAAGGGCTGCAGGCAAGGGCCTCAGTTGCTGGGATGGAGCGCCAAAGCGAGGGCCTCGGTTGCTGGCATGGAGCGCAAGCCGCGGCCCTCGCATAGCGAGGGCTGCGGGCAAGGGTCTCAGTTGCTGGGATGGAGCGCCAAAGCCAGCAACTGAGGCCCTCGCTTACTTCCCGATGTATCGGGCCTGTCTGTCCGGTTACTTCCCGAAGTCTCGGGCCTATCTGTCCGGTTCCTCCTCCCCTCCAGGCTCGGGTTTCCAGGTCTTGCACAGCCAGGGCCTGGCGGTAGGTGCAGTGCCCGGCTCGTGACACATGATGCAAGCTGAGCCCTCAGCACCTTGCGGGACAACAGAGGCCTCTCCCCCAGCCATGACCTCAGCGGCTGCCTGATGTCTTGGCTCACATGGCGGCTCCGGGCCCCGGGCTCATGTATCACACACCGGCGAGTGTCGTAATTTGTGTGTCGTGTTTTTTGAGTAGCGACGTGAATTTTGCGAGGGTTTGAGGCCCTTGCCCAGTGACCTCGCCAGCAACTGAGTCCCTCGCTTATTCATTTATTAATGTATTATATATTTTACTAGTACACACCAAACAGCATTAGCTCACTTACAATTTCATTGCCGTAATTTTTTGACGGGCAATTCGCTAGTATATATATATATATATATATATATATACTAGCGAATGTCCTGTCAAAAAATGAAACATGAAATTGTAAGCCAGGGAATGCTGTTTGAGACATAATGTAAACAGTTTTTTACCCTGAGGACCTTCGGCGCTCATTGCAAGGCTTGCGCTGAGCGCTTTGCGAGGGTCCGCATTTGCGGCCGGCAATGAGCCGAAGACGTTGAAGCCTCCACCTTTGCAGACCAAACTGCGTCCCCCGAGCTCACAAAGCGTGACGACGATTTGTAGTTTAACAACTATTATATGTAAGGTGGTTTTCCTAAGTTCTGCGGAATAGACCTATGAGATTAAAGCAAGAGATCTGTTTCATGTTAATGAAAAAACATATATAAATAATATATATATATATATATATATATATATTGATCAGTTTCCTAGGCTATTATCACCCTAGCGCAGCGGTTGATGTGTAGGACAAAGCAAAATGGTCATAGAGGGTAGAAAGAGGAGAAAAAGTACTAAGGAGGGAAAGAGATGTTAGTAAGCGGGGCACGATATGAAGGTGGGAGCCCTGCTGCCAGCGGCCCCTTATTTAATACCATAATGTGACCCAGGCTTGTTTGTGATTAATAGTTATATTACCCCAAGTAGAATAGGTACAGATATAATGCATGAAGTGAGGTTCCCTCAATTTTAACACTTAGCCACTAAATTGTATCTTGTAAATTGGCTTCACTAGTGGAAAAAAAGTGAAATAAAATCATATTATTCACTTACGATTTACGGGCTTGGAGGTTGGACATGATGACGATCTCTGTTTCCATTGGCTGTTTCTGCATCAAGAGCTACGCGCTTGCTCCCCTAACATGTTCAAGCCCGGAAATGCTAAGTCCGACGGCATGGTGTTCTGATTTTCGGGCCCAGCACCTAACTTGCGGGCCCGGCCAATTGAATAGCATTGCAATTAGAGACCAAATTGCGCCCGCAAATCAATCTCAGGCGTCTGCGAGTGAGTTGTGAGCCCCGAATTGAATGAGGCCCCTTGTGTGTTATATCTGCCCCTCCCAATAACCCTATGTGTGTTTGCATATTTTGCAATGTACAGTATATTGATCCCCACGCCATATCACACCCGCACTTATGTATATAACACAGGTAGCTTGCTTTAATAATCATTTCAGGAATAAATCTGCAAATTACTGCTGTGGGTCTCACATGTTGTAAATGGCCTGGAATATATTGTGCTAGGAAACATACCGCATCAGCCCTTCTAGTTTCCATAGTTACTCCAGTTTTTGGCAGAAATTGCATGTCTTTTTACTGCTGCATTAAATCGTCCGACTGACAGCCATGTTTCTCGTACACGGCTTTGGCATGGAAGGCGCGTATATCTGGGATAGATGGTGATGTTTAACCATAAGATAGAAGCAGTCTACAGGAAAGAAACATAGAAAAGAGCCTATTATAGGAAAGGACATTAGGTGTACTGTTTATAAGCAGTGAGCTACATGCAAAACATAAAATGCATAAACATTTTACAGGTAGTTACACTTCTATTTAGAGCTCAGCCATCCTGTATGGAAGCCTGTGAGGTCCATGTTATTACAATCTCACAAACTAGAGATACAATTGGTGCTCAAATGCTGCAGAATAGTGATGTAGGTCAAGGGCGTAGGAGCCAAAAAAAATCTTAAGTTATGGGTCAAAGCTTTCATGGGAAAGACATACTGCTCCATAGAGCTGTGGCCAAATCTGGTAATGCATGGTTGAGTTTAATTTTGCTATTTTTTTGTGTTCTCTGTTCATGTAATCCTCTCCCCCCCCCCCTCATTCCCCCAGTTCTTACGCCCCCTGATGTATGTAGACTTTGTGATGCACATAGCACCATATTTATGTGAATAACGTGTGTAGTTTATGAGCCCAGCATCAATATACTAAGGATATACATGCACATACATTATGCCAGCTCACAAATTTTGGGCCTGACAGAGTTTTCATGTGCAATGGCAATATAGCAATATGGAGGAGGAGATTGTGTACATCAATGAAGCTGTGAGCTATACCATGTAGGCTCATCCAAGATGGACAGGTCATAGTGGTCCACCGCAGAAGGAACTGGCTACCTGCTCCAGTATCTTGGCTAAGGAAACCTTATGGATAACCACAACCAAAACATAATTGTGCCTGGTGTGTTGCTGTCCATAGGGTCATGGAAAGTCATCCTCAGGTGAACAACACCATATTTATTTATCTGTCTCGTCAAGTACGACCTTACAAACCAAAACTAAGACAAACGTATATATTGTAACAATGGGTGTAACAAGGCCCCTGTATTGCATGTCAAACCTCTTGCCTACCTGGGCCCATAATATACTGTATATGCATCTATGCTGTAGTGGAAGCTGACATTTTTATTCTGTTTTAAGAAGCAGGAAGGAACCATAAATTGGCATATATACCAATATATATATATATATATATATATATATATATATATATATATATACATATATCAATTTTAATTATATTGGGGGGGGCTAAGGCCATTGAGAATTTAAACAAAAAATAAAAAAAAAGGTTTTGAGGGGCACCACAGCAATGTCCCCCCCCCCAAAGCAGGGCCCCAGTGCATTGCACCTGGATCACCAGTGGTAGATCCACCACTGCTCCCTGTCCTGTGATTAAAGTAGAATTTTCCCTCAGATTTTTTTGGGCTCCTACGCCCCTTGTACCATGGGTTCCCTGGTGGTCCAGTGGTTAGGGTTCGGTACTTTCACCGCTGAGACCTGGTTTGATTACAGTCAGGGAACCAAGAGGTCACATCACCCTGACTCCGAGAAGGGTTGGGCCTGGCCAGTACTTGAATGAGAGACCACCTAGGAATACCAGGAGCTGTATGCTGTGGCCCACTTGAAAAGGAATACCAATTGGATCAGCATGATGTCTTGTAGTCCATGAGCTCATGGAGAGTCGGACATGTCTGAACTACACAAACATATGTCGTTAACATGCCTTTGGGCAGTCATTTAAAAAATAATAATAAAACAAAAAAGAGACAGACATTGACAAGTAGATGTAGAGTTTTATTTGTGAAGTGAAATCAGGCTTGTTCAGTATTGTCCCTGAGGCAGGAATCACAGTATCTGAGAGTTTCGCACACAATAACAGCTCGTCTGTATCAGCCTTCATTGCAACCCTTTATTTTTTTAAATGTTTTTTTTTTTTCTTTTTAAATATTAACAGGATTTTTTTTCCACATAAACAGTCACATAACAGACTCACAAACATGACAAAATAAATATACAACGAGTTCACAAGTCCTTTTTTTACTTAAATAATTCATAAATAAATACAGCATTTTCATATACTGTTATCAGTGCCTGGAACATAGTGACCCACTTTGGTTCCAGAGAGACCTTCAGTGACTTGCACAGGGTGTCACTGACGACCTCTCCAAAGTGTTATGGGTACAATACACACAATAAAGCAAGAGAAAAAAAAAAACGAAAAGAAAAAAAAATTAAAAACAGAAAAAAATCTATTTTTTTGCCCTTTCCCGATGTAATGAAAAGAAAAAAAATATCAAAACTACTTCATTATAAAATATCTTTAAAAAATTCCCTTGTTTAAAAGAATAAATAACAAAATATATAAAAAATAACTTGGTTTCATCAAAACTATTAGTTGTAGATATCGTTTATATTTCAATGGAATATAATTTATTGTCAAAAGGTTTTTTTATTTTTTTATATTCTTGCTCTCTGTCCCCATTATTACCGTGTGGTGTCCAGTTAACATAAGTAAAAAAATGAATAAATTAAGGTAAACCTTTAAATAAATAGCAAAAAGTACACATATGTTTTTATGAATAAATTACAACAGAACTTGTCATTGAAATTAAATAATTTACAAAGTTAAACTAACTAGTTTATCAGTGGAAGTGCAGTTTTTCTACCAGTAATATACTAACTGATTTGTATTCACAATTGGCTTGGTTTGTATGTACACAAGTCGCTCAGAATCCATTTTTTTTGCACTTTAGTTAAGATTTGGATTGTTAAAAATGGATCTCTACCGTGGGCGTAGGAACCTAAAAAAATAAGGGGGGACAAAGTTTAAAGAGACAAAAAACTGTGGCCCTGAGTGGTGCTAATCAACTCTATGGGTCAAAGCTTTCATGATTAAGTTTAATTTTGCTATTTTCTATGTCCCCCATTCATATAATCTGGGAGAGGATTTGTCCCCCCCCCCCCCCCCATCCCCCCAGTTCCTACGCCGCTGATCTCTACTCTCTTGGTTTTGTACATGGGAGTCTTCTCTGAAAGATGTCTGTTTTTAATATCCATTGTGGTGTACATGACTAAATTTGATTACTTCTAACTCAGGAACTGTGCCGGAATTTGACATCAGCATCTCATTTTGCATTTCAAGCTTTTAGCTAGCGGAGCATATAGATCTTAAAGTGCACAATAGCAATAAATTATTGTATCCTCCCTTTAGTGCAGTAGTGTCTTGAAACACAGTCCTTCAGATGGTTACTTAAGCTAGTTATTAGCTAGAAACTTGGGTAGTATTTTACGTATACAATTAAACAGGCATATTTGCTATATTCCTAAGTAATAATCCCATGGGCGCTTAAGTGGGTACCAAGTGCTTGGTTCATGGGGTTCTACATATTACAATAGAATATTATTAATATAAGCAGATGTTTATGCCACCCCGCAGGTATCAACGTTAGCTGTGTGGCTACCTGCGGGTAGATTCCTAGCAGCTCATTCCTTTTGCTCTGGTCCCTCATATGGGAAGATAAAATGAATATTGGTCATATTATTAATGAAACCCCAAAGATAAGGATCAAAGCACAGCACATTACTGTAAGGTTGAAGGGGTTTCTAAGGCATTAATTATCTGCTATACATATCCTGCTCTACTGCACACGGGGAAACCAAGACAGACATAAGCAGAAAACAGAACTGTAAAAATCATAGACATTGGATCATTACATATAAATTGCTGGCCCTATCCCACACGCCCCACCACCCACCAACCCTTCCCAAACCTGACAGCAATGCTCGCCCTCTAGTGTTAAGACAAAAGGAATGATGCAGTTGGGAACTCCAAAAGCTTCCCTGAGAACCTGTAATCCTTTGCGCTTCCATTGGAATTTCAGAACTGCTCTTCGAGTGTTTTGTAGATAAAGCAAAAAATAAAGAAATTTCTTCTGGTTTATAATACTTGTAATGTTTTTGTATCCCCCTGCCAGATCATTCTCAGATACATCAAAGAGCATGATGACCTCTGACTGCCTCAAGCAGAAATAAAACTTGACTTTTGGCTTGTGGTTGAGTTGGGTCCAGGCATAGACCTCTCAGATGTTGTTGACGGTGAGCGATTCTGCCACCGTCATGTAAGCTCTGAAGGTATCGGATGCTCCCCAGCCTCCATCATCACTAATTACATATCAGTTACAGTTTTTATCTTGCTGTGAGCCCGACACCATTTCCATCCCAAATTTCAGACAGATACACGTCAAAAAATAAAAATGTTTAGTTTTTGCTTAGCTCTTCTAAATTGGCCTTTTTTCTTCTTCTTTTGGTCCGTTTAATTTGTTGATTCAATGCACAAGCCGCGTGACTGGTGGCCCTGAATACTGGAGTATAAAGTCTCTTGTATACATATTACACCTGGATTCCTTTGACCGCTTGTTTGATATTTTCTAACACGGCTTTGTTCTCTGGATTCTGGTAACAATCCTGGTTGCTGTACATGTCAGTCAGGGTGTTTACATAGGCATCAAAGTTTTGCTCGGAGATTGGCTCCTATGGAAAAAATACATGGCCAAATGTTAGAAATGTTGGACACTATAATATAATGTGATACACTGAATAACCAATATCTCATTCATAATTTCCCAGCTGAATGGTCAATATATTAAAATAAAAGAATTACTGTGTATACTCAAGTATAAGCCAACTTTTATGCTGAAAAAGACCCCCTCAGCTTATACTCGAGTGAGGGTCCCCTCAGCACACCATTCCTCTTCCTTCCTCTTCCCCATTGTCCTCTTCCCCATCCTCCTCCTCCCTCCTTCCCTTCCTCCTTCCCCCTTCCCCCATCTCACCTCTTCTCTGTAGCCTCCGATCAGCTCCTGCTGCTGATCGGAGCCCCGCAGCGCATCTTATGCCTATCTCTGGAACCGGCATATGCTAATGTTGTGACGTCACAAGCGCATCACGTCATTAGCATATGACGGTTCCAAAGAAAGGCATAATACACGCTGCAGAGGCTACAAAGAAGAAGTGAGAGTGGGGAAGGAGGGAGGATAAGGAGGGAAGAGGAGGGAGGAAGATGAGGGGGGGAAGAGGAGGATGGGGAGGAAGAGGAGGGGAAGAGGAGGGTGAGGGGAGGAGCGGGGGGAAGGGAGGAGGGGGAGAGGGGAAGCGGAGGGGAAGAGGAGGATGATGGGGGAAGGGGGGAAAAGGAGAATGATGGGGAAGGGGGGAAGAGGAGGATGAGAGGGAAGAGAAGGATGAGGGGGAAAGGAGGAGGATGAGGGGGGGAAGGAGGAGGATGAGGGGGAAAGGAGGATGAGGGGGAAAGGAGGAGGATGAGGGGGACTTAGGGCTCATAATACATGTTTTTGTTGACCCTATTTTCCACTTATACAGCTAGTTTACTGTTTTTCTTTGAAATAAATATTCAAAAACAGTTAACCTACTGATGCCTCAATTAATGTAATTTGATTGGTATCTATTATTTTTGAAATTTATCAGTAGCTGCTGCATTTCCAATCCTAGGCTTATACTCGAGTCAATAAGTTTTCCCAGTTTTTTGTGGTAAAATTAGGTGCCTCGGGGTAATATTCGAGTCGGCTTATACTCAAGTATATACGGTAGTCTGATCTGGTAATAGATCACTATGGTACACTATGGTAATAGGTCTTGGAAATGTTGCCACAAAGGAACTGGAAAGACCTCTCCAAACTCATTCACCTTTGTCAATTATGTCTGTTATAGTTTTTTTATATATTATTAATTTATTTATGTTATATATCATTGTCAAATTTCCTGAACATTGTGAGAAATACATTCAATGACCACATACATAGATTAATACTGCTGAACGTTAAAAACAATTGTTAGCATGCAATTCCTAATTATATATAAAAACATGTAATTCCTTAATTATCTATAAAAATATACGAATAAGCTAGAAAATGTAGTCCAAAATGTATACAAGATGATGTTGTTTGGGATAAAGAACTTATTCCTCTGACTTTGGCGGTGGGATATTATAGTCCCAGCTAGACTGTCCATTTTATTTACTTAAAAAGATTAAACCTTATGGACATAATGGATAGTGAAGTTGTACAAAAGATGTGTTTAACTCACCATATGTGGGAGGCGGATGTTGGTAAGACTTCGGATGAGGGCATGACTTAACCCCGAAAGCTCAACAAACAGGGCGTCGTTCTGCTCCTCAATAACCTTGTTCTCATCTTCGATGTTCTTTAAGTTCTTCTCCATTGACTTAATCTGTAATAATTGAAAGGTGATAATGAGTATTTTGAATTTTAAGCTTTATTAAAGTTTCCTCAGCTGATTTAGTACATAAGACCGGAGGAAGTTTATTGTAGAGGGCAATATTTGTTTATGTTGATACTATTTCCTTTTAGATAAAATATACAACTTTTTAATGTTTATTATGATCGACTTCTAAGTGAGAAGATAGATCTTCTTTGTCACTAAAATACTAAAAAATACCACTATATAAAAAACATATGGCGCATACAAATTCAGTGTAGCATTATCCACTATAATAGTTGTTAGCTTGTGAGTAATGCCTGCGAGATGCGTTCTGCGCAGGGGTTACAAGCTACTAAGCCGAAATTGTGGGTAATTGTGCAACTGTTGTGTCTTATTCGCACATGTCGCGCTAATGTGTACGCCAGGAAGCGTGGCGCATGAGGGAAAGGATTGGAAGGGAGAGTGGGAAGAAGTGAAGGGAAGGGAGAGAGAGGGAGAGGATGGGAAGTGAGAGGAGGGTGGGTGAGTGGGAAAAGGGAGGGAAGGGAGAGGATGGGAAGGGAGAGGGTGGGAAGGAGTGAGGAAAGGGAGAGAGAGGGAGAGGATGGGAAGGGAGGGTGGGTGAGTGGGAAAAGGGAGGGAAGGGAGAGGATGGGAAGGGAGAGGGTGGGAAAGAGTGAGGAAAGGGAGAGAGAGAGAGAGAATGGGAAGGGAGAGGAGGGTGGGTGAGTGGGAAAAGGGAGGGAAGGGAGAGGATTGGAAGGGAGAGATGGAAAGGAGTGAGGAAAGGGAGAGAGAGGGAGAGGATGGTAAGGGAGGGGAGGGTGGGTGAGTGTGAAAAAGGGAGGTGAGGGAGAGGATGGGAAGGGAGGGGTGGGAAGGAGTGAGAAAAGGGAGAGAGAATGGGAAGGGAAGGGAGGATGGGAAGGGAGGGGAGGGGGGTGGGTGGAAGTAGGGAGGGAGGGAAGGGAGGGAAGGATGGAAAGGGAGGGTGGGAAGGAGAGAGGGAAGGGAGGGTAGGAAGGAGAGAGGGAAGGGAGAGAGTGGATGGGAAGGGAGAGGGGAGGGAGAGTGGGAAGGAGTCAGGAAATGAGAGAGTGGAAAGGAGTGAAGGGAGAGAGAGGGAGAGTGTGGGAAGGAGGGAGAGAAGGGAAAGGGGAGGAGCAGAGGGTGGAAAGGAGTGAGAGAAGGGGAAGGGAGGGGGTGGGAAGGAGGGAGAGAGAGAAGGGACAGAGAGAGAGGGAGAGAGTTGGAAAGAGAGATAGGAGAGAGAGACAGACACAGGACATGGGAAGAGAGAGTGGGAGACTGACAGGAGAGAAAAAAATAAATAATATCGTCATTTATGATGGCAAGTTACTAGTAGTTATTATATATGTTACTTGGTAAAATAACGTAATACAACCTGTTATGTGCATACAACTATCTTGAGGATTATCTAAATGTAACTTCAAGAACATACTTTTCATGAGGGTATTACAAACTGACCTGAGTCTGAAGGTTCACCATGTCCGCTTCCATCTCAGAGTTGGATTCATTTAATTCATTTATTTCTTTGTTCAGCTGTTTAATTTCTTCATCATTATCTAAGACTGTGGGAAGGAGACAGGTGTAAACGTGCAACTCAGGATTACCAAATAATGCAGAGTAACAAGACTTGAGTACAGATAAGAGATCGGGATCTTGGACAGAAAGTAGACTCACTGAGACTTATTTGCTACCAAGAGTCATAAATGGAGCAACCTCGCCCGATTTATTCCAGTGAAAGTCATTACTACAAATTCCCAAAACACATTATTATTGATTGTATTTTATATAGATTCCATTAGAAATTGTGTGCAGCTTTTGCACTAGTACAAATTAAATTGAAATAGAGTATTTTGTTTATTTTTTTGTAAATGACAATGTAATGCACGTTTCATGCACTGAATATTCACACATTATACTCATAAAAGGCAAAATGGATATCTGGTTTAGGTACAACGAGGAATCATGTTCTTTTACAGTTTTGTAGCCAAGGAAGACTATTTCCTGAAATCTTTTGTTTTTCAAATTTATTTTTAAGAAGGACTAAGCTCGCTACCCCCACCTACCACAACCCCCACCTACCACAACCTCCACCTACCACAACCCTCACCTACCACAACCCCCACCTACCACAACCCCCACCTACCACAACCTCCACCTACCACAACCCCCACCTACCACAACCTCCACCTACCACAACCTCCACCTACCACAACCCCCACCTACCACAACTTCCACCTACCACAACCCCCACCTACCACAACCCCCACCTACCACAACCTCCACCTACCACAACCCCCACCTACCACAACCTCCACCTACCACAACCCCCACCTACCACAACCCCCACCTACCACAACCTCCACCTACCACAACCCCCACCTACCACAACCTCCACCTACCACAACCCCCACCTACCACAACCTCCACTTACCACAACCTCCACCTACCACAACCTCCACTTACCACAACCTCCACCTACCACAACCTCCACCTACCACAACCCCCACCTTCCACAACCCTCACCTACCACAACCCCCACCTACCACAACCCCCACCTACCACAACCTCCACCTACCACAACCCCCACCTACCACAACCTCCACCTACCACAACCCCCACCTACCACAACCTCCACCTACCACAACCCCCACCTACCACAACCCCCACCTACCACAACCTCCACCTACCACAACCCCCACCTACCACAACCTCCACCTACCACAACCCCCACCTACCACAACCCCCACCTACCACAACCTCCACCTACCACAACCCCCACCTACCACAACCTCCACCTACCACAACCCCCACCTACCACAACCTCCACCTACCACAACCCCCACCTACCACAACCTCCACTTACCACAACCTCCACCTACCACAACCTCCACTTACCACAACCTCCACCTACCACAACCTCCACCTACCACAACCCCCACCTTCCACAACCCTCACCTACCACAACCCCCACCTACCACAACCCCCACCTACCACAACCTCCACCTACCACAACCCCCACCTACCACAACCTCCACCTACCACAACCTCCACCTACCACAACCTCCACCTACCACAACCCCCACCTACCACAACCTCCACCTACCACAACCCCCACCTACCACAACCCCCACCTACCAAAACCCCCACCTACCACAACCCCCACCTACCACAACCCCCACCTACCACAACCTCCACCTACCATCACTGGTCTTGAACTTGGTGCCAAGGAATTCATCCCCTGAGAATTTCCCTTTCTTTCCAGCAAAAGAAGCTCGTGGACATCCTGACAAACTGAGAGCAAAAGAAAGAAAACACGCTGTCATTGGTTGGGTTAACAAATTATCTACCTGCACGGTTGTAACAGAAATATACAGTATATGATAATTATTCCATCCCATCTGCTCATTTCACCTAAAAAGCCGAGACTAGTTTGCCCAAACTACCTAACAATTAAATTTAGCACAAGATAGCTTTATGTGGAAAAGAATAATTACGAGCTGTGGATCGTTGCCTGATATTGGCTCGTACCTCCTGTGCGTGAGGAAGCTGCCATTGGCATGTCCTGATCCATCACACCCTGGAGTGGGACAACTAGGACCTTCATTCTTCAGTGACTTCCAAGAGAATGCTGAGCCGTTGAGAGCTCCTTCTTTTTGTCGGCGGGCAGCCAGTGGGCACCCGGACGCACTGCGGTGAGAGGCATATTTACCACTGATGTGGCCCAGTCCATCACAACCTGGCACAGGGCATCTGTGTAAAGAAAAGGAGCAATTAATGAAAACATGGAAAAGAGGAAACAAATTGATTTATATATATATATATATATATGTGTGTGTAAAGAAAGACTTGACCCAACACTGATAAGAGGTTTTGTATAAGGAGCAGGACATCACCCTCATGCCACAGGCCATAGGGTGCCCATTGGTCTTGAAAGTGGCCAATGCCATCATTCTTTACAGATTAACAGCCTTATTAAATTGCGATTTGGCCAATTGAATAGGGCTCTATTTAAACATAGAGAATATTTTTTTACAGATTTTTTTTAGTTCGTTTTTGGATAGAAGTTCACTAACTAAATAATATGCTCTGTGCTTATATAGAGCCCTATTCAAATGGCCGAATCGCAATTTAATAAGGCTGTAAATAAATAAATAAAAAACATCTGCAGTCTATAGGATATTCTGCATTTTAATTTAATTAAAAAATTATACATATATTGAATTTCAAATTTTAGCAAAATTATTTTTTTTTTTTAATAAATATTTTTATCATTTATTTATATGTTGTTTTTTTTTTTGCATTTAAGAAATGCTATGGTTACTACCATGTGCAGTTTAACCATTTAGAAACGCCGGCTCTTCCACCAATGACTTGTTTGCACGCTATTTATATTTATCAGATTATTTAAATATATTGATCTCGTTCCAGCTCTTTCTATTATCCCCCCCCTTGCTGTTGCTGGCTCCAATACATAATAAACCCTATTACAAGACCCGGTAAGTGAAATCTCAAAGAAATGCATCAATAATAATGAAAAGTGAAAGTCCCATGTCGAGCATAAATAATGGTCTGTCATTTCATCCGGGGCCTCGGCTATACAAGATCTTATTATTTATTTTGTTGAGCGTTTTTTTTTTTTTTCTTTCTCCGACATATAATTGTTTTTCAAAGCTTGAGCAGTGGAGCTGTGCCATCATTTTTATAAAGTTAATCTTAAAAAAAAAAAAAAAAATGCTGATCTGGATTTTAATCGCCTGCAAATGCAGCACAATTTCCTCCTAATATCTCTGCCAGCGGGAACCTTGGAAAATTCATAAGACCCCTGTGCGGGAATGATCCCAAGCAAATTACCGGATGCTCCGGAGACCAAGCCTGCATTTTCAGTTACACCTTTAAAGTACTAATGTTACCTAGTTTTACATCTTTTTGTAAGCAATAATTGGCATCAAACATCTGTCCATGTTCCATGAATTATTAACACGATGGCGCTTTGTATTTATTTAATAAAAGAGGAACGCCAGTTCAGGATGTAAGTGTAGGCACGGCTAGTCAGGTCCGTACCAATTTGCTTTCGACAATGGATAATTCTGAAGATGGGAGTAATTTCCTATCACATCTGCAGTCGTTTACTTGAAGGATGATTAAGAAAGCAAAGGGAATGAATGATTCTCCCCGCAGCGGGGGACAAAGAGCTCAGGCTTGTTCGGAGCAGCTTGTGGTACTCTGATGGGGCCATAGAATAGCTTTTATTCCACTTAAGTGCCAAAAAGCTCAGCCCAACCGCTGAGCCTAACTATTGATAGAAGACCAGTTGCCTACCACCCCAGAAAAAATATGTGCTAGGCAGCCATGGGAGATCCTAAATGTACTGTTATTGCGTAAGTCGGCCATGTTATTTTTTTATTCTTCTACACTGTCATATTAGGAGCTGCTTTTGTATACTACAACGTATTTATTTAAATGCATTATATTTCATATACGTCATTGAAACAACAGCCTCCCAGCACATAGATCTTTCCCAAGATGAAATATATATCAAGGTGACACCATTTTAATGGAAAAAAACGTACAAACAGTTTCTATTAGGCCTGTATTCATTACCAGGTGACATTGTAATTATTTTACTTGCCGTATTGTTTTCACTTAGTGGTCATCCCCTCCGTTGTGAAACATCTCTATTTAATCAGAAACCTCACCCAAAATTATATTCCACCATTTATAGAATAATTGTATACCATTACCATATCATTACCATATCACCATATCATTGCCATTCAGGTTATTTTTTAATTATTTTCCACACTTGAGTATTTGTTAGATCTGCTTTGAATATGTAATTAACACAACGTTTTGCTATTTAGGTTCATGCTTACGGTTGGGTTCTTAAGATTTTGGAGATAAGAGTTTGGGGAATCTCACTCAAATCTTACCTTGCTACTTTAGTCTTGTAACAACTTTAGTAAATGAATCCTAACTTTCGCCAACATACTTAAGACAATACTATATCTAACTGGTTAATTGTTTCCATTAATTTGGTACACAGATGAAATTTGGTAACAATGTATCAAGTGGAGCACCGTCCTTCTTAAGATGTTCTCCATCAACCTGTATCATTCTGAAATGACTGCAAGTTATTTGATTTGGTTTTAATTGGACTCAATTGTTTCACTGGATCATCTCCATGCCCCATTTGCCTCCATGTTCCATAATAACACTCAGACCGCTCAGCATCCCACATCCAGATGTTATACTCACTTCATTAGTTCGGGGTCGTCCTTGTCATCTTTAGTGGGTGTAACTTTCATTCCGCTTTTCTTGGCACGAGGACAGCCTGACAGGCTATAAATTCAGAGTCGAAAAGGTAATTATTGTCATATGCGCTATTAAGATTCATCACATGACCAATCTCTAGGTAGGGAAACCACTTATACCCAGACATAGCACCCTATTGTATTAGCTGCTCGCAAATGCCTCAAACCCGTAACTCGTAAATCCTACATTTTTAAGTAGGATTTTAGAGGGCGTGATCATATGATCTAACAATATTTAAGCAAGCCCGTAATTAGCTTCTTAGACACAGCCAATAGTAAATGAGACCTCATCATGACATCAGTAACACATGGAAGCTACATGTAATCTGCGTTTGGAGGCTAATACATTAACGCTAATAAGTAATATTTGGCGATGGGGCTCGCAATCTAGCAATCTATAATATGCATTAGAGCATCTGTTTTAGTCCATATGGGTTTCATGATATGTATTAACCCCTTGAATCCCAGGATCAATATTACTCTATGCATATTTGTGAGTTTGAGACTGTTGTCAAATTAATTCTAATATCTTCCATGCCTTCCCATGCTTTTATAGTACAGTACTGTGTGTTTAATTGCTGTTACAGCTATGCTAAGTGTTTGAAAAAGCCCTTGTGAGTCGTCTTTAGTACTTGTGATATTTTTGACAGAAAAGTTATACTTTTTTCAGTTACGGGAGCCTAAAAAATATTGATTTTGTGTAACTTTAATCAGCACTAGTAATATTTGAGCTGTGCTAAAACCAAGTGAGTTCTAAGGCGTATTTGGCTGGCCCGTAGTGATTGTGGGCGGGTAACTCGTAATCGGATTGCGAGAAGCTAATAGAATATATGTCAATATTAAGACTGATTTTAAGTGTGTGTAACTTTGAGAATTGGGCAATAGAATAGGTCCCTTAAATGTCATCAACAAGCCACAAACAATGAGAAATCATAGTGACAAAATAAAGCCATGATTTAGAGAACCCTTTAAACTCGGACTTCAGGGAGGCAGTGACCCTCAACATTATACCTACAATATTTTTGTGTCTCTAATGTAAGCAGGTCCTAGCATATTTGACTTATCCAGACTATTGTTTGTGATTAATTACTCAGACATGCAGTGGTAGGTATGAGATATTCCTCCCACGTGCTGTTTAAGTATTTGTTTGCACATTGGCCAATCTGATAAAATCAGTTGAAGATCCTGCTTAGGATATATGATCTAAGAAGCTCACCTTCGATGAGAGGCATAATTTCCTGTAATGTGTCCCGAGCCATCACAACCTGGAGTAGGGCACCTGGAAACCCCAAAACAAATCTGAAGTTAGAGACGCTTCAGTGATAATGTCTGATGAGTTGGGGGTGGGACACATGGTCTATCTATCGATCTATATGGATATTTTAGCTTATCTACATGACATATCCAGTTTTTAGCATATTTCTGAGCACTAATATCGATAAAACTGATATATGTACTTTAGGATCTTCAAGGCTATCTTGAAGATTAAATATCTGAACTTTTGATGTAGATTGGAGCATAGGCAGAGTTGGTTGTCATCGGCCTTAAAATGTGTTTGTTCTTTTAATTAGAACTTTTCTTTAATAAATGCTCCAGTTGGGGTGTAGGTAATACTTTCCTATAGTGATATGTGCTCAGAATATTTGGATGATGGACACATTATTGTTTAAGGGGAATCTGCTACAGTATTTATATATATATATATATGCTTATAGTAGACATTATTTTATAAAAGCAAAATATAAAAAGCAAAACGTGCAGAATTAAAGGTTTTGGCCTTAAAAAAAGAACAAAATCTGCTTAGAGCTCTAGGGACTTTTTGACCGTGACAATTTTGACGTCAATTATAATATCTGTTTCTTCATCTTTGCACTTTTGGGGGATTTAATAATTGATCTGATCTCAGATGTCTCAGCAGATTTTGATAAGCAGGGGAGGAGAGAGGGGGAAGCAGGAGAGCAGCACGAGGAAAAGGAAAAGAATAGTCCAGCGCAGACATACTTGAGATCAGCAGTGTGGGCAGCCATGAGATTTCTGAGACTCTTGTCAGCAAGAGGACAACCAGAAAGGCTGAAAGAGAACAGATAGAAATCTGGATAAGCCAAAAAGAGGAGTGTGGGATAGCAACAAACTATAAAATAAAAGCTTGCAAGCCAGAGCAGGAGGAGGGAATGACGGAGGGTCTAACCTGCGGTGGGAGGCGTAGTTCCCAGTAATATGTCCACTTCCATCACAACCTGGGGTGGGACAGCTGTGTGAAGGAAACACTCAATGTTATTATTATGTACAAGAAATATTCTCAAACATTTATATTATACACAAAATAGGGTCTACTGGCACGAGGCCTTCTCCGTCAGTAATATAAATCATTATCAAGAAGACATCTGAAATAAAAACCAGATATTGCCACCAAGAAGTCTTCCCAACCATTGATATAATATAAGGAGCAGGAGAACATCAGCAAGAAGACTTCATAATCACTGAAGGCCAACAGAAAATGAATGGCCCTCATAAGAAATATTTCTGAGGTTGAAAAAAGACTTAGTCCATCAAGTTCACACTTTTTAGATCTTCTCTGATCTTGGTAATAGGTGGATTAATTGTTAATTGATCCAGATGAAGGCAAACATTAAAATCCATTGCAAATTGACTCATAAGTGGAAAAAATATCCTTCCTGACCCCAAATAGTGTCAATACGATTACTCACTGGATCAACACTCCTCCTTCTCTAGTTATCCAGGATATCCCTGAATGCCCCTTTTATTCAAATATATATATATATATATATTTTATTATTTATTGAATCCTCTGTCATAACCGACTTTAGTAGAGAATTCCACAGTTTACCTCCCTTACTGTGGAGAACTATTTTATTTCTTTAAGGCAAAAAATGTTTTTTTCGTTCAAACCCTCACCAGGAAGGCTTCTTAATCAATAATATTAATATGAACCATAATAAGGAAGACTCTTCAATGTAATAAATACTATAACATTCAGGAAAACTGGTCAATCACTAATATAACATAGGGTTCATCAGTAGTAAGTTGCCTCAATGATTACAACATTATGGACAACATTGACTCCTTAATAACGGAAGTGGCAGAAAGATAACCAATGTATTACCCTATAACTATAATTATGTTAACATTATCCCCCCTCTAACTCCCCAGTAGAGTATCACCTATTACCATAGGATCAGTACCATAAAATAGAGTGCCTACTTCAAGGAACAGTTTTGGCTCGGGTGTGGCTTTTCTGATTCTGACACAAACAAACCATTTCAGTCTTATTCTCTGTTATGGTACCCGTGATGCCAACATATACTTTTAAAACAATCACATACATACTCCATGTATACTGCATTGTGGCGGACTCTCACATGTGGTTGGGATTTCATGGCTTACACCAACATATTATGTACAGCATACCAAGACACAATGTGACTACTGTTGGAGAGTGTCAACTGGTGAATCTCAAACTTTGGCAATATTGGAGTATGTAGGTTTGGAAGAACTGCTCTAATATCTAATCAACTCATTTAGCCAATATAATGTATTCACAAACAGTAATTAGACGCCTGTGAAACAATAGTGACAATCCGAAGAGATCAGCATTATATTCACGCTTACATTCATACCTGTAGCGCTTACGGAATATGTTGGCGCGTTATAAATAAAAGATAATAAAATACAAGTACAACGTTTTCATTATTTCAACAATCTTTACTATACAATACATTCTAAAACTGACCTTAATGTAACTTTCCTATTTTGGGCATTTTTGTCATGTTTTATCTTATCTTTATCATTATAGAGTGCCATATTTTAACTCTTAAATTACTCTTTATACATGTTTTTGGTTTTGTATAAAAGTTTTCAGTAGGTAACTTAATTTTTTCTTCATCAATATAATTGTGATATAAAATGTACATTTCAGTTACTTCTCAGAAGTAAATAAACAAATTGTCTGCTTCGGGAATCTTTCCGTCTTCCTCAAGTCGGGACCTAAGACCATGGCCAAAGGAAGGGGCTTTACCCGAGCAGTGTCTCATACTGCTCTGGTGCAAGTAGTAGTGACATGCTGAGTTTCTGAGCATCATGAGACACTGATAGTATAAAGCATTACGAGAGGGCGTTGGTCACATGACACATGGCAGCCTACATGAGAGAAAACCGAAAGACAGTGGGAGGTTCCAGAAGCTGAAAATCTATTACTCTGCTGGCTTCTTAGAAGTACGTAAAGTGGAAATATTATATCACAATCACCTTGAGGAAAAATTAGACGAAGTTACCCAGTTTTCAAAACAAAATGAATAGTAAAAAGGTAAATAAATACTTAAGATGCATAATAATACTAGTCATTGCTACTTTCTATGGCAAGTCTCGCTCTGTAAAAGCAACTAATTACAATGTTACAGGAGCACTAGTGACCAATACATTTTTTGGGAATATATCACCACTCCAAGAGAACCAACAAAAGTAATTGTGTTGTAGCAGTTGATGTAAAACATTTGCATATGGAGATTTTACAAACAATTGCACTGATTTGTAAATGTATAAATGATGCAATAGATTACATCATCCGGCAAAATCATTTGCAAGGCTTTAACATCAGTGGATCTCTCGCAGTACCAATATATAACCCCAGTTATTTGCAATTACGTTCCTGTCTTCATATTTGGTACAGAACTTACTCATTCAGGAGGGTTCCTGCCTTTTTTCCTCCATCGCCCCCTTTTGGACTTGCGCACCCCCCATCGCGTACTGGCCGAATATCCCGTTGTGCAGCAAAAAATCTAGGAGAATATCGGTTTCATGTAAGTCCAACGGGAGAAGAGTGTTCTGCCAGACTGAATGCAGGGGGTACGTCTGGGCAAAATGGGGACCCATCACATGTTCTTATATTCTTATAGTAAGGGGAAAAATAAATTGAGTCACTCAGTGCAGTGACAGAGCTAAACTGCTCCGGGCTGTAAAATGGGGACGGAGCAGCTTGTCATCCCAATTTTGCAGCTCGGGGACATTTAGCTGTGTAACTTTTAAGTGTGCTCCATAGTTCACAACATTGCAAAAAAGGAGAAATTTCACAATGGCTATTTGTATATATATATATATGTCTCAGCAATCGGTCGCAACTACCAATATCCTATGGGCCTCATTCAATTGCGATTTGGGCAATTGAATAGGGCCCTATATAAGCACAGAGCATATTTTTTCTACAGAAGTTTTTAATTAGTGAAGACCTTGCTGTTGGATGGAAGTTCACTAACTAAAAACTTCTGTAACAAAAATATGCTGTGTGCTTAGAGCCCTATTCAGTTGGTCAAATCGCAATGGAATGAGGCCCTATGTGTGTAAATGGCTACTAACGTTAGATAAGTCAAGTCATCCACTTACCTGCTTCCAAACAACAGTATAATACTTGATACATGTGACTATCAAGTTCAATGTTATCACATGATAATATTACATGGGTCTCATGGTTAAACTGAGCTACGGTCACATATATTCAATGGCTACCTTTATTATATCTCGAAACACAATTGGTGAAGATAAGACGTTGAGCTTTATGGCACTTTACTTACGTCAGAAGTTCCTTCTTGTTGTCTTTGGGGAGAAACTTCAGTTTGAAATTGGTTAGTGTGACATCTCCTGGGTATTTCCTATCCTCAAAGTTGTCCTCCTGCATCTCCTGGTCATCTGCTTCCGAGGAGGCAAAAGAAGCCATTGCAGGTTCCGACTTGAAAGGAAAACAGGGACGCAGCAAGTGTAAGAAGTTAATTTTACAGCTATATAGAGATATATAGAGATTACTGAGACTTCTTTAAGTTCAATTTATACACTGCAAACAGACTAATGTGTTGGTAACTCATAGATATACGTTATTGTGAAATGGTGACAGAGATGTGGTCAAACATCACATATAATAGTTGTCCATTCTTTGCAGAAGCAGTTCCTCTACCACCTACCTCTTCTGGCTCCTCTTCACGTTGGCGATTTGGCTTGGTGTAGTCAATGGGTCCATCCCAATCATCTTGCCTGGAAGTCTGGCTGGACTGGGGCGAGGTCATTGTGCTGCTAGTGGCACTGGTGCAATTTTGGCGTTGGGACGGGTCAGGGGACTTCATGCTGGGACTGCTACTGCAGCTACTACTGCTGGGGAATGTGTTCTCTCGTTTCCTGTGCTTGTTCATGCTTAAATCCAGGGTACCATTTTCATCTACTTCAATGTCCATGGACTGCGAACAGAGATGAGGAGACTTTTTTACCAATTATTTTATTATTATTATTATTTTTTACCATCCGTGATCTCAACACTCACAGATCGTACACCATTTCTCAGAACGTACTAAGATAATTATTTATCAGGTCCAGCTTGCTGTACAATGGGGGGCAATTGATAGCAACGTTCACAAGTGCAAGAAAAATGGCACTTGTTTGTGAAGTATGTAGCTCAGTAACCCCCCACCCCCCCCAAAAAAAAACAATTTGGGGAAATTATATATTCTATTTTGTCTTTGTTGCATCACTTCCTGAGAGCTGGGTTATCATTTTGTGGTTTTTTTAGGGTAGTTTTTGATGTCTAGAGGATTAGTTAGGATCTGACTTAAATTTACATCACTTCCCTCCCCCCTCACTTGCCAATAATCAAGAAGCTTGCATCAATAGTACAAGCTCTGATTTCCAGAAATGTTAACACTTTTTTACACTTGCTCTTAGTCAGACTCACTGTAAAGAGTCCTTTAAAGGTATATATAAGCTTTCTTAGTTTCAAATTTGGTAAGAAACAGGCACTGGTTATCAGAAAAATATGCATCAAATAGATAACTTCAGTGTATTTACAAAGTTATAGGCAGGAAAGTAAATTCCAGCTTTGCACACCCACAGGAAGCTTACATAACCAAGTATGCATAGGAAATGCAGCTAGTTATGGAGTTTGACCTTTCAAAGGAAGTGCTTGCTGCAGGGTGGAATCACATGGTTGGGTGGGGTCTGAGCATACAACTGAATTTGAGAATATAGAGAGAAAGAGACTACATATCACAGTCTGCTTTGCAACACATGAGCCCAGAGTATGATACAAATGTATCTGCTTTATCCTGATTGGCCAAAATGAATTATGAATGTTATGCTGGGATTTTCAAGGGTGTCAACTAACAAAAGCTGCTGCTTGCAAACAGAAATGATTTAGCAAACGTCAGGGTGAGTTTGTAAATGTTTATTTTGGTATTTTTTCATGCAAATTTTTTTTGCATACATAATGATTCTCCTCAGATGCATTAATAATCCAGGAAACTTATATATGCCTTTAATGATTCAAAGGAATATAGGAGGAAGCATCATGCAACAAAAAAAGTCCAAGACAAAGATATGCTCTGAAGTAAAGAAATCAAGTGAGCAAGTGCTACTCAACAAAATGGTGGATACATACATACATTAATTAATTAGTGGAAGGACCTTAAATCATAATGAAGCTCAAATAAGGCTTGGAATACTTAAGGATAAATTGTAAATATGAAATAGAGTGAATTGGCCACATGGTTTTTATTTATATGTTCCCTGACCAAGAAATGATATATATAAATAATTGTATAGAAGAGTTAATTATACCCTATCTATTGACTGGCCAATATTTAGCGCTGTGTTAGTACCAGTAAGCGCACACTCACTTTGCTGGAGAGATCCTGCTGCTTGGTGCTTAGATTCTCTGGCATCTCCCAACAACGTGTGGAGAGATTCAAGATGGCGGTGGCAGCCATGTGAGCCGCTTCTGCATCATGTGTGTAGTCAAAGCCGGAGGATGAGGAGGAAGTGCTTTTACCATAACTACCAGATGGGCTGTGACTGGGGGAAGAGGCCTTTGGAAATGGTTTGGCTGCAATATATAAAAAAAAAAAATTCATGAACCCTCTCTTTAAATACAATTTATTTGTTGCAATCCAGGATCTTCCACCATTTATTACCCAGCTAACCAACTCAATCAATGCATAATAAAGTGCACCACCAGATCCCGCATGAAAGAATTCTTTAAGGAAACCCTCTGGGAAATATGAGCAGTAGAAAGCTTCATCTCCAATTTGTCACTGGCTCCTCTATGACGTTTTGCATTTAATAAATATTTCCAGCTCGAATGGATTTTTCAATCAGTAAATTAGTGGGAGAAGAAGACAAAAAAAAAAAAAATGATTGCAAGTTTTATCCGAGTTGCTTTGCAGGAATTCATTTTGTCAGTACAATTACCCAGAGATATTCTTTCCTAATATTGCAAATGAAGCAATACTATTCAGCAGGCATTTCTTTTTTGCTGAGAAACAAATTACTTTCTCATCAGCCCTAACCCAGGCTGGCAGCGCCACTTGCACATTTGGCCCCAGGCCAATAGCATCATTTTATCCTGGGCCGGTTTAAATCCGTAATAAAGGAGTATTTCCCTATTGCTCTGCAATAACCTGAGTTCTCCGAGGCAATAGCAGCTGGGTTTGGGATTACCAAAGGATCTCGGAAAATGAGGATTAGTACAGAGAAGAAAGCCCACGCAAGGCTGAGGAGATCTAAGAACAGTTTGCTTTAAAACTTCCTTTTGCATTTACAGTGTTTTGTTTTAAGAAGGGTTTAATATGCATTAGGTAAAGTAGTTTTATTTGCATCAATGACTTCATCCATAATGACTAGGTGTGTCACTATTGTTGTTGTTCTCTCTCGATAAGTAATGCCCGATTTTCTGTGACCCTATGGAAGGGTACATCTGGTGTCTGGATGTGCTAATCCATAAGGTTTTCATGGCAAAGATACACAAGTGGGTTGTCAGTTCCTTCTCCAGTGGACTGCAATGTGTCTAACCTCTCTGCTATGACCTGCCCATCTTGGGTGACCCTACATGGTATAGCCCTATCTCCTTTATATCCTTTTCCCATTCCTCCTTTTCATACATTCCTGAGCTTTTACTTCTTAGCTCATATCAATATCTTTGTATTGCTTTATATTTCATTCGTTGTTGTTGTTCATGCCCGACTCTCCGTGACCATATGTACGCCAAGCACATCTATATTTCTGGTTGTGCTTATCCATATGGTTTTCTTGGCAAAGATCCTGGAGTGGTTGCCAATTACTTCTTCAGTGGATTGTGATTTGTCTGATTTCTCTGCCATGACCTGCCTATCTTGGGTGACCCTACATGGTATAGCTCACAGCTTCCTCGACATACACAAGCCCCTTCACCATGACAAGGTAGCGATCCAGATCGTTCCTTACCACCTCTTTATGTTTTACTCTTTCTTTTTTCTCTCTTACCTCGATGCCTTTTCTCCTTTATTTTGTTTTTCTTCTCTCTTCTATCTCTTTCTTTCCTTCCACCTTTTACATCCCTCTTTCATTGGATAGCTCTTATTCATCTGTCTATCCCCCATACGGTTTTGTAGTAACATCTACTTGTGGATGGTGGGCAGTCTCCTGTTTGACACCTACCCCTGTCCCTGTAATTTTAGAGCTCCTTCAACACCCCTACATAAATCCCAATATACAGAACTTAGAATAACATATTATTTATAAATAAACATACAGATGACATTACCGAAATCAATGGAGGGTTTAAAAGAGTAATATATATAACATTGTGATCCTTCTACTTACATTTAAAGGCTTTGGGTGAGGTTTCGCTTGTCTGAATCTTTGGGGCAAGCAAGCGTTTGCCAAAAACCTGAGCATCAAAACTTGCATAATCAAAGGTAACCTTGGAGTACTTCTCCAGTTCCTTTGCCAGGTTTGCCCTGGGTGTTGCAGGAACCATGTTGGGTCTATAGCTGCCATATTGGGGGATCTCAAGTTGTTTTACAAAGCACATGGGCCTGTGAGACAAAGAGCAAAGAGAGACAATGGTGTTAGTAAGAGATAGGTCAGTATTTGCCAAATGCTTCTTCCAGGTTCAGAAGACTTTACATCCTATTTGACTGGTCATATACTGTAGCCATCATGAAGAACTGGGCATGTTATGGATCTCCTCCCTCATCCACGCACTCACCTGAGTATTCTGTCTGAGTTTGAGCTGCTTTTTGAGAGATCCCCAGGCTGTTGCTGTTTTTCGTGGGATCTGGCCAACTTTTCCGCAGCAGCAATTGGACATCCAGATAAACTACAACCAACAAAATAACTGTGAGCATCAAAACAAAACCCAAAACTCCAGTGTCGTGATGTGAACCAGATAAACAATAAGAAGAACCTTCTCCCGACTTGCCAAGATAATCACTTATTGGCGAGCACAACTATCATCACTCCTTGGGTACCCCAAGAAGAGCTGCTCAACTATAATAATGCGTAAAGGACCCATATTTCCTGTCTTGCATAGCTGCTATTGATAGTTAATTACACACTTTACAAGCATTTAGTCAGTGGTCCTTTATGATGCCCCAAAATAACACTTATTTATTACATGGGTAATAATTAATACCATACCCAAACATATACTTTTCATCAAATTTGGAATTGATCAGTCCAATGTCAATACGCCCAATTATTATTAACACTACGGCACATATCTGGTCTATTAAAATGGAACACGTGCCATATGGTCCTTGGTCAACTAAATTCATGTTACAAACCCCTGAGCTTTTCTTCTCACATTTGTATTAAAAAATAGAACTACTTATTACGTTTTAATAAAATGTTCAAACTCATATCAATATTTCAGATGGGTAAACAATATAAAGGAGCCCTGAAAAGACATGATGGGGCCCTAATACTATAAAGGACATCTGGTGGGGGGCTACCAATTATTTGGGCTTGACTGCTTTGTTTATACCCTTTATGGGGATTTGCTTCTTCATGGCCAAAAACATATTTCAGAGTCCGTTAGATATTTGCAATATAAGCACCCAAAGTTGTTTTACTTTTATTTACACCACGGCAACCTAAAGACGCATCTCCAAATGAATGTCATACAACAGACGCGAATATGCTCATATATACCATATGCTATTATGCTGCACCCATTGTCATGCCCCTTACTGTATGTACATGTACAGACACGGTACCTTCTGTGTGTATTCCGGTTGCTGTTCACGTGACCCTGTCCTGTGCAGCCGGGGGTTGGACACTTCAGTACATTCTCGTGCATGGCCAAGACTTCATAGAAGAAATGAATCACAGTCATATAAAGATGTTACCCTCAGTCCCTAGCAATATATTCCTACACCCTCACGCAGGGCATCTATTTTCACTCACATGTTATTCTATGGAACTGAACTTTTTGGAAAAATAGTATAAGAAATAATCAGGGTTATTCCCATATCCTAGGCAGTAACTCCCACAACAGGTTCTAGCCATATCAATTCTCTCCTATCTGATATACCCTCTGAGAAGTAAAAGCAGTCATCAGAAAATGCCCACTTGGGCACAATGCCAGGTCCCACGAGATATTAAATCTGCCGTATCATGACGTTGGTATCATGTGTACTTACTCTCTGGAGGGATCCTGTCCTTGTGAGGGCATCCTGAGAGACTCCTGTGATGTGGGTACAGCCCTGTAACATGTCCTGTCCCGTCACATCCAGGTGTGGGACACTTAATTTCTCGCTTTTCAGGTCTTGCTGCATCTGAGAAAAGGAAGTAAGAACGTGTAATGGCAGTAATACATTTCAAGAATTAAACAAGCATACCAATATATATCATATATATCATTCTCAAGGTGACCAAAATCCTTAGAGAGATTTGTCATACATGGTATATTAGATTATTGTAGTTCATTTATAACGCGCCGACATATTCCGTAGCGCAGCACATACGCTAGGAATCCAATGTCCATGGTACATGGATAGAAACTCACAGACTTACAATCTAAGGTATATCTGTATGGTTAATTATAGCATTAGTTACAATAAGCTAACCTGAAAACCTTGTATAAAAAATAACACATTTTATTAATATGATAAATAACTAAAAGTTATAATCTATGACAAAATTACATTTGATCTCTTCCTGCTTCATGTCCTCATTTTACGCTAAATTTATTACAATTAATATTTTCTATGTGTATTAAATAGAGGCAGCCTTATTAAATTGCGATTTGGCCAATTGAATAGGCCTCTATATAAGCACAGAGCATTTTTTTTTTAAAGTAGTTTTTAGTTAGTGAAGACCTTGCTTTTGGATAGAAGATCACTAACTAAAGACTTCTGTAAAAAAATATTCTCTGTGCTTATATAGAGCCCTATTCAATTGGCCGAATTGCAATTTAATAAGGCTGCAAATATTTACAACATATTTGATGTATATAATGAGGATTATATGTTTTTTTTACTTTCTGAATACATTTTGCACTTTATAATATCTAATTCTTCAAGACATCAGTGGATCTTCAAAAGTCCTTTAAGTTTTTCTTTCCATATTACGCAAAAAAAATATCTGTAAAGCCTGTTTCTTCTTATTAGAAACCATTCTCATTCCTTGATGTCACCAGCTTGGTGTTTTTCTACCATCAATGACTAAAAGTGATGCACAATTTCATATCCAGCTAAATATGACACCAGAAATCAATGTCAGGGATCGTTTCCAATTCCACGTGTGAACCAATAGCGGTGCAGAGATTATTTTACAGTTTTCACCCGAGATTGGCCGGAAATGCTGCTGAAGGAGACTTATATGTCCTAGTAATATTGTAATGGCTAAGGAAAGGATGCGTTGCAAAGGTGGACATATAAGTGCACAAATAAGTGTAACAATATCATAAATATATTAAAGAAGCTTAAATTATTTGCAATCTTCTAAACATTAGAAATAATCATTTTGTAAGAAATAGTTTTCACTTTATACAAATTTTCGCTATATTTTGTGCTTTGGAGCCAGTAATGTCTATGGTGAGGAGATGTACTCTATGCAGGTAGATTGTCAAGCTTGGTCTATTCGAGGACATACTCACCATAAAATGATTTTCTAATAGTGTCCATTGATCTTCCTTGCTTGTCATCTACTTGTAAATTCTTAATGTTTTCTGCTGGTACTCGGCTTGGCTCCCGCACAGCTTTCACTTGCTCGGCTTTAAGAGCAATGGCTTGCTCTAAAAGCCCCAGGTTGCCTCGGGTCATCATGTCATACATCTCAAACTCATCTGTCACGGCTGATTTCTGAGAATGGCTGTCATCATCTTTATCGTCATCCGATCTGACCTCCACAACCACCGAATATTCAGGTTTTGGACTGAATTGTCCTTCACAGTGGATTTTTGGTGAACCCTGAGGAGCACCACCCATTTCTTGGCTGATCATCCCAGAAGAATGGTCTTCTTCTTCCTCTTCATCCTCATCAAGATCATCATCTTCATCTTCTTCATCAATATCATCATCATCCTCTTCATCTTCCTCTTCAATGTCCAAATCTTTCTGTAGCTTGCAGGCATCATCACAGTTTACTTCATCTCTTTGTTCAAGACAGGACTCACTGCTGGGCTCACTGGTTACCTCAATAACTTCTTCTGCGTCTTCAGTCTGAATGATGAGCTCTTTATCACACACCTCTTCTACGACAGATTCCTCCACCTCCTCTTGTACTATCTGTAACACACCAGAACTAGGCTTGGGAGTCTCCAGCTCACTTTCTGTCAAGTGGCCTTCTGACACAAGTGCTTCCTTGGCTATTTGACCCAGGTTTAGTAGGGAGTTGGCAATGATTTCTTGATAGCTGCTGTAATTGGCTTTTCCAGAGGGATTTGTTTCATTGTTAGATGTCTGCTCTTCGAATGCTGCTTTCTCTGGGCTTTCAGCTAAAACAGAGAACAACAAAAGGTTATCTTTATCCTGCCAGTAATTACTCCTTGGAATGAATGGATCTTGTAATTAGGTTGCTAGAAACTCTGCTGGAACAAAACCCTCATTAAGAACGTCACAGTCTACTAGAAACGAGGCACTTTCTCAGGTATCCAGCAGGTTATAACTCTACTCTATATGGATATATTCACACTTCAGAAGAAAAAAAAACTTACTACAATATGTAAACAAGCTTAAACATTGCTGGGATGTGTCTAGTTTAAGGTGATTTATAGTAATGGTAGTACTGGTACAGAATTAGATCTAGATCTCAAGCTTAAGCTCAAGATCAACCACTAGGAGGGCAGAGATTATGGAAATCCCACAACTAGGCCATGGTTTATGGCAGCTGTGTTCAAAATTTGTTGTGAAATTTTAACCCCACCACTGATCCTTCAGCCCAGAATAGCCAACCTAGTATGATGCCATGGTGCATCTAATACTGATTATTTCACCATACTTTGATGCTTAGTTGGTTTTTTCAATGAAACCTCTACTGATACAATTTAAATAGACCGGAAAAATTGTGAAGAACTTTAGTGATGATTAGGAAACTATTAGAACGTCCTTATAAATATATAGTGGTTTATGTGTCCAGAGATATCTTTGCTTGAACATGACTGTGAAGCTGAACGTACCAACCAAGCAAACCAAACTTTGCCGATAGCAAGACAATGCTCATCGAGGTGGAGCACATAGTCATGGCTTATAAAACCTATGATCTACTTTGTACAGCTCTGTATGCACATAATCAGTGTTTACATTTTCCTGAAGAACATGGAGCTCCTTCTGCTGGCTCTTGGCTGGTAACGTCTTTGGGTTCCGCAGTTTCAGACTCCTCCTCAGTCTCCTCCAGTGACCCGTCGGAGTCCTCAGTACCAGACTCCTCTTCTTTCAGCTCAGTTTCCTCGCTGCCATCACTGTCAACATTGTATCCCTCATCTAGAGCAAGCTTTAGTGGGTGCGACTTTCTTTTGGATGGGGGTAGTTCCGTCTCATTGTCCTGCAGCTTTCTTTTCCTTGCCAATGGGCAACTATGTAAACTGTTTGGAAGATTATTCACACTTTAAGTTTGGATAAACTAAACAAACAACAGAAGATATATATATATATATATATATATATATTGATACAAAACTCTTTTATTTATTATAACATTCCCATGTTGACTGTGATCATAATTTTCTTTATACCTTAGCAATGGTAACTGCAACTTTATTTAGGTTTAAGTATTGTATCTACTGATATATTCTTATTAAAAACCATTTTATTCTTTAAAATTGTCCATTTGATCTAACCCTTTGAAGAATTGCAGTCCAACTCTTTGTAAATGTACCACTTTCCCTTTATAACCCAAATTTACCTTCTATGTCTTGCATACTTTCCACTTATGTGTCCTGAGCCGTTACATCCTGGGGTGGGGCAGCTTAAGAAAATAAAAAATAAGAGAGATATTACTTGTGGCTTCAGTTGATGAGCCATACAACAACAAGGGACCAAAATCCCAACCTGCAACTAGCTCATGGCCTGGAGTTATAGACCTTGAGTTCTTATTGGTTCGCACTTCACATTAATTCATGGTTTCCCCTCATCTAATGTTATGGTTTTATGACTGATAGACCAAATTAATAATAATAGAGGTCTAAATATGTCTTCTTCAAGAGGCTGTTGGGTAGGAGAAGTTTCTTGTGGTTGTGGTATATCATTATGACATTTTTGTTCACTTGGTTCTCCAATAACTCATCCCCAACTTGCTTTTTTTCTGGTATCGGTACTGCTTTTATACTTTATATTTCCATAGTCTCACAAGCCAAATGTTTCAAGACGTTATTGAAAGTCTTGAAAATGGAAGACTGTAGTGTGAACCAAGAATGGGACACCAGTGTATTAATTAACTAGTAATTGTCAGTCACCCCCACTCTATGTATTTGGTGTCCTGGACTCTATTTTAGCATTATTCTTGACACAACCAACTCCCAAAGCTGAATTAGTTGATTAATCAGCCAGTTAATCATCCAATTAGCTGGCATTTGCATTGGCGGCTGAGGACACACATCAGTGACCTGTGAATTTGTCACTGGCGGTAGAGATCTCTACCAAGAGCATGAATGACAATTAAATGAAAGTTTATGATATGTTTGTAGATTAATGTAGATTATACTAGGAGGAGGCATTTAGCAATTCAGCAAACTAAAAGTGAAAGAAGTGACTATGCTATAAAGCTGGAAGGCATACTATATAATAAAGGGTGTGGATTCATGGAATAACTTCCCAATTAAGAGAACTTTAGATATACCTATGTACCTATGCCCTGATGGTTTATGGGTCGTCGGTTACATTGTACCATTTTTGTTGAAAGAATCATCACAATTTACACAATGTACTTCCAAATCAGATTTATCATGAAACACAAAAGAGTGATCACTATCGATATTTAGTGCGCGGTTACATTTACAAAGTTGCAGTGACCACAGCTAAGTTCTAAAGTAAATTCCACCAAATATTGGGGTACTATCACTATTGGCTACTATATAATAAGAGAGAGTGGTGGGAATATCATTAAATCAGCATTGTTAAATTAAAAAAATGACCAACGTTTACACCCTGTGGTCAAATGGCTTCCACTCATTAGATGGCGATCGCATTGTGCTATATAGAGAGCATAATGGAGCTTCCCAATAGAGGTTTGACAGATATCTCCTTGTTGGGGACTTTCTTACCTTACTTCCTGTCCTATGAGCTCCACTGGAACCACTATGGAGAAACCAACATATGTGTCAGCAATGATTAGAGATCCAACTGGTATCACATGTATTGATGCTAGCCATGAACATGCAATTCTAGATATAACTGAGTCATGGTGTCACAATGCTATCAGAATTATTACATTTATTTATAGAGTGCGGATACGTTCCAGGTCCCTAATGAGAACAGAACAACATGAAAAAAGTGATCGTTACAATTATGATGTAACAAATAGCATATGATATGGGGGTGGTTGGTGGGCCTGATCTGGTTGGCAGAAGAGAGTGACGTGGCATGGATAACACCTAACAATATATGGGACCAGTTGCGTTACTCATAGGGAGATTGGCAAATTTGAAGGGGGGCAGATTAGTCAAACTGGTCTTATTTAGGCACACGTATTTTATTAGTCATAATCTAAGCCAACAGTTTAATATTATATATAGTTTAATGCCTGCTGTTCTAAACAGCACAAGTCTTGCCCATGTCGCTACTTACAGTATTGTGCCCGTGCTTCTCGTTCTCATAGCTCATCCGAGCTTTCCTAACCACTGTGCCTCTAGCGGAGATCCCTAGAGATCCCGCTCACATCACGCCCTGCACTCTACACATGAATGCTTGTAAGTAATTAAGAGCTTTCAAAAGTTCAGAATGAATTAATCACACAAGTCTTGCTTATTACAGCACTTGGGTTTTGTGAATGGATGTGATGGCGTGCAGCTTCCATTAGCAGCATGCGGCTCTGGATTATGGCTAGGCATGACCTGTGGCCAGGTACACACGTGGACCCGACACACTTACCTCTGATTGTTTTGGATCGTGTGCGTGTTCCTTTGTTGTCATTTTCTACATTCATCTGAAATTACGAAAATCACTCTTATTAATCTGTCTAATACTACAACCATTCCTGATACACCTCCTCCCCATCATCATATTGAAATATCAGTCCAATACATTTGTATCTACAGTATTTGTACATAAGAACTAAGATTTCAGGACCATTTCTTTATTTATATGTTAATAAAAGAGGTCACATTTGGAGGGACAAGCTGATTTAGTAGGGCATACACGTCTGGTCTATGGGCAATGCTAATCTTGGGAAGGTCTTGCAGATCTAATCTGGGGGTCAAGCTGGTCTGAATGGAAAGTGATTGTTAATATCTACTTTTTTTTACCCAATCTACTAGAGTTTAATGTATAATTTGCAATATGTTTCCAGATTTATATCTTGAATGGTTTTCATGTAAATTTCAGGAACACGGGTGAGTTTGTTGACCCTGAATTGAGTTCAGCAACTATATTGAGATCTAGTGTTAGGTCATAAAATGGATGAATTTTTGTTATTGCAATAAAGCCATGGATGTAGGAGCCAAAGAAAGTCTGGGGGGATCCCGCATATAGTATAAAAATACCATTCATCTGCTTCTCTACTCAAACACACATATTGAAAAATCTGGGAGGGATATGTCCCCACCGTTCCCCGTCCCCCCCAGTTCCCACACCCATGGTCACAGAATATTCCTTATAAATTCCATGATCCTTCTTAGCTCTTTCCAGTTAACCCTCCGAACTGGGTCGTCTTACCCTCCAAGCTTTCTCTAGTAACTGTCCTGAGACCTTTCTGGTACAGACCGCTCCCCTATTACCCAATGACTGCTCCCCTATTACCCAATGACTGCTCCCCTGTTACCCAATGACTGCTCCCCTATTACCCAATGACTGCTCCCCTGTTACCCAATGACTGCTCCCCTATTACCCAATGACTGCTCACCTGTTACCCAATGACTGCTCCCCTGTTACCCAATGACTGCTCCCCTATTACCCAATGACTGCTCACCTGTTACCCAATGACCGCTCCCTTGTTACCCAATGACTGCTCCCCTATTACCCAATCACTGCTCCCCTGTTACCCAATGACTGCTCACCTATTACCCAATCACCGCTCCCCTGTTACCCAATGACCGCTCCCCTATTACCCAATGACTGCTCCCCTATTACCCAATGACTGCTCCCCTGTTACCCAATGGCTGCTCCCCTATTACCCAATGACTGCTCCCCTGTTACCCAATGACTGCTCCCCTGTTACCCAATGACTGCTCCCCTATTACCCAATGGCTGCTCCCCTATTACCCAATGACTGCTCCCCTGTTACCCAATGACTGCTCCCCTATTACCCAATGACCGCTCTCCTGCTACCCAATCACCGCTCCCCTGTTACCCAATGACTGCTCCCCTATTACCCAATGGCTGCTCCCATATTACCCAATGGCTGCTCCCCTATTACCCAATGCCTGCTCCCCTGTTACCCAATGACTGCTCCCCTGTTACCCAATGACTGCTCCCCTATTACCCAATGGCTGTTCCTCTATTACCCAATGGCTGCTCCCCTATTACCCAATAACTGCTCCCCTGTTACCCAATGACTGCTCCCCTATTACCCAATGGCTGCTCCCATATTACCCAATGGCTGCTCCCCTATTACCCAATGCCTGCTCCCCTGTTACCCAATGACTGCTCCCCTGTTACCCAATGACTGCTCCCCTGTTACCCAATGGCTGCTCCCCTATTATCCAATGGCTGCTCCCCTATTACCCAATAACTGCTCCCCTTTTACCCCTCCCTGTTGCCCATCTGAGCTCTCCCGTCACCCCTCTAAGTTCTCTCCTTTTAGTTCCTCACATGATGGTGTGCAGATATTAATCCCAGATGTGTGTGCGATCTGCAAGGGTATTAACCGATGAGCGCTATTCTCCATGGGAGGGCCTTCCCTGCTGCTCGGTTTATATATCCCTGACAGTGAGGCCATTGTTAGCGACATTCAAAACAGAATTAAACAGCAGTCACTTCCTCCTCGGCTGACACAAAGGATTCCTCTTCATCGCTCCCCTCGCAGTAACCGATCTGTAGCAGGACTCACACTAAACACACCCTGACGCTTAGATGTATTATAACATGGTGATAGATCTCTATACTGCCTTGTCACATTAAACCCACCCAAAAGTGAGTTCCGATGCTGAAGAAAACAGGGTTATTATTAACATGAATTCATAATCCAACACGTCTTTTATCTTTTCTTGTATTTTATGTTAGAATTGTAGGGTTCCCACCATATATGAATGGGCATGCCCAATTCCTTACATCCTGCTAGTATGTCCTGTACTCACTTATTATGAGTGGGATTCTGTAACAAAATAACATTATTTTATTCATTTTTTTAGTCTGCTCTGGTGTTCTGATCCTATATTGTTTGCTATTTTTCATTTCTATTTCTCTATTTATAATGGAGTTCCATTTGTGTGTATATGTTAATGCACTATTTGCATTTAGATTGTTAAGTATGTTATATAGCTGCAATATAGCGCCAGGACAATCCCTACAATGGAAACATTGGCTTTCAAACGTAGAGCCTCATTCAATTAAAAGCTCGCAATTGCGTCCAAACTGGACTTTTGGCTGCGGGTCACATTTTTTCTAAACATTTAGATGTACTCAATTGTCTCTAACTCACAACTGCCCTCTCACAGCCTCCACATGCAAACCATGCACTCGTAAGTAGGATTTCAGGGGGCGTGATCATATGATGACAATATATAAGCAAGCCCGTAATTTACTTCTTAGACACAGCCAATAGTAAATGAGACCGTCATCATGACATCAGTAAAACATGGAGTTTATACTACAATCAATTAGTATTTAGAAGTACGATTTGCAATCAGACTCGCAATCCAGCAATGTAGAAATCAATAAAAATCATTAAAGCAACTGTTCTAGTTCATGCGGGTTCCATTATATGTATTATTATATGAAATACCCTTTTCTTGCCATCTTAAAAGTGGGATAATTCTCATCTCTGGGCCAAAATCTTTATTTTGAGCTATGGGAATTAAGGCATATTGTGATGGTGGCAGTTTATATTTATCCCATAAGTATAGGTTATGATTTATTGGAATATATATTTTTCATGCTGTTTGGCCTTTTAGATGCACTTAACCATGCAATGTTCTTAACTTCCTTTGGAAAGCATAAATCTTGTTCTATTTTTATCTATGATAATCGTGGTTTAGAGGAGCGCCATTGCATCAGTTCTATAAATCTTGCCGTTAAAAAATAGTCTTGGATATTTCAGGCCGATGGTCCACCCAGAGTTTTATGTCTTAAGTGCCTTCTGAATAATTCTGGCTACCTTCTAGTTACATATTTTACAATTTGTAAAAACATTTTGCACTTTATCAAGTCAAAGGTCATGTTATAAATTATACTCCAATTGTCCTTGTTGAGTTGTGTTTGCGGTTTTACAGTTTTTATTTTGTTTTTGGGTATGGCAAGCTTTTATAGTCTGCTCTAATAACATTAAATTCACAAATCTTCGAGGGGACGCCTATTGATGGAAGAACATGGATGTGCCAAACATTTATCACGGAGCGGAAAATATCTTCTCTCTTATACAAGTGCACAAAGTTTGTGCATATGTATATATATATATATATATATATATACTATTTTGGCCTAGCCTCCCTATAACGCCTCTTTTTTGGGCCAATTCTCCCTCTGACTTCCCTAAATCTCCCTATATTGAGCTCAATCTCTCCATAACTCCCCCAAATCTCGCTTTGTTTAGCTCACTTCTCCCTCTTGCCCTACATATGCCAATAATGGAGTCCGTCACCCACCTCGCTCTCCCAATTTAAGAGTTGGTCTCTCTAATAGTTCTCACTTCCTAGAATCCACTTCTTTTGGGGTTAATCCCCTTGTACCATGCTGTTTCTTACCTTGGACTCCCTGCTGTTTAATCTTTTTGTAGTCTGGCAGCTGTTGATCTTCTCCCCGCGGGTCCACCTTTGGTTTAGCAGCTCACCCCGGAACTCATTTTCTATGGATAAGAAGAAGGGAACATATTTAAATAAAGAACAAAGTAAGGCTAAACCTAGGTGCAATTGTGTGTTCACTCTTGACCTTCTCCAACCCCTCTCTGTACCATTTCCCAGGCTATCTTTGTTCGCTCTCCCTGATCATCTATGATCTCCTCTAGACTATTTCCCATACCATGTATGTGCCATCTACTTCCTCTATCAAACAATAGTAACCCCAAAGGAATCAAAGTCAGGCGTCATTTATCCTAAGATATAACACGGTCAGAGGGATTACGGAGTCCACCAAACGTCAGCAGTTCCACCTCTTTTTTTCTTGACAAAATGCAACAAAATGGCTCAAAATGAAGTACAAATAAAGATTAGTGTTAAGGGTGAGTCACTCGCTAAAGATCTATAAATATGAACCGTTTGTTTCACTTGACACAAGGAGTTATTTATGGAGTGTAGAAGGGCTGACACATGCAGTGATGTGACACATGGTTCCTGCCAATGGGCAGAGTATGAGACGCAAGAGTTTGCCGGCTTGTTTACCCATAATACCTGCAGCTTACAGTTATAGGGAAGCTGGAGATTGGTCCCATTAGATTCCCATCCCTTTTGGAGTAATGAATCTAGCCCGCAGTTACATTTTCATCCAAACAATCCCCCTCTCGTTAGTCACCGCCATGTTTCTCTCTCGATCTGTTTCCTTTTGTGATGAGAGATCACAACAAGCCAATCACTAAGCAAAAATGCTATGGAGATCTTTAAAATGCAAATTCTGATGACAAATAACAGAAAATAGAGTTTGGCAGGTCCCGGGCGCTGGCAGCTCCGAGCAGACACCAAAACGCTCTGTGCTTTCAGCAAAAGATAAATGGCAAGATCCAGATATTTTCTGCTTTTTATTGATGAGTATTTGAATAGATTATCCTGCTGCGTTGGCCCAGTTTCAAAAGCCAATGGGGAGTCTTAAGTTGGCTTCTTTTTTTTTTTACTGTATTTTGACTAGTGTAACCTATAGATATTATGGACCTGATTCCATGTATTATCACTAATTAACGGTACTGATTATCTATTATTTGATTTGATTAGTTCCAAAATAGACCACAATAGGTAAAAAAAACACGTAAGTCCAAAATGATGATCATACCAAGAGATCTTTTAAGACCACTGAAGTTTGTGTACATATATCGCTCCTTTAAACAACAACTAGGAAATGCTCTGTCATCAAATTCCTATTCAGTGTTAGCGATATTCAATATTAATCTTACTTTCCATGACCAAGTCTTGACTTCCAGGTCAATGGCTTGTCTCGTATGAAGTCATCGAGGGATAGGAGCATGTCTGACTCTTTCAATGGTCAGACATAGACCTGTGCCAAGGTAAGTCAATAAGATAACAGCTTATGTCAAACCATTTAGGACTGTCTCCCAGTCAGAACTGCTCCCACTCCTCATAAGGGGTGGAGGCAAGAAACTCAAAAAAAAGTTTAGCGGTTACTGAAAGTTTGATTATAAATAATGCTTTTCTAAATCATTGAATAGGAATTAAATTAATGATCAATGCCTAATTAAAACATCTAGGTCCAGTTGAAAATGCATTACAATGGTACTTTAATAAAAAGGACATGAGTAGCCGGGTTTTTCCACCTTTTGGGTTTTGTTCAGTGTGTAAATGAGGATGAGTTTAGCAGAAGGAAATGATGCCACTGTTTTTACTAGTAGCTTGTGCACAGTATCTGAATATTAGTGCTATATTGTTGTTGTTTAGTCATTCAGTCGTGCCTGACTCTCCGTGACCCAGGAGGCCAGGCACATCGGGTTATCTTGTCAGAGATACGGGAGTGGGTGCCAGTTCTTTCTCCAGTGGACCACAATTTGTCTATGACCTAACAATTTTGGGTGACCCTACATGGTATAACTCACGGCCAATGCATTACAATGGTCCTTTAATAAAAAAAGGACATGCGTAGCCAGTGTTTTCCACGTTTTGGGTTTGGGATGAGGTCAGCAGAAGGAAACTATGCCACACAGGGGTGTAGGTACCAAAATAATTCTGGGGGGGATACACAGAACTCTTTACAGCTTCTGTACACATACATAAACACAATGAGAAATATGGGGGGCATTTGTCCCCTTCATCCCCCACCCATGCCACACACTGATGAAGAAAAAAATCATGACATGGAGGAACATATAAAGGCCAGAGCTACCTGCACCGCCCTTACTTATCATGTACAAGAACTGTATATATCCATTATGGTGTCTCCAGTTGGATCTGCCCTCAATGGACAAGACACAAACCTCAACGGTTACATAGCCAACCAAGTTGTACATTCAAAAACAAAACATATAATAGAGAAATCCTCACATGTTGTGGTTTTATAGGACTTAAATAGGTGCTCTTTGTGAGATGCTTGGCCACGGCAGGCAATGCACTGAGAGCAGAGTTAACTCATAACTGGCTGTGGAGTGGAGATAACATTTATTATTCACACCATACAGATTCATTAAAACATAGATTGTAACAGCAAACCAAACCAACAATCCTTTCTCGCATTTCTAATATACCCATTCTCCTGTGTTCCTGTAACGCTCAGATTTTATTAATCAGAGACATGCTTGAATCCCCTTAATGAATTTATTTAAACCACATTACTTATCTGCTACATTTTTTCGTAAAGTAGTACTTTCGCCAATTATATCTAAACCTTCAAACCATGATCTCTTTTTCTGAAAATGCTTCCTTGTATTAAAAAATGATATATCTGAAATGTTATTAAAATCTCTATTTTAAGGTGTTTATCATGTTTTTGGACCCTTTATATACTATTTTACACCATGCACTATTTCTGGTCATCTACGAGTGGTGTATTTATGTCCCGGTATTCCTCCAAAGTTTACTGAAATAAGGATGAGCGGATTTTTGGAGCGGTTGCCTGGCGTTCGTTTCTGTCCCCTGAAATCCTGACAGTCAGGAGATATAATAGGTGGGAATGGCGCAGCGCGCAGTGTATCACTTTACCCTTCTGAGCTATGCATCACTGTGTGCTTTATACTGGAGCTGTATCAAGCCTCTGGAGGCTTTAATATTAATCATCAAAGGGCAGAAATAGATTTTCCTAGCCACACTCCGTGTGCATACATTCATCCTCAGAATGGAATATATTTGCTACACTTTCCTGCTCGCTTTCTGCCATTATTATTCCGTGCGCAGAAAAAATGATGCAGGGAGGCGTGAAGGAAGGGGGTTTACAATCTAGCGCATTGTAGCAGTAATTTACCGTTCCATATTCCTCTGTAATGTTTAGAGCTGGAGGTCAAATTAAAAAAAAGCAAATGTTTTGTTAGTGCTCAGAGAGAGAGAAAGAGGACGGGGTGCATTAACCTTTATGCAAATCCTCCAAACAGTTGCAGTCACCGAGCTGCACCCTTGCCCATTAAATGCAAAGTGTTCAGAAGAAAAATTCAAAGCAATATTCAGGTTTATTCCTTGTTTTTGTCAGGTATTTGAGGAAAAGGCAAAATTCCTGACGTGGGGTTGGAAGTTGTAATAAATGCCCAATAAATAGTGCCCAGGATATAGTTACTTCTCATTATCATTCCTCCAAATATGTCAACTGACCAAAGAGAGAGACATACTTTGAAAAAATACAATATATCTATATGCTAGTGATACTGTATATTATTGTTGTTTAGTCATTCAGTCGTGCCTGA
>CM050174.1:7635897-7688397 GCA_027410445.1 Discoglossus pictus
GCTGACGTGTTTTACACCTGCATTTATTGCAAGGTGCAGCTTTCATCAAGTTAATTAAATGTTTTTATATTTATGGCTTTTTGTAGGAGCTCGGCAGATCTGTGAGTGCCTTTTGCAGTCACAGAAATAAGTTTATATCATTTCATTTTGCCTCATTATTTTGAATTTACAAACCGCCAATATATACCAGAAATGGCTTGCACAAATATAAGGAAGACCGTAAATGCAGAAACTAGTAGTAGCTGTAGTTTTAAGGAAACATTGTTAGTTTTATTTCTAGATGGGAGCTGGTTTGGATGAGCCTTTTTGGATATTTTCTGCAGATATATTACAGAGGTTTCTTCAAGTGAGTCTAGTAAAGTGACACGTCTTGGAGATGTCACATTATATTATATATGTTTCCGGTATTGGGAGCAGTATATTGAATAAACAGCTTTGAAAAGTGCAACTAACGTCCAAAAACCACAAATGGTCGAAGCTGAACAATCCAACACGTATGTGTAACTTTGTATATAAATCATGCTGCAATATAATGTGGTCTTCCCCGCCATGTATATGTAGTTGGTGGGATGTTGTGGTTCTTATACCGCGCTGCAGAGTATTTGATCTGTGCATTGTTAGTTTAGGCCATGCACCATGGATAATGCCATTAGCCAATCAGTGAAGATTCAGACAAATAAATGGGCAGCCAATGGTTTTACCATAAATAGGACCCATACACAATATTACTGTGCGTCGCTCAGCACAGTGACCACTAAACTCTCCCATTTATTATATTTAAAAGTCCATCTAAAGTTAATGATTTTTGCATAAAGCATGTGCCGAGCATTTTACAGGTAATATAATAATCCCCTGCATTAAATACATGGGATTAAAGTGATTGTTTGGGAGTGTCTGCCCCAGGTAAGAAGAGTGCCACAGGAGGAGGAGGAGGAGGAGGCCCCAGCCGGCATAATGACAAAGCAAAGGACAGCTGCATGATCTGCACAAGCTGATTAGAAAATGGAATGGAAATTGGAGCAGACGAGGAGAGTTTATCCCGTAAATAAATCCCACAGGAGGGGCAATAATGGGTTAAGTGTTAGTTTGGGCTGGAGATGGCTGGGCCGGGAGCTGGATCTGCTCACTCAGCTGCCTCAGTCACGTGGCCTGTAGCAATAATTCAGGAGCTCCTATTGCTATTTCACCCTATCTAGTTACACTTGCAACCTAGAAACCTCACTCTTATTCTCTACCTGCCTCCATGTTTTTGTCAATCTTCAACACTGTATATGTATGTCCCCTCCCTCACTGCATTTCCCTTTCTCCCTCTACACACATGTTAATGGGCAACCTTGACGTGATGGAGGGGGGTGGACTGGTTTTATCTTTTGCTGTTAGAAGCTCTTCACAATAAGGCAGCACCATCCGGCTAAGTGCTCTTCAACAAATCGGAATATCCAAAATATTTTACCTACTTTGACACTATGGATTTTATTTTACAAGCTGCACAATGGCAGGGGCAAGCTACCGTCTCATCCTCTACTCTTCTGAAACTCTTAGGAATGATGCAGCAATCTCCATACTGCAGGAACGAGTGGACGAGGTGCCAGTAATCCATTACTCTACTTTATGGTGATGTGTCTCTTGCTGGACCAAGGCCTCGAAGGTCACATACTAACAAGGCCGGCACTATTTGCAGCTCGCGGTATATACAGCCCCAGCTGTTTCATTCCCAGTAATTATGACTTGCTTGAAGCCCCCATTTAAAAGTCACCTGGTCCTGCTGCTCCCCTTGGATTTTGTGGCTCATAATGATCAGCCATGGAGATCAGCTCTCAGCAAATTCATTAGTAAAACAATGAAGAGAGGGGCCCTCGATGGCTATAAAAAAAAGTCTATGAATGTACTGAACCAAAAAAAGGAAATGGAGATTGGATATGTCTTTGTCCTCTACTAGGCGAAAATAAAGGCCAAGTGGAAGGGCCCCACGGATATCGATATAATCACTGCTGCCATGTTTAGCCTGTGTATATAAAATATGCAGTAATATACCATCCGATGTACTGGGAACTCTTTGGTAATTAAATTATCCACTGCAGCAGACTATAGAGGACTTTATCTCTCTCTTAAGCACCAGAATATAGTTAAATTAAAGATAACACAACTAATAAAGTAACAGGTCCTTAATGGGATCAATAACAACGTTGGCCTCTTTTTCACTAAGAATTGTGAGTCCGCAAGAATTGTATCTCTATGTACCCAAACTGTTTAGAAACTGGCATGCTTAAATGGGGTGAGAAGGTGTCCATGCCACCTAAAGCAAGCTGGTGACACAGCATTTGGTACCCATAACATTCACACAAAAATACATCTTGATGATGAGAGCATTGAGTCAAAGCTCCTTCACCGCCAGTCGGACATTTTAAAAAAATGTGACTTCTCAAGGCAACAATAAGCACAATAAGTACCACTTAAGTCACATCTAACACATTTTTCAATACATTGCAATGTAAGTCATCATATGCCAAGCCTATCGTTTGTCCTAACCACCTCATGCCAATGTCTTCCTATGGTAGTAATGTCTTCCTTGTATCACATGTTTCACACATATCTGGTTTGCAGAGAAATACTTGGCACAATTATTGCATATTTCCAGCTTTTTTTATCAGTTACCAACTCTATGTTGCTTGACAGACTTGCCATGTCTTACCATGCCCTTTCCATGGTTTGAAAGTACACTAGGCCTCTAATTTCTATATATTTTTCCTAATGTGAAATCAAAAATGGAAACATGTTTGTACTCCAGTTGTGTTAATAAAACCCCACAACTTCAAAGTGATTCCCAGGGAACACTGCAATACCACCTTATAATCACAAAACCCATCCCTAACCCGTCTTGGGGATATATTGTGGTATCATTGACTCAAAATATATCCCCAGAATCTAAAGAACCAAATCAGAGCCCATCAAACTACAGCCCTGCTCGCTGAGCAAGGCTTCTCATAGAGAGTAGAGAGATGTTTTGGGTTATTTTTGTGGTTCTAGACTGTTCTATGGAATTCCAGGATATCATAGAACATTCTAGAACACAGGCTCTGCCTGATACTGTGTGTATTTCCTGTCTCTTTCAAACGATGCTCACCTAGGTCTATGCATGTACCCAGGGCTGGATTAACTATTAGGCAAAATAAGCACATGCATAGGGCATCAAGGGAAGAGGGCATTCCCAGATTTACCATGGACTATATGGTGCAAAACTACAAATAGTGCAGCTGAACCAGGTTCCAAAAAAGGACTAACCCAATAAATGAAACAATTACATACATGTAATAATAATAATAATAAAATAGTAATAATGGAGGTTAATGATACACATTGTAAAGGTTTATTATTATTTATATTTTGAATTAGATATATATGGGGGCTCCAAAGTGCTTAGGGCCACTAAGGTCTTAATCCGGCCCTACATGTACCAATCAGCCATCCAGTTCACAATATTCAGTATAGAAGAATTATATTAACCCTGCATGTCTATAGTCAGTAGTGATTGCATTAACAACAATGCACTTTAGTCTACCCCTCCATTAAGAAGTTATTGTCTGCACGGAGTCAATCTTCTGTGTATTAAATTCTCAATTTCCAGGAAACATACCTACAAATTCTGGAACACTGGGCTCCGAGATATTAAATAAAATAAAGCTTGTGCCCAAGGCAGTAGTTGTGTAGCAGACCTTTGTGCCCTGTCGTTGTATTTACAGTAAGTGTGGTAGTTTCTGGCCTCTACATAGAAATGTCTAGAAGTCTCTGACAAATGACAAGGCTCGTACAGAGAGGCTGAAAGGATCGAGCGCTCACAAATGCCAGTGATGTTGTAACAATGGCTGCATTTGCAGTAGGAATGGCCATGTTTGCAGGGACTAGGGGTGTTGCAGTTGTCTTTCTGCCCTCGAGGCCTTTTCCGCAGTTAGATATGTTATAAAAAGCTTCAAGAGTGACTAAATGAATCTCCTCAAATGGGCTCCCGCTCCGATTGAGGCCACTAATAGCAGAAACAACTGAGCGTGGGCAAATTGATGTGTGAGGGCCGGAGCGTGCGTGTGTGCATGGAATTGTGGGTCTGAAAATAAATGTACACAGGGAATATGAAATGTAAATATATTCCTCATATTAAGATGTATCTTACTTATTTGCATATATAACTGAGTGTATTGTGTGAGAATATCTGTATATATATCTGTATAATATATATCTGTATAATATATTCATGTATTACTCTGACATCAGACAAAGCACTTTATGATTGTACCCCAACACAGTGGAAACACTAAACTACAAGAGTTGTGGAGTAGTAACACTGTTGTAAATGGTTTTGGTCAGTCATGTCCAACTCTCCATGACCTCATGGACAATAAACCATGCTGACCCACTTGGTTTTCATGGCAGAGATATTGGAGTGGGTTGCTAATTCCTTCTTCAGTGGGCCACAGAATAAAGCTCCTGGTATTCCCAGGTGGTCTCCCATCTCAATACTGACTAGTGAGACCTCCTGGTTCCCTGGCTGGATACTGGGGTGAAAGCACCTGCATCCAAACCACTGCACCACCAGGGAACACTATTAGCAACATGCTAATCAGAGTTGTAAATGAGGAGCTATACAGAGTAGTAACACTACAGTGTAAAAGCTATGCAGAATAGTAACATTTTACTTTATGAGCTATAACTAGTAGTAACAATGTACAGAGGAGTAACACTTTACCATGAAAGCTATGCAGAATAGTAACATTTTACTCCATGAGCTATAACTAGTAGTAACAATATGTAGAGGAGTAACACTTTACCATGACAGTTATGCAGAATAGTAACATTTTACTCCATGATCTACACCTAGTAGTAACAATGTACAGAGGAGTAACACTTTACCATGAAAGTTATGCAGAATAGTAACATTTTACTCTATGAGATATACCGAGTAGTAACAATGTGCAGAGGAATAACACTTTACCATGAAAGCTATGCAGAATAGTAACATTTTACTTCATGAGCTACACCTAGTAGTAACAATGTACAGAAGAGTAACACTTTACCATGACAGTTATGCAGAATAGTAACATTTTACTCCATGATCTACACCTAGTAGTAACAATGCACAGAGGAGTAACACTTTACCATGACAGTTATGCAGAATAGTAACATTTTACTCTATGAGATATACCGAGTAGTAACAATGTGCAGAGGAGTAACACTTTACCATGACAGTTATGCAGAATAGTAACATTTTACTCCATGAGCTACACCTAGTAGTAATAATGTAAGAAGAGTAACACTTTACCATGACAGTTATGCAGAATAGTAACATTTTACTCCATGAGCTACACCTAGTAGTAATAATGTAAGAAGAGTAACACTTTACCATGAAAGCTATGCAGAATAGTAACATTTTACTCCATGAGCTACACCTAGTAGCAACACTCTACAACAGAAGCTGTGGAAACGAGTACCACTTTACAGAAGGGTAACACTGTATCTGTGAGGTATAACACATGATCTCTGCAGACTGTAACAGTGTTTCCAAGGGGTATGCAAAGTGGTAACGCGGTAACGTGAGAGCAATGGAAAGTGGTAACATGGCACCTCATAAGCTATGCCGAGTTGTTAAAATGTACCATGGGAGTAATGCAAACCAGTAACACTGACGCTTGGTGATACTCTACAGGAGATGCTATACAAAGTGCTAACACTGCCCCAGAGGCTACACTTTGCAAGTATGTAATACTATATCTAGGAGCTATGTGTGGTTTTTTATATGAATATAGCATTTCCCAGGTATACCTGTTGCTATAAACCAACATTTCTTTACGACATGCATCTAGAATCTATTTCTCATAAAACATGGTGTATTATATTATAATGAGGGTTACAGGTACCCCAAGCAGGAAGCTCTCTCCGGCCAGGCTGAGTTAAAGGCTTAGCCCCAGGCACACAGTATCCAGGTGGTAAGGCTCAATGCCCCATAGCATTGCCTCAGGCTGTGTGACCTAGATGCTTTTATACACAGGGTTTCAGCTTCTCAGGCCTTGCAATATCTTGCATTAAAGGGAATGTCTTGTTATGCTGGGCTGCTGTACAGAAAATTCATAGGACACACATGTGCTCCTGGTTATAAAATTAAAATTAAGACTTCACTTTAGCCCCCAAATAATTAAAGTATCTATATATATATATATATATATATATATATATATATATATATATATATATATATATATATATATATATATATATATTTATATATATATTTATTTATTTTTTATTTTTTATTTATATATATATATATATATATATATATATATATATATATATATATATATACATATATTAGATGGTGTGGACATTTACATTCCAATAAACACCAAACTGATTTCACTCAAGGAATCATCAGCAATGGCCTAAAGCATAGTGATTGTTATTATGATTTTTATCGCAATCAAACAAATTGGTTAAAACATAAATTCTTAACCAGTATGTGATTATTAATATGATATCATGTGTGGGTGAGTGAATCACAGGCAGTTAGGCCTAGGTGGGATCTGTAGAGCTGTACTGATAATATACAATATGGTAAGTATTCCATACAACTGATATTTAGTTATACTGTATATATATATATATATATATATATATATATATATATATATATGTGCAATTTACCAAACAAAGTCACTTTAGTGGACACTAAGTAGTCTATATCCAATGGATGTGAAGATTTTAGAGTTATAGACCAATCTTAAAGAAATATGATAGGGAGCACCAGTCATGTTTACTTGGTTTGGATCCATTCACGTATACAATAAAAGGTTCTATAATACTTGAAATATCGCTCACATTAGTTATGTATCTGGACTCAATTAATGTGGCCTTATATGAATCGGTGGATAGATGCTTATCAATGTACACGTTGCAACCAATTGTCCTCTCAATATATACATAGAGTCCTGGGAAATACAATGCTGCAGGGTTCTTGTTACATTATTAAATCTCTATTCTGATACACAAATCTATTATTGCATCCCCCATCTCTCTGCAGTTTCCAAGTTGCACGTAGCTTGATCGTCACACCTCAGTGATGTCACGGGGGAGAGGGCCCCCAGTGTGTTCATTCACAAATCCTACACAGCGTATGTGAAACTCACACGGCCACGTTTCTAATGCCTTAAAATACCTTTACTAATTCTAATGCTGAGGACCCTTTATGAAACAGCTTCCCTAAGCACAACACACTATATGTTGCTCATTTAATAGATTTGTTGAAGTACATTAGTGATTAAATGTGCATACAGATGAATTCAGTGGATATGTATATATATATATATATATATATATATATATATATATATATATATATGTGTGTGTAAATAAATAAATATATATATATATATATATATATATTTTTATTATTATTTATTTATTTATATATATATATATATATGTAAATAAATATATATATATATATATATATATATATATATATATATATATATATATATATATATATATATATATATATATATATCTTGATAGTTTGTTATATGGTTGAATGATGTGTGTTAGTAAGTATATATACTTACAGACACACAAACACAATTATATATATATGACAAATGTATCTGAAACTTATTAATTAGCCACGTTTTATGGGCCATGGCTCTCTGTATATGTGTGTGTATATATATATATATATATTTTTTATTATTTATTTATTTATATATATATATGTAAATAAATAAATATATATATATATATATATATATATATATATATATATATATATATATAGCTTGATAGTTTGTTATATGTTTGAATGATGTGGGTTAGTAAGTATATATACTTACAGACACACAAACACAATTATATATATATGACAAATGTATCTGAAACTTATTAATTAGCCACGTTTTATGGGCCATGGCTCTCTGTATATGTGTGTGTATATATATATATAAAGAAAATATCCATATTTGTAAATGTTTTACTCCTCGTATATATGTAAGTAAACAGTATGGAGGTGTATGCTCACTTAGCCCTGCCTAGTGGCTAGTGGGCACATAGCTCGGTGGCCTTGCCTGAGATTTGCTGCTTGTAAAACAATAATCACCAGGATACAAAGAGATAGGGCTGGAGGCTGCTCCCATTGCTGGTTTCTATGACAGCATAAAAGGCATAGCATGTATAGCTCTGATTCCTGCTCTTTGTTTGCCATTAATTAAAGTGACCATATGGAACAAGCTGATAATGGCAGCAGATGAGCCAAGGAAAAAAATAATTTGTTGATGGAAAACTGGCCTGAAAGGGATTTCTAGTCGCAGATACATTTGAATAAGGCTTCCAGGGCCTGAAAATGGGAGTCACATAATGTAGCCAAATCCTGACAACACGACCCTACATATCACTGGAGCAAAGAAAACCAAAAAAACAACTCTTGGAAGTGAGACAAGTCTTTAAATATACAGAAAAAAACACCCCCTGAGACACCATCCAGTGCTATAGAAGTTTTTTGATATATAATTATTTCTGAAATTATTTTACAGAATTTAACAACAGAACAAGTGTCTAAAATATGGAAAATATCACATTTACTGATGAGTAAGTCCCACAGTGTCACATAACAAAAATGTTTAATAAGAAAAAAATGCATAATGCATTTTAATGATACTGACTATAAGTATAAAATAATAAAAATAAGATTAAAATGAACAGTTGTATATGTATATATATATATATATATATATATGTATATATATATATATATATATATATATATATATGTATATGTATATAATATATATATGTATATATATATATATATATATATATATATATAGTATAACAGCTGTTCATTTTAATCTTATTTATTTATTTATTTATATATATATATATATATATATATATATATATATATATATATATATATATATAAAGAGTGGATGAGAAAGAGAGAGTTTTCAAAAATATTAGAATTTGAGATAATGGAGAATCCAACCCTCTCAGAAGTATATGCCATAAAATAAGAGAGTTAGCAGGAAAGTGGAGTATATACATACTTAAATATTAGAAGAAGAAAAGAATCCACACTTGGTCCTGCCATTACAGAGTTGTTGGTCCTACCATGACATAGTTGTTGGTCCTGCCATTACAGAGTTGTTGGTCATACCATGACATAGTTATTGGTCCTGCCATGACATAGTTGTTGGTCCTGCCATGACATAGTTGTTGGTCCTGCCATGACATAGTTATTGGTCCTGCCACTACAGAGTTATTGATCCTGCCATTACATAGTTGTTGGTCCTGCCATGACAGAGTTATTGGTCCTGCCATTACAGAGTTATTGGTCCTGCCATTACAGAATTATTGGCAGGACCAAGAATGGTTTCTTTTCTTCTTCTAATATTTAAGTTTACTAAAACATGCCAACTTCCTAACTATTCACTACCATTCAACTTACAGCAAATCCAATTCCAAGACTACAACTACAAATATACTCAGTCTTCAAACTAATGAGCATTATCCCACAAAACTTTCATTTTCTTAAGATTGCTGAGCAAGTCAAACCCTACTCCCATAATGAGTATATAATGAGTATATATGCCACCACACACACAAGGCAGCAGCCACATATTCCAAGCATGACTTCTTTGCAATGTATTTACCTTTCCAAGTGATCCCTATCTTGCTCCTTGCATGACACAAAGGCCCCACTGGTTGTATCTATATATCCACGGTGGTCCGGCCAAGCCCCCGACACTGGCTTTGCCTTTCTCCTAGATGGAGTCCTCTCTTGTAGGGGCTTGTCTCCTGACTTGGACCATTGGGAATATGCCCTTCAGATCGGGAGCTGTCCAAGGTGCTGAACTGGCGACTCCCCCCATCCCAAGCACTCACACTCACTTACCTGCCCTAAGCTATTGTCTGCTCCACTCAACATGGAGAGCACTCAGCAGCTGTGCATGGCGTGGAGGAGGAGTGATGGGAGCTGTCCTCTTCCACTCCAGTAGTAAGATGCCTGGTGGTCCCACAGTAAGGTCTTCCACCCTTCCCAGTGGTCTCCAGCTGGACCAGGGTCCTAATTATCTAATGACCAGCCTCAGAAATGGAAAGGGGCGCGGCAGGGGGCTCCAGTTTAGCAAATACTCCGTGAACTCTCCCCTTCCTATGTATGTTTACTCTTCGAGGTGAGTGAAATTTACTGTACAGCATCAAAAAGATGGAGCAGCTCACTTGCCCCGGGGGGAGCCTGCGCGCATCCCTCCTGCCACATCAACCTATTATTGTCTTTGCTCCAGTCAACAGAAGGTGGTGGGTTCAACCAAGCTGATTAATAATTAATATGCAAGCTCGTTGGAGCTTCTTCTAAAGGGGAGGGCACAGAAGGCTGTGAACGTTACAACTGTCTTCCCAACCCCCCCTATGAATTGTCAGCTGGTGGTACAACCCAATAATTTCTAATAGCAACACCCAGGGAATGACAGATGCCCAGTGTGAGCAGAGCTGGAGAGAAAGTCCCACTCAGGATCCATTGAGAAGGGCAACCTCAGCCTTGGAGAGGGCAATGCCTCCAACCAGAGAGTGGGGATGCCATCAGCCCCTGGGTAGTAAACATGTACACATGTCACCAACACAACAACATGGAGCATTTCACTCTTTAGTGGCCAGGCTGCCATGTTGGGCTTGGCCTGCAATACAAGCCCCTATAACAACATATGCATGTATCAGTAGATACAATTACATCAGGCACCACCAGATTATTTGTTTACAGAATTCACATTAATTAGTTTAGTTTGTAAACACAAATATATTACCATAAAAATCATTTATAAACAAATAATCATGTATTTATTAATAACTTTTAACAAAAGTCAATTTAAAACACAAGCAGATTATTGCACAGAAAATGTTGGTGAAATGTTTTGATTGAAAAAAAAATAATCTGGACATGTTGTTACTGTGATATATGTTAGCACTGACAGTCTATAATCATATTGATAACACTGTATTAATAGCTACTGTTCTTATGCAAGGCTAAAGAAATACATTGATAATAAAGTATATTATATAAATTATAAAGAGGAGGTGCAGCCTTTAAGACTTTGAGGTTTCATTTTAAATAGGTAGTGCAACCTTTAAAAAAATACGAGGTGCAGCCTTTAATTGTTAGGATATAGATGTAAATGTTAGGATATATATATATGTGATTGTTAGGATATAGATGTGATTGTTAGGATATATATGTAATTGTTAGGATATATATGTGATTGTTAGGATATATATATATATATGTAATTGTTAGTATATATATGTGATTGTATATATATATATATATATGATTGTTTGTATATATATGCAATTGTTAGGATATATTTGTAATTGTTAGGATATATATGTGATTGTTAGGATATATATGTGATTGTTTGTATATATATGTAATTGTTAGGATATATATGTGATTGTTAGTATATATATGTGATTGTATATATATATATATATATATATATATATATATATATGATTGTTTGTATATATATGCAATTGTTAGGATATATTTGTAATTGTTAGGATATATATGTGATTGTTAGGATATATATGTAATTGTTAGGATATATATGTAATTGTTAGGATATATATATGTGAGTGTTAGGATATATTTGTGAGTGTTAGGATATGTATGTAATTTTTAGGATATATATATATGTGATTGTTAGGATATATATGTAATTGTTAGGATATATATGTGAGTGTTAGGATATATATGTAATTTTTAGGATATATATATATGTGATTGTTAGGATATATATGTAATTGTTAGGATATATATGTGAGTGTTAGGATATATATGTAATTGTTAGGATATATATGTAATTGTTAGGATATATATGTAATTGCTAGGATATGTATGTGATTGTTAGGATATATATGTACACTTTGGGAACCAATAACAGTTTTCTTTGTGGGGCCAAACTCTTACACAAACTGCCCTTTTGCTCTATATAAGACATAATAGCCCTAGTAGTAATTATTAGATAAGTGAATCTTTTCACTTTATTATCCGGCAATGAAATGGGCTGGACATTACATAGCAATTGAGGTAGAAAAAAGACTTTCAGTCCATCAAGTTTAACCTTTTCAGATCTCCTCTGATCTGCAATAGGCAGATTAGTTGTTAATTAATTAGTTGTTAATTAATGTAAGATGTAAAGGCACTGCAGGTAAAATGTCAAAAACCCACTTGTAATATAATAATATATTTACATGTAATCAAACTGATACAATTAATGTTTGATACAAATGTATCATTGGATATATAATCTTTACATCACATATGTGCTCTTCTGCAGGATAAAACATATCTGTACCAATAATTAGCCAATTAATATATTGATGCTAGTGGCAATATTATTATAATTATTTGAGTCAGACCTGGTCAGGGGGGCAGTGACAGCTCAGCACCAGTTCAGCACCAGGCAGTGGACAGCTCCCAGGCTCCTGCACTCACACTGTATATTGCTTTATTCATTTGTTACTCAATATAACACCATATAAAATGGCATATAACAGATATATTAATTATTCAACACAACATAGCTCTTATTTATATTAATACAAACACCCTGCTATAAGGCATGTGTTATTGGATTGTAATGGGAATATGATGTACAAAGCACAATATGAACCAAAATAATCAATTCTAATAATAATACTCTAACCTGCTCCAGCAGCACTGCATATAACTAATATTATGTGTATACAGTGTGATGGAAGGATAAGGTACATTACATTATGTGAGCTAAAATAATCTGTTCCAGTAATAAAAAAAATCTATTCTTGCAGAAATCCCCTTCTCTAATACATATTGCATATAACTTATACTATTGTGTTTGTATGTAATGTAAGGAAATATACATAGCAATATGTGATCTAAAATAATAATACAACAATAATCTATTGTAACACCAGTTTGTATGCATTGTACTGATATTGTTTGTATACAAGTGTAATGAAGGTGTAACACACATCACAATGTCATATACAATATTATATTCAGTTAGAAAATATTGTTTTGCAAGCATCATAAACAAGTGTCCTGTGCTAGTATTGCAAGTAAAGAAATACATTGTATATGTAAAGGATTCATAATCAAATGACATTTTTTTTTTCAAACCTGCCCTTCTTCCATCTTATATGCTAGTAATTATTTTTATATAATTTAATTCAATAGTTAGAATATATATGTTTATATAAAAACATACAAAAGTAACACAAATATATATATATAAATATATATATACAATATATTTGTTGTAATATACATAATATTTAATAATAAACATTATATATGTGTATATTTATAGCGTTACAAATAAAGGAAATTATATAATTAAATATATATATATATATAATAATAAAATAAAATAATATATATATTTAAGAGGAACATAACATTTAATATGTGCAAACTGATATTAATATCTACCCTTGCTAGTTAATTACCACCATGGCTGCACTTTAGTTCCCACACTGAGAATAAACTTATGGCTGAAGTTTATCTCTAATTGGCAGCTAGTTCTCGGTTACCAGCTGGGTGAAGATTTGCCTGCTCCTTTCTCTGGTCCTATGCAGATGGGTTTTCTTATTGCTTTAGACTACAATTACTGCTGAATGGAAATAGGCTGCATTAATATTGTATATGGAACAGCTGAAGGGCTTGGGCATGCCGGCAAGGGGAGACCCCTGGCAGATGGAGAAAACAAAAAAAGTTTTAATAAGCCTTGGGGCTAACATTGTCATAATGTCCCCCTCCCCCTCCTCCCCAATAGCTCAGCCCTCAGGACATGCAACTGCTTTGTCTCAACACAAAGTCTAAGTTTGGAGTTTTCTTTATCAATGAGATGACAGATTTGCATTCAACTTTTTTATGTTAAGCAAATTCAGCTTTCTCTTTTTTTTTTTTTGTGGAAAAGTTGGCAGCTTGTGAGTGGGCCTGGTCAGTCTCTGAGAAAGTTTCTGTGGCTTATTATTATTATTATCTTTTATTTGTATCGCGCCAGCATATTCCGTAGCGCTGTACAGGGGATAAGAACAGGGGAAATACACGTTTAACAAATTCAAAGTTGAAGGGCCCTGTTTTGAGCTTAGAATCTTAGCAGAAAGTGCTTTATCCCAAAGCACCCTACAAGACTGGAAACTCGCTACTTACAATCTAAAGGCTAAATTATAATACAAAGAGTAGGACTTCCAGAAGATGCAAATACGAGCAGATATCACATTATTACACCACATTGCACTCATACAACATATCAATATTTACATGTGTCATAAATCTATATTATTTTTGGTTTACATCCAGGAAATACTGCCAAGGAGTAGGGGGGTGTATATTAATACATATCACAGAACATGATATACCATCAAGATATCTGAACATTTACATTGTCTGATTAGTAGGCTCCATAAATAACACAACATGTCGGTACCATTTTATAGTCTACCTTATATTTTCTGATAATGTAAACAAGACCATAATTATAATTACAATCTCCAGCAATCTCTAAAATACACATGATAGACATTAAGTTGTATACTTTGGGGTAGATTCACTAAACATTGTGCTTTGCTAAGGCTGTAGTAGACATTGGAAGTTTCCATCTCTAGTAATTACACCCCCACTCACAACATTTGGGGTTACTCCTGCGGTATTATGTACAAACCCCAAAAGAGATATATGTTGTTGGGAAATCTCAATGTCTCAAAAGTATTACTTACAACCCATAAGAAAGAAAAAAGAAAATACATAGAAGACTAAGGATGTTACTTGGTTAGTATTAGTGACACTTCTACAAACACACAGTGGGAACGTTTTGTTACTAACCTAGGAAAGTTTCGCACAGCTTCATTGTGACCCCTGTCTGAGGCTCCTGCTCCACTTTAAATCAGCTCAGTCAGAAGTTACTTCATTCCTGTAAAAGTTAGTGCAAGTTGCAAAAACTTATGTGGCCAGGGAGAGAACACAAGCCAGGGTACAGCCAATGGTAGCCCAGCTTCCCATAATTACACAGCAATGCAGCCAATCCAGGCCAGCAGGGCCTATGTACACTACACAATTGCTTTTGAGAAGGGAGACAATGGAAGGGCTGCTCCCCCCCCAATTCTCTGCAAACTGCCACCCCCCACCCCCCCTGCTCCAGGAATCCAGATCTCTTCATCCCTTGCACTGCTGACACCTGCCTGTGTTTATACTTTAGAAGTGATCCAAGGCTGCGGTATATACATAACCCTCAGGCTACTGACCCTCAGTATGTAATGAGCAGGGTACCCAGCGACCTTAATATCATGTAATGTCTTAGAAGGTCTCTGTAGATCAGTGCCACTAAGTGTATCACATTGCTAATGTTTCAGAATGTATTTAAAGGAACATAGAGCTATACATCAAAGCCCCTGCCAAGCTTAGTGAACTTCCCCCAAATATCTTTTCAGTCATATAAAAACATTACAAAATATATAAACAAAATCCTCACTCTTAAGATTGTAAGTATGGGAGTTTTCAATCTGGTTTAGGGAAAGCTCTATGTATGTTTGATTTTAAGCTCAAAGTCAGGGCCCTCTATTCTTGTGCAAAATGCTAAAAAATGGCCTTGTACTTACCCCTATATGAATATGTTGGCTCATTACAAATAAAAGATAATAATAATAATACTGGGGAAGGAAATAGTTGTAATGGCCTCAAAACTGGGAAGAAGTCTCAATTTTGAAATAATTTTCCTAGATATTTATTACGCGCTATATCAGAAATTACCATCAGTAACAGATCAGTGCAAGGAATAGCGCACACTTGTAGTTCCCAAACTTCGTCATCGTTTAAAAGTTGGCCAAGGCCTTGGAGGACCTCTTGAATACTGGACAGGGTCTTAAACTTTAATGATCTATGGTATATGGGAAAGTAGCTTGTATATATATAAACCAAAGTATCTGATATCCACTGCCTCTTTATTCATTTGCCTCATTTTTTTCTGTAAACCCAGTTGCATCATGGACCACCTAACGGGATTTCACCGTACAAATATTAACCCCTGCAGCTTTTTCAGGGCTACTTTAATATTGGTTACTTAAATTATACATACATACAATGTATGAATACGTGACTCTTGCTCTTTTGAGCCCATTATATATATATTTTTGGTTACTCCGGTGTCCCTTTAGAAAGTCGATTGTGGTGTAATCTCCTGTAAGTGAGGAAGTCCCTGAGTTATTATCCCAACACAGGCTCCAAATGTTGGTCGTGTAGTTCACCAGATGTGGGATCCATTACTGCATGTAAATATCCTCATATAGCCATAGCTTCCATAAACACAGTGCAGACTCAGCTTTTTTCTCCATACTTTTCTCATCTTTGTGATAGATTTCAAGTTAGTTTATTGTATTTACTGAGAACATAAAAATCAAAGATAAACAAAATATGCAAACTGATTAAAATAGAAACAGTTTTCCAGATAGTACCATTTGGCCGCCATGTTCTTTATAATACTAAACAACATGTTTGAATCATTATAGATGTCAGTGGCTGAGCACCGGGGCCCACAGCAAGATAGTGGCCCTCTGCTACTGGCAGTAAATGAGGAATCTTACTTTATTAGACGAATATGGCAGATAATTACTTTATAGAATGGCGACGTGACCACTAAATGGTTAATCTGACCATCTACATATATTTATTGCCAAGGGTTGGATAGAAAAGTTGCAAGGTGGTGGTGGTGGGGGGGGGGGGGGGGGGGGGCAAATTCACTAGCCCCACCACTTTATTTTTTGAAAGAAAACAACTATTTTGAAATCTAAAATATTATCCTACAGCATTGATGGCTCTGCAATGGTTGGGCTTATATCTATTGTCCCATGCATATATTTATTTTGCAGAAACAAAAAGAACACATACAAATTCTAAATTAAATGTTTTTAAACTGAATAAAGACTTTAATTGTATATATATATATATATATATATATATATATATATATATATATATATATAAACTAAAAAAATTATATAGGATTAGCAGCCACAAATTATTACTTTTCCATTTTTATTCTAATCGGATAATCTTATATTTATATAATTTTTGGAAATAATGACACTTCCCTGTTTTGAAATGTAGAGATCCATTTCCAGGGTGCAAAGTGAATTCCAGCGCCTGGAGCTCTTTGTATGTTGCTATCTATAGCTAATGATGCATGTCCTGAGCATTGTGTACGAGGGAGAGGGACAGATGCACAAGTCCATTCAGCGCCCATATCAATGGAACTCACACCTCCAACACTAGGATTAGCACACATCACTACGGCACTGGGAGGGTTCGTTACGAGCAGAAAACTTTATATTAAATACATTTATTAACTCACTGGGACATTTTTGTACAAAATATGAGAATAAAATGTAAAATGGAATAAACAATCTGGGTAGAAATAATAACACGTTGTCCTATAGTATTCTATGTAGCATATATCAGAATATGGTTTTGATAACCAAATAAAACATGATCTAACTGCAGTGGTCAATTAATTTTTTTTGTGTTTTATTTTTTAACACGCATGCTATGTACAAAGCTTGGACGGGGAAGTGTTGGAGAACTGTTGTATATTTATGTTGTAAGATTCAATGACATTAATATTAATATTATTATCTTTTATTTGTAATGCACCAATATATTCTATAGCACTCTACAGGGATTAAGTACAAAGATAATCAGAATATTAACACTTGGCAAAATGAAGTTAAATCATAAGTACATGGTGCTTTTTCCCAAAGATTGAAAACTCACAAACTTACAATCTAAAGGGAGAGGAAGAGGCAGAAACGTAAGTTAGGGATCTGGATCTGTATCTCCAAATGCCTTCCATAACATATGGCGCCCTGTCTGCATTTGCAAAATATCTATGTTTTATCTATATTTTAATTAAAGTGTGAGCTTTTGTTAATTAGAGATCACTCCCCATTCTGGATGCTACAAATCTGCCAAAACCTCTTATAATAAATGCCTTTTCCATCTCAGTTAAAGGGTCGTGTCCACTCCCAATCCCAACACAACTGCTTTGTCCTCTCTATTCATCTGGCTGAAATGTGCATTGATATCCGGACCGTTCCAAGATCAATACAACTGATTGAGTCTCACCAGCAATAATGACACAATTTGGAGTTTTACAGCATTTCAAAAAGTTATTGGGAATCAGAAGTTGCAATCTGTGTTTATCCTCTGAATTGAAAGGGCAGTTGTGTTTTCAGAGGGGCAGATGGCAACACGTCCAAGATAGGCCAGTCACAGCTGGGGTGAACTGTCTAAAGTTCTGTGAGAATCACTTTCCCCAGTCTCCCATATGGAGCTGGTTGGGGGTTGGGTTATCAAGGAATTTGGTGTAACAAAGACCTCAGCTTCGAGCAATTGAGAAGAGTAAACTTGGACATCAGCTCATTATATCAAAATATTATTTACTTAGTGATGATACCACATTGGTAGGAGGCGGAAAATCTACCACCAAACGTATTATTCCAGTACCTCTGAAAATTCTTTATAGTAAAGGATGGTATTTTTTTAAGTTATCAAGGAAAAACTATATTTTGCCACTTTAATCTAAATTAACTGTTTAGCTTTGTTGCAGGATTACATTATCACATTATTTTCTGTTTAATTTCCGTGTTATATCGATCCCGGCAATCAATGTGTTAATACATATAATGGAACTCGCATGTAATAGAATATCGTACTTACGGCTTTATTAATATTGCGTTATTTCTGGGAAGCGGTTCCGGTAACTGATAATTGAAATCTAACCTCCATTTTTCAGTGATAAAATGATGGCGATCTCTTTTTCCATTGGCTCCGTCTAAACCGTAACTATGGGTTTGACTAATTGATCTGGTTGACGGGCGCACATACGATGTGCCGTAAATGGTTTACGGGTTTGAGTCTCTGGCCCGTAACACGTGGTCTGGTTTAATTTAATAGACTAATTTCTCACGTTGCACTTACGGGCTTGGAATTTAACATGGCTATAAGGCTACATTGGTTATGGACAAAATATTTTCAGCACATTAATAAATAAAAACATTCTTTAGTCTATAGTTTAGTCTCTGTGCACCCATGCCAAGCCCTCAAGTACATCTACTTCTGAGGCTCCTTCCTGCTTAAATGGCTGATAGCCAAAATGACAGAGAAATTCTGATCACATTGGCCAAAATGCCATTCTACTTCTCAAGAAAGATAATTTCACAAATAAGGGGAAATCTTATAAGACAGTACGGGAGATGGCCAATACTACATATAATTGCTTATAACTGGAAATATATGAACGATTGTTTTATATTTCTTAAAAACTTAATTCATCAAACCACAGTATAACAGTGTTCCTTGTGCCAAATGTACATACAACTTTCGTTCAATACATCACAACCAACTTATACATGCACTTTGTGTCACTGGTGTGTCCCACCCACTATGCTGCACATGTTACATGAGATAATGAGGAGGGGGCTCTCCAAGTGTGTGCTGTGTGATACACGGCCGGCCTAAATACCAATTACTAGTATAGAGGCCGGCTAACAACTCCAGTAAATGGCAATGGCTGTTTCTTGATAACATAGAAAAGTTTTTTTTATTGGGAAGGCCAGGTGGCAGAAGTAATGGGTGGCAAGAACAAAGCTGGCTATTAGTGCTAGAATGGGGTCTGGAGTCATTTAGCTCAGCAGGGCTGGGATAGCTGGTGTTCAGAGAAGATCTGTAGATAATGGGGCAGTGGGCTGGTGCGTGTGGGTCCTGTGCAGAGTGATAAGGGCACTTAAATATCCTATTTGAATATTGTAGTCCCAGTTACAATGAATGAGCTGAGCCCCTCATTTCTTTCACTACCATACAATATAGGGGATCTGATCATTGCTTGAGAAGTTATTTTAAGAACCATTGAAGTCCCATATTTACAATATGCGATTTTGAACATCTAGAGTTGATTGCATAATACTTTTAGGAAGATGAAAATATAAATCCAGACTTTAATGTATTAAATATGTTTTGTAATTGTATGCAGGTCGGGCTGTATCTACTTTTATTGTTCAAGTCTTCCACCTATTTGTGAGCATCTATTTCTTCTCCTTCAGTTTCATATCTTTATATGCTCTTGTCAGAGCATCTGACCACCTAGCCACTTGAAAATAGGACACACACCCGGTCCTCATACCTCTCTCTGATTAAATGACTACTGTAAATGACCCGGTCCTCATTCCTCTCTCTGATTAAATGACCACTGTAAATGACCCGGTCCTCATTCCTCTCTCTGATTAAATGACTACTGTAAATGACCCGGTCCTCATACCTCTCTCTGATTAAATGACTACTGTAAATTACCCGGTCCTCATTCCTCTCTCTGATTAAATGACCACTGTAAATGACCCGGTCCTCATAGCTCTCTCTGATTAAATGACTATTGTAAATGACCCGGTCCTCATACCTCTCTCTGATTAAATGACCACTGTAAATGACCCGGTCCTCATACCTCTCTTAAATAAATGACTACTGTAAATGACCCGGTCCTCATACCTCTCTTTGATTAAATGACTACTGTAAATGACCCGGTCCTCATACCTCTCTTAAATAAATGACTACTGTAAATGACCCGGTCCTCATTCCTCTCTCTGATTAAATGACTACTGTAAATGACCCGGTCCTCATACCTCTCTGATTAAATGACTACTGTAAATGACCCAGTCCTCATACCTCTCTCTGATTAAATGACTACTGTAAATGACCCAGTCCTCATACTTCTCTCTGATTAAATGACTACTGTAAATGACCTGGTCCTCATACCTTTCTCTGATTAAATGACTACTGTAAATGACCCGGTCCTCATACCTTTCTCTGATTAAATGACTACTGTGAATGACCCAGTCCTCATACTTCTCTCTGTTTTAATGACTACTGTAAATGACCTGGTCCTCATACCTTTCTCTGATTAAATGACTACTGTAAATGACCCGGTCCTCATACCTTTCTCTGATTAAATGACTACTGTGAATGACCCAGTCCTCATACTTCTCTCTGTTTTAATGACTACTGTGAATGACCCGGTCCTCATACCTTTCTCTGATTAAATGACTACTGTAAATTACCCGGTCCTCATACCTCTCTCTGATTAAATGACTACTGTAAATGACCTGGTCCTCATACCTTTCTCTGATTAAATGACTACTGTAAATGACCCGGTCCTCATTCCTCTCTCTGATTAAATGACTACTGTAAATGACCTGGTCCTCATACCTTTCTCTGATTAAATGACTACTGTAAATGACCCGGTCCTCATACCTCTCTCTGATTAAATGACTACTGTAAATGACCCAGTCCTCATACTTCTCTCTGATTAAATGACTACTGTAAATGACCTGGTCCTCATACCTTTCTCTGATTAAATGACTACTGTAAATGACCTGGTCCTCATTCCTCTCTCTGATTAAATGACTACTGTAAATGACCCGGTCCTCATACCTCTCTCTTATTAAATGACTACTGTGAATGACCCGGTCCTCATACCTTTCTCTGATTAAATGACTACTGTGAATGACCCGGTCCTCATACCTCTCTCTGATTAAATGACTACTGTAAATGACCCGGTCCTCATACCTTTCTCTGATTAAATGACTACTGTAAATGACCCGGTCCTCATACCTTTCTCTGATTAAATGACTACTGTAAATGACCCGGTCCTCATTCCTCTCTCTGATTAAATGACTACTGTAAATGACCCGGTCCTCATACCTCTCTCTGATTAAATGACTACTGTAAATGACCCGGTCCTCATACCTCTCTCTGATTAAATGACTACTGTAAATGACCCGGTCCTCATACCTTTCTCTGATTAAATGACTACTGTAAATGACCCGGTCCTCATTCCTCTCTCTGATTAAATGACTACTGTAAATGACCCGGTCCTCATACCTCTCTCTTATTAAATGACTACTGTGAATGACCCGGTCCTCATACCTTTCTCTGATTAAATGACTACTGTGAATGACCCGGTCTTCATACCTTTCTCTGATTAAAGGATTACTGTAGTTCAACAAAAACAGTTTATGTTAGGGAAGTATATAACAACATTCCTATATTAATAACTGTTTAAACTATGGACAATGAAACATATTTTAGAGCAAATCAGAATTTCTGTTGATGTATTGAATAACCCATCTTGACTTTGTTTCAACACTTCCTGAGAGCTGGAGCATCAGTGGAAGGAGGGTTGGGAAGAGGGAGTGGTGATGTTTTTTTTACATAGCTGGATATCATTGAAATTGACACAGACCCAGTACCTCCCAGTAGGCAAGCTTGCATCATTAGATGCAAACCTTGTTCTACAGAAATGTAAACACGCCTGTCACTCAAATAATGTCACCATCATATCCAGGGCCAGATCTACCTTTTTGGAGTCCCTAGGCAGTGAAGTAGAGGAGCCCCTGCGAGTGAGTACACAAGGTATGCACAGACCCATGTTTGCCTTTTCTGTTGTTATTCTCTTGTTCTAGGTAATTACCCCCTAGGAGCCAGACAATGAACCGAAGCATTTCATTTTTTTAAAGCCAGGAACCATTAAAAAAAAAAAAATGGAGCCCCTCACATTGAAGCACCCCTTGGCGGCTTCCTTGTTGGCCTATTGGGTAATCCGTCCATTATCGTATCATGTATGCCCTCTATTTAGCTTTAGCACTTTCTCCTATTTAATTATACATAGCCTCAAATATTTCATATATATATATATACATTTAATTGTACAGTGGTACTTTAACAATGATCTCCAAATGAGACTGGCCAGATTAGTAACCTCCAGCAGACCCCAGCATGTAACCTCCTGGACTGTAAGAAGGTTGTCAAGAGTAGTCTGCCAGTTGCTTGGGAAATAGTAGTGTTGTACACCATGCACTCAGTGTACCCTATCTAGCAATCATAAGTATATTTACTTTAATAATGGGAGTTGGGTATAGAGAAAAGAGGAAATGGAAAAATAATGCAAGCAGGGAAAGGAAGAAACTGGTTGTAAGTACTAAGGGGGAGGAAATAAGCTGAAGGAAGAATGTCAAAGGAAAAAAACCAGGGGCTGGGGCAGGAATCAAAAGTGAGAACATAGGAGAAGGGGACGAGAGAGAAGTAGAAGAGGGGACATAGATATTTAGGAATAAAGAGTTTGAAGGTGAAAAGATGATTAGTTTGAACCCTTTGTTAGCCACGGCTTGATCTAATACTTCATAGGACTGTAAGCTTCCTCCTCCAGTCCTAATACACATACACCAGAGCAGTACTCTTATAACCCAATGGGCACACTGCAGGTTGGTGAGTTGCTGGTCAGATATAGGAAGGCCTGCCATTGCTTGCTCTGCTTTCTCATTGTATTGCCTGTTAGTAGCTGCTCTCCAGCCCCCTCTTTTTACATTTGCAAAATTATATTGAGGTCAGATAGGAGAGGCTCTCCTGCTCACACAGCAAATTGCTGCAATAATTATGTTTGCCGGCATTTTCAAAAATGAGCTTTTGTTCATCTGATTGTTTGAGCCTCCTGTGGCTTTAATGGAAAGCAGCAAAGTGCTCCTTGTATTGTGAATGAAACAGAAAGATCAAGTCTTATTCTGTAATAAAAGGCATCTGTACAAATGTCACTTCTCAGTCAGGAATCTCTAGTCATATTTCTCCCAGGTAGATGCTTTCGTTAGGACAGTTGTTCTCCATGAAGAAAGTACCCAGCACTGCAATATCTGTTTCATCCACAAATCATATATTTTATTTGCCACATCTGATCATTTCACTTGGTGATTATATTCTGGCTGTCACTTTTCATGTGCGTTTGCTGTCTCCCTCCATCTTTGCCCTGGCTTTCCCTTTCTCCATTGCCTTGCTGTGTCTCTCTTCCTTGCCCTGCCTGTCTCTTTCCCCTCTCATGTCACGGCTGTCACTTTTCATGTGTGTTTGCTGTCTTCCTCCATCCCAGAGCTGCTTCATTCCAGGGAGGAGAGAGAGAAGTGTGTTGTCGGAACAAAAGACTACAAATCCCATGGTGCTTTGCTGCAAAGACAAAATGCCCAAACTGCTACAATGTTGTAGCTGCCTCTGATTGGCCACAAATAATTATGAATTTTATGCTAAGTTAGCTTAGATTTTCAGGGGCGTTTCTTCTCAAAATCAACAACCTGAAAACTGAAGAACTTTTGCAAAATTTAGGGTAAGTTTATTAATGTTTATTTTGGGATTTTTCCATGCAAGAACATTTTTTTTTGCATTTATTACCGATTCTCCTCTATTAGATGCATTCATAATCCAGAAAACTTCTATATACTTTTCATACACAAGGGCCCCTATCAAATTGTCCAAATTGTAGTTACTGTAGCCCGTATTAAATTGGCCTCTTTTAGCTATCCACAATCGATCTGCGGGTTACAGAAAAGCAACTGCGGTTGTCAAAATAATAAATTCGACCCAGCTAAGCCTTTTATCTGTCAAGCCCGCAATCGCTAAAATCGCAAATCGCTACTAAATTGCTTCAAATTCCTCAAGCCCGCAAATGCTTTCACACAAATGTAGCCAAAAATCCTATAAGTGCTAGAGAGGAGTCGCAAGGGGGTTAAACCACTGTTCAGAGCACTGTAAATGCAAATAAATACTCAATTCTGCACTTTAAAGTATGGGGAAAATGATGAAAGACATTAGAATTAATTGCACAACAGTCTCAAGCCCGCAAATCAGCAATCAAAAATATATATTTTTAAAGTTTAATTTCCGTGTTATATCTATATCAGGCCACCCACATGGACTAGAACAGTATCGCCATTCATTCTTATTGATTTTTAAATCGCTAGATTGCAAGTCTGATCGCATGTCAGAAGTCAAAACACTAATTGATTGACATGTAACCTCCATGTTTTACTGACGTCATTTACGATTGGCTCTGTCTAAATCTGTAGTTACGGGCTTGCTTAATTGATCATGATTACTTACGGGTGCATGGTTTACGGTTTTGGCTTTCAGCCAGGTAGCAGTGGGTTTGTTCAATTTAATTGCTCTGTAACTGCTGCAAATTTCAAGCCTGAAGACATACGGCCTATATGAAGGCCACTGCGGGCTTGGAATTTAATGAAGGCCAAAGTCTTTTAGAATTCATACTTTTGCTAAAATAATTTTATGCTGATGGCTTTCATAATTATTAATGTTCTTTATAAGCTACGTAACAAACATGTCAGTTTTCTTGAACTATGATGGACCTTTCCTCCTCATACTTAATACATGCTCCAAATCATAATGCACTGCTCCCCTTTCCCAGCCTCTTCCTCACTTCTGTCTGTATTTCTATTTAAACTTATGGACCTACTTCATGCCTTAAATAAACTATGCAAAAAGTAACAATTTCCCAAAGTTGGAAGTGTTACATAGTTACATAGTTACATAGTAATTAAGGTTGAAAAAAGACTTTCAGTCCATCAAGTTCAACCTGTTAAGATCTCCTCTGATCTGCAATATGCGGATTAGTTATTAATTAAATTATTGATTAAATAATTATTAATAGTATAGTATTGGAGAATGAATAAAGAGTTAGTCCATCAAGTTCAACCTTTTTAGATCTCTATTGATCTTTTTAATTTGGACTATTTATTATTATTGTTAATTGTTAATTATTGTTAATTGATCCAGAGGAAGGCAAACATAAAAAAAACCCCATTGAAACTTTGCCAATTGTCTCATAAGGGGGAAAAAAAGCAAAATTCCTTCCTGACCCCAGAAACTGGCGATCAAATTTCTCCCTGGATCAATATTCCTTCGCTAGTTATCTAGGATAGCCTTGAATGCCCTCTTTATTCAGAAATATATCTAACCCCTTTTTGAAGTTGTCTATCGAATTCGCTGTCACCACCTCCTTTGGTAGAGAATTCCACAGTTTAACCACCCTAACTGTGAAGAACCCTTTTCTTTGTTTAAGGTGAAATCTTTTTTCCTCTAACCTCAACGGATGTCCTCTTGTCAGTTGAAAATCTCTTGCTACAAAAAGCTCACTTGACAAAGCCTTATATGGACCCTGGATGTATTTAAATAACGTAATCATATCTCCTCTTAGACGCCTTTTTTCTAGCGAAAATAAGTTTAATTTTGCTAGTCTTTCTTCATAACTTAGCCCCTCCATTCCCCTTATTAGTTTTGTAGCCCTTCTCTGTACTTTTTCCAGCTCTAAGATGTCTTTTTTGTGAGGTGGTGCCCAAAACTGTACTCCATATTCCAAATGAGGGCGTACTAGAGATTTGTATAGTGGCAGAATTATATCTTCTTCCCTGGCTTCTATACCCTTCCTAATACATGCTAATATTTTATTTGCCTTTGCAGCCGCTGCTTGGCTTTGAGCGCTGTTACCTAGGTGGTTGTCCACTAGTACTCCCAAATCCCTTTCAATATCTGATACCCCTAGATTTGCTCCATTAAGATTATAGATTGCTTGGCTATTTTTCCTTCCCAAATGCATAACCTTACATTTATTTGTATTAAATCTCATCTGCCATTTAGCCGCCCATTTCTCTAATTTATGCAAATCCTTTTGTAGGGAAAGTACATCATTATCTGATTTTATTACCTTGCACAACTTAGTGTCATCAGCAAAAATGGAGACACTACATTCGAGTCCTACTTCAATGTCATTAATAAATATGTTAAAAAGGAGAGGACCCAATACTGAGCCCTGAGGAACCCCACTTATCACATTAGACCAATCGGAGTATGTTCCATTTACAACAACCCTTTGCTTCCTGTCTTTTAGCCAGCTCTCGATCCATGAGCAGATATTTACTGCAATTCCTGTATCCCTTAGTTTGCTCACTAGTCTTCCATGTGGCACTGTATCAAATGCCTTTGAAAAATCTAAAAAGACTACATCCACTGAGTTGCCCTGATCCAAGTTCCTACTAACCTCCTCATAAAAACTAATTAGATTGGTCTGACACGACCTTTCCTTCATAAATCCATGTTGACTGCTACCTATGATCCTGTTCAAATAGACATATTCTTGTATTCTGTCCCTTATTAACCCTTCTAAAAGCTTCCCAACTACAGAAGTGAGGCTCACTGGTCTATAATTCCCCGGATTTGCTCTAGATCCCTTCTTAAATATAGGTATCACCTCTGCTTTTCTCCAGTCATCTGGTAGAGACCCTGTAGTGAGCGAGTCTTTAAAGATTAGATATAATGGTTTGGCTATTACAGAACCCAGCTCCCTCAGTACCCTTGGATGTATTCCATCAGGACCTGGGGCTTTATTAACATTTATTTTCTCCAACCTCTTTTGTATTTCTTCCTGCGTTAACCAATTATTTAGTGAAGGTAGTGTAGCCCCATTATGTTGCAGTGTCCCAACCACTGGTACCTCCCTTGTGTAAACCGAAGAAAAGAACCTATTTAGCTCATCTGCCTTTTCCTGGTCACTAATTATCAGATGGCCTGTGTCACATTGTAATGGTCCTATCGATTCCTTCCTGGCCTTCTTCCCATTAATATATTTATAAAATATTTTAGGGTTAGTCTTACTTTCCATTGCAACTGACTTCTCATTTTCTATTTTAGCCAGTCTAATAGCCCTTTTGCAAGCCTTGTTGATTTCCTTATAGTCACATAAAGATGCCTCTGTTCCCTCCTTCTTGTATAATTTAAATGCATACTTCTTTTTCCTCATCATGATCTTTAAGTCATTGTTAAGCCACATGGGATGTGATTTACTCCTATTTATTTTATTTCCACATGGTACATGCTGATGAGTATGTTTATTTAGTAAGGATTTGAATGTTGTCCATTTATTTTCAGTATTCTTCCCTGTAAGTTCTTTGTCCCAGTCTATATGTTGTATTGCTGCCCGTAGCCCATTAAAGTTAGCCCTTTTAAAATTTAGAGTTTTTGTTGGCCCCTTACAACTCTGTTTTTTGTATTCAATCTCAAATGAGACTGTGTTGTGATCACTGTTCCCCAAGGGTTCCCCTATTTTTACATTTGATATTATATCAATATTACTTGTGATGACTAAATCCAAGATGGCCCCATTTCTAGTAGGTTCTTGTATTACCTGGGCTAGATAATGATCCCTGAGTGTACTCAAGAACCTGCTCCCCTTAGCTGAGCTGCTGGTCTCGTTTATCCAGTTTATATCAGGGTAATTAAAGTCTCCCATTATTAGAACTTGCCCATGCTTAGCTGCATTTCCAATCTGTAACAATAATTGTATTTCCTCACTTTCAGCTATATTTGGGGGTTTATAGCATACTCCCACCAATATGCATTTAGAATTAGCTCCTCCACTATTTAGCTCAACCCACAAGGATTCAATGATGCCGTTAGTGCCAGCATAAATATCTTCTCTAACTATAGGCTTAAATTCAGGCTTAACATAAAGACAGATCCCTCCTCTTCTTTTACCATTGCCCCTATCTTTCCTAAATAGGTTATAACCATCCAGATTAACAGTCCAGTCATGAGATTCATCCCACCATGTTTCCGTAATGCCTATTAAGACCCATTTTTCTTGTACTGCTAATATTTCTAGCTCATCCATTTTCCCAGGCAAACTTCTTGCGTTTGCAATCATACACTTTATGTTGCTATGGCTCTGCTGATGTGAAGTGCCTGCCACTGTATTTGAGGCCCCTATTAATATCTCCCTACTTTCTATTGTAACCCTCCCCCCTTCTCCTCCCCCATGGGTAAATAATTCATCCCTTTCCCTCTCTACCCTATTTACCCCAATACTTCTATATAGTCCCTCCCCCCCACCTACAAGTTTAAAAACTCTAAGTGTTGTATGTGATAGCACTTTCACCTTAAGAAACCTCCATTCATTATGCTGTCTGTAGAAGGGAATCCCCATAGTCTTAGTGACAGTAACCAGTTCTGCGAAAGCTGTTAGTCATTGCATTTGTCAGCTTGTCTCCGCCAACGTGTCCCCCAAAGTCACCCTGCAGTGTGGGACATGCCACACACCAAGCTTCAGGGACGGATAATTACTGGAACGCTAATTAACACAAACCAGCAGTCTCAGAGCATCTTGGATATGCGTTTGAGGAATTAGTGGTGTAATATAAGGTATGAACTGCAGCTCACTGGCTTTCTATTTCATGAACACTCATCGTGGCAGTTTGCTGGTCTAGATACACTAAGGAAAGGGTAGCTAATTAGTATATATAAAGTGCCAATAGGTGTGCATGTGTCACACTGCATTATCACATTATAGTTATTATTATAGTATACTATTATACTACTAAAGCTTCTTTAGATAAGCAAGAGCTAAATGGGTCTCCTTCACTATTTAATCTTTCATTAGGTGCCCTTTTTAGTGTCTATATATATATATATAACATGAAAAAATATGGATTCTGGAAACTAGCTTTTTCATGATATGTTTACAACTTGGTATAACATTAATTAGGGTTCCCTGGTGGTCCAGTGGCTAGGATTCAAGGCTTTCACCACTGTGACCTGAGTTTGATTCCAGTCAGAAGACCGCCTATGAATATCAGAAGCTACGGTTGTGCGCAAAAGTTTGCATATCCTGGCAGAAATTGTGAAATTTGGGCATTTATTTTGAAAATATGACTGATCTTTCAAAGAAAAATGTATTTTATTGAAGGATAGTGATCATATGAAGCCATTTATTATCACAACGTTGTTTGCCTCCTTTTTAAGTCATAATGTTAACAGAAATCACCCAAATGTCCCTGATCGAAAGTTTGCATACCCTTGAACGTTTGGCCTTGTTAAAGACACACAAGGTGACACACACGGGTTAAAATGGCAATTAAAGGTTCATTTACCACACCTCTGTTTTTTTAAATTGCAATTAGTGTCTGTGGTCTGTGTATAAATAGCCAAGTAGTTTGTTAGCGCTCCCATTTATGCACTGAGCAGGCTAGATACTGAGCCATGGGGAGCAGAAAAGAACTGTCAAAAGACCAGCGTAACAAGGTAGTGGAACTTCATAAAGTTGGAAATGCATATCAAATGATATCCAAAGCCTTGAAAATGCCAGTCAGTACTGTTCAATCACTTATTAAGAAGTGGAAAATTTGAGGATCTCTTGATACCAAGCCAAGGTCGGGTAGACCAAGACAGATTTCAGCCACCACTGCCAGAAGAATTGTTCGGAATACAAAGAAAACCCCACAGGTAACCTCAGGAGAAATACAGGCTGCTCTGGAAAAATACAGTGTGGTTGTTTCAAGGTTAACAATACAACAATATTTGAACAAAAATGAGCTGCATGGTCGAGTTACCAGAAAGAAGCCTTTACTGCGCCAATGCCAAAAAAAAGTCCAGTTACAATATGGCCGACAACACCTTGACACACCTCACAGCTTCTGGCACACTGTAATTTGGAGTGACAAGACCAAAATAGAGCTTTATAGTCACAACCATAAGCGCTATGTTCGGAAAGGGGTCGACAAGGCCTATAGTGAAAAGAATATCATCCCTATTGTGAAGCATGGTGTTGGCTCACTGATGTTTGGGGAAGGGGTGAGCTCTCAAGGCACAGGGAATCTTGTGAAAATTGATGGCAAGATGAATGCAGCATGTTATCAGAAAATACTGGCAGACAATTGGAATTCTTCTACACGAAGGCTGTGCATGGGACACTCTTGGACTTTCCAGCATGACTATGACCCTAAGCACAAGGCAAAGGTGACCCTCCAGTGGTTACAGCAGAAAAAGGTGAAGGTTGTGGAGTGTCCATTACAGTCTCCTGACCTTAATATCATCGAGCCACTCTGGGGAGATCTCAAATGTGCGGTTCATGCAAGACGGCCAAAGACTTTGCATGACCTGGAGGCATTTTGCCAAGACAAACGGGCAGCTATACCACCTGCAAGAATTAGGGGCCTCATAGACAACTATTACAATAGACTGCACACTGTCATTGATGCTAAAGGGGGCAATATTTAGTATTAAGAACTAAGGGTATGCAAATTTTTAATCAGGGTCATTTCATTTTATTCTTTGTTGCCATGTTTTGTTTTATGATTGTGCCATTCTGTTGTATACTAAAGCTGAATTAGGAATACCATAAGAAATAAAATAAATTTGTTCTGCCTGCTCACTAATGTTTTCTTTAAAAATGGTACATATATCACCAATTCGCCAAGGGGATGCTAACTCCTGAGCAAAACTGTATATGCTGTGGCCCACTGGTGAAGGAACTGGCCACCCACTCCAGTATCTCTGCCATAAAAACCAGTATCTCTACCATATAAAGATATTCCTGGTGTGTTAAGATCTATGAGGTCACAAAGAGTTAGAAATGACTGAATGACGCAAAAAAAGCAAACATTAATTGAATACCCGCCCCTCTAAAGTGTCTTCGGTTGTACCTCAGCACAACTCATCCTACCGGCCCAGCCTACCATTCCAAGTCATTTTACATGGTCTCACATAGACAAGTTTGTCTCCTCATACGTTCTTCTTATCTATACAATCCACCTTCTATCTTGTGTTACCAACACAGCCCAAGTGTAACCTTAACCAAGCATATTCAAAATGGCCACTTGTTTATTAAAGATAGCTTTGCCTTGGTTTTATAATATATGTTCCCATGGTACTAGTGTCTCAAGCATCATCTGAGATGATTGTCAGTGGCACTAGGGTGGTGAACCAGGGCTGTTAAGTGAGTATATGATGGGTTTCATTTGATGGGAAGGATAATAATAATGAAAGAGTATAAAAGGGCCTCAGATGAGGGGAGTGACACAAGGATATAAAAAGGAACGTGAAACAGAGTGTCACGTATTGATTCAATGACATGGGGCCAGGATGAGGATAACATTAAACTGTTAGGATTTGCATTTTAATCTATTTTAGATTACATATTTAAAAACATTATTTGATTTGCATAATCATAGTAATTTAGTTATATTTAGGAACATTCTAAACTTTTCTAAACTAAATATTGCTGGAGCTTCGTCCAATACATTATTGTACATTACATTAAATACATGAGGATACCATAAACCTATTGGGAAAGGTTCCTGCTCTATATAAATATGCACAAGTGAAAAACTAAACTACCCTCTTTTTTTCCAGGTATTTCAATGAGTGTTATTATTGTAATATATATCAGTACACAGTATCAGAATATAATGTATAGGTCACATATAAGGCTTATTGGGTGATTTGTTATCTATTAAACAATCTCCTCGTCCGCATTACATTATCTAATCTAACAACACTTCATTTGGCCTCAACTTTGACACTCATTGCAGTAACTAATAGCCACATTAAATTCCAAGCCCGTAAGTGCAACGGCTGCAGGATTAAAATTTGGCAGAGCTATTAAATTAGAGCAGGGCGCGAGTTATGGGTTTGCGACGATAACCCGTAAACCATCTGTCGAAAGTTGGTTGCCGTGAACGTGATCAATTAGTCAAACCCGTAGTTACGGGTTTAAATGGAGCCAATGGAAACAGAGACCGTCAGAATTACGTCACTGAAAAATGGAGGCGGGATTTCAAAGTCTTACGGGGTTCAATTACGAGTTACGATCAGACCCACATTCCAGATATGATGCAATATTGATAAAGCCTTAAATATGATATTCTATTACATGCGAGTTACAGTATATGTATTAACACAATGATTACTGGGATCCATATAACATGAAATAAAGTATTTTTTCTGAATGATTTGCGGGCTTGAGAATGTTGTGTTATTAATTCTAAGACCTAACATCACTTTCCCTTTTATTATAAGTACAGTAGTGTGTGTATATGTGCTTTTACAGTGCTACGGATTGGACTTTGCCCCCCTTGCACGTCCTCTCTAGCACCCGTAGGCTTTTTGGCTCCATTTGCGGGTTACGGGGCTTGAACGCAATTGGAACATAACAGTTTGTTATGTAGCTTATAAATAACATTAATAATTATGAAAGCCATCAGCATAAAATTATTCATTCATTAAATTCCAAGCCCGCAGTGGCCTTCATATAGGCCGTATGTCTTCACGCTTGAAATTTGCAGCAGTTACAGAGCAATTAAATTGAACAAGCCCATTGCTACCTGGCCGAAAGCCAAAACCGTAAACCATGCACCCGTAAGTAGTATTTTTAGGGCTGATCATGATCAATTAAGCAAGCCCGTAACTACAGATTTAGATAGAGCCAATAGTAAATTAGACCGTCATCATGACATCAGTAAAACATGGAGGTTAAATGTCAATCAATTAGTGTTTTGACGTCAGATATGCGATTAGGCTCGCAATCTAGCGATTTTAAAAATCAATAAAAATGAATGGTGATACTGTTCTAGTCCATGTGGGTGGCCTGACATATATGAACTTCTTGATTCCCGAGATTAATATAACACGGAAATGAAACGTTAAAAAATATATTTTTCATTGCAGATTTGCGGGCTTGAGACTGTTGTGCAATTAATTCTAATGTCTTTCATCATTTTCCCCATACTTTAAAGTATTTTTTCTGGATGATTTACGGGCTTGAGAATGTTGTTAATAATTCTAAGACCTAACATCACTTTCCCTTTTATTATAAGTACAGTAGTGTGTGTATATGTGCTTTTACAGTGCTATGGATTGGACTTTGCCCCCCTTGCACGTCCTCTCTAGCACCCGTAGGCTTTTTGGCTCCATTTGCAGGTTACGGGGCTTGAACGCAATTGGAACGTAACAGTTACGGGCTTGAAAGAACAAAGGATTTGCGGTCGCGCAAGTAGAACTCTCACGGCCTGTAGGGTTTTGCGGGCTCTGGTTTTCCTCGTTGAGGGAATTTAATGTGGCTCCAAGTGCATCTAGACATATGCGTGTGCAATCAAGAAATAAGTGTATCTAGACATAGGACTGGACACTCAGGAGGAATGAGCTTTTATCCGAGGTCAGGACTGGAGACACCACAGAAGGCTCTTTTCATCGGTTTGTGGAACGCAGACTGGAACTAATAGTCATGAATTGAGGCGTGTTTGCCGTGTCCTGGTCAGTAGACTAAATCTGACCCCTGGTGCACTATTGTCTATTTGATATGTTTTCTTTCTAGTAGCAGATACATGGAAAGCCCTACCAGAATATGTGGCAGCGACTAATACACTAAACAAATCTTGGAACAAGTCCTAGACAAGAAGATGAGAAGCAACCAGGGTCAGAAGTCTTAGAATGAGGACGAGAAAGTAAAGTTTGTCTGATCTTGCAAGATAGACTTGATTTGTGTGGATGCTGGAGGATTTGAAGTTAACTTGAAGTGTGCAAGCAGCTCTTATGTCCTGGATCTATCAAGTCTTAAGATATTACAAATTTCCCCACATATTAAAACTACTTGAGTAAGCTAATGAGAAGAAGCCATTTATTTTATTAAAAAATAAAGGAAATGACTCATATTAACAGGTGAATCAGTTCTCAGGAAAGCCAACACTTTGCTTTCCCAGCACTCGCACGGTCAGGAAGAATCTTCATCCTTGCGTGGAGGTCTTCCCTCTTGAGAGACACAGCAGATGAAAAATGAGTGAATGAAAAGCCGAGAATGAATGGAGGAGTCTGGCTGCTCTAAATTATGCAGAGTATGTTCAGTCCGGAGGCCCCAATTTCCTTCCTTGGAGCAGAGGGGAGTGTTTGTGCCCCTTTCTGAGCAGCTTCCAGGGCACAGCTTTGTCTGGGGAGGCAGCAGGTGCAGCCGACCAGCAGAGCACAGTGATCTCTTTCTAAGAATCTGACTGCTGCCTTATCTCACTCTCTCAAAGGAGCTCCGTTCATTTAGCCTGAAAGCCTAGAGAAGCTGTGATGATGAGAGGAGATAGAGAGATGAAACTCGGACTCTCAAAAGGCACATTGCTTATCCAACAAGACCTTTATCTAGGCAGAATAAAGAGGTGTCTCTGAGATGACATGTCCAACCAAAAAACAGTCTCAAGGCCAAGAAATCATTGGGTTCGTTGGTGTGAAATCTCCTCCCAGACTGGTGTAAACCAGTGGGTGGTTATGGTTACTCCTTATCTCCTTATTACAGACAGCCAGTTAAAGCGCTATGGAAATACTTGTTTGCTTTATAGCACCTGAAAGAGGGCACTTGTAATGCGCACAGCATATCAAAATAAGGTGCCAGAGCATAATAAACTTATTTAAATATTTCACAGCCATGTGAGGCTTTCTCCATGTATGCATCATACTTGTCCGCTTGTGAACTTCTTGTTAGTTTAAGGAAGTTTAAAAAAGGTTTTATTTATTTTTTTATGCCAAAATGCTTGTAATGTCCTAAACTTTTAAATGTACAAAAATATTATGTTCCATGTACATTTATTTTTTTTACAACATTTACCAAGGTATTTGTGAAAATTGCGTCAAGGTCTGAAATCCACATTTTTAATAAACACACACAAATATTTTATTCTAATGTCACAAAACATTGGATAGTGTAGAAGAAGGAAATCATTTAAAGAGCCATTTACCTTATTGTAAGTGCTCTTCATGCTGCGAAAGAGCATAAGATTGTATGTTAAGATTATCTTTTTCTTTTATTACACTGAAAAACAGCAAAAAAATCTAAAGCTTTAAGTCTGTTTATATACAAAGGGTGTCCTGCCCACTGACTGTTGCATAAGTAATAACAGATAGGTAAGATGCGGTGAAGACAGTGACTGCTAGCAGTTTTTTCCCTGGACACAGGACTGCACAGTTACCCATAACTGGCCTATTTAGGTGATTCCAGCATTCCATGCTCTGGACAGATATAGTTGTTAAGGGTTAACTCTTTTTTCTTTTGCTCACTACACAGAGCTATGGCTGGAAGTGGGCAGTCAGCAACACAAGTAAACACAGAATTTATTTGATTTGATTTCTCAGTGAAAAATGCATGTATTTAAAAAATTCAAAAAGTATTTCAACATGCTTTTAAGAGATCTTTGCCATGATGTGGTCCAAATTGGGCTGAATTAAGTGGCCCTTTAACTATTTCCTCATGTAAAGATGTGGAAGCTTCAGGAGTGTTGGACAGTAATTTCAATAAGTCAGATGAGGTCACAAAAGTATTTTACTATCCTTATTCAGTTACAGGCCCATCTACTGACTGGGGTCTGCAGTTTTCCCACTAGATCTACTGCAAATTTCGAATCAACAAGTACTCTCTCAAAACATGAATTCAGCAAGGCTGACAACATACCCCTCAACTGTCCCCCATCCAAATGTCATATCTCTAGAACTTAGTTCTCCCATCATACAGAATGGTGACAACACTAATGCATTTTTTTTTGGTCATTTGCAGTGTTGGGGCGTATGACAAGGAAATCATGTATTTCCATACTTTGTAACTCTCCAGTAACAGTGAACCCCAATTATGGCGACTTTTCATATCATGTAATCATGAAGAAATATCTGTATAACAATTCACGCCTCCCCACTCCACCTTTCAGTAAATTAGCCACTCCATTTCCCATGTCACATCGCCACTCACCATTGGGATCATCATCTTCAGAAGAGATGGATTAAATAATCACACAAATTGGTAAAATTCTGCGTAGCATTAACCTAGGACGGAGTCCATGCAAAGTGTCCGAATAATGCTGCCTCACCCACAGGTCCCTGTCACCTGCTCTCAAACACAGGAGAGAAACAGGGAGGGGGGAAATAGCCATGCAAATACTAAACAGGTGAGAGGATGACAGGACACGTTAACCTTTTAACTCCCTGACAGTAACCGCAGATATTCGTACATTGTTGTTGAAGATGATGGGCGCCTTGTTTTGGTTCCACACAGTTGTGTTCTTTGGCACCCTTATTCTTCTATATATGTCAATGACACAACAAGGTCTCCAGTAGCACTAAAAGATGAGAAAAATATTGGCGTTTATAGCAATGTAATACAATTTCATTTTACTATGTATTTTCTAGTTGTATTACTAAACTGCACTCCCTTAGATTAGCAGTAGTACATGCACACCCTCCCTGAACCCTCCCTCAAATATCATATATCTTGTTGCCTCTTATAAATTATCGCCCCTCACATATCATCTGCATCCACCTGTACCTCCTTTACAGATAATCCACTCTCTCCCCGTACCCTCATAGATTATCACCCCTTTGCCGATCATCTATCCCCTTCTTGTTGCTCCTCATAGAGCATCATCCCTTACAGATAATCCACCTTCTCTTTGCACCCTCATAGATTATCACCCTTTGCAAATTATCCATTCCCTTCTTGTTCCTCTTCATAGATCATCATCCCTTACACAAAATCCACCCTCTGATTGCTCCTTCATAGATTATCACCCCTTTGCCGATCATCCATCCCCATCTTGTTGCTCCTCATAGATCATCATCCCTTACAGATAAACCACCCTCTGATTGCACCCTCATAGATTATCACCCCTTTGCCGATCATACATCTCCTTCTTGATGCTCCTCATAGATCATCATCCCGTACACATAATCCACCCTCTGATTGCACCCTCACAGATTATCACCCCTTTGCCGATCATACATCTCCTTCTTGATGCTCCTCATAGATCATCATCCCTTACAGATAACCCACCCTCTCCCTGCACTCTCATAGATTATCACCCCTTTGCCAATTATCCATCACCTTCTTGTTGCTCCTCATAGATTTTCATCCCTTATAGATAATCAACCCTCTGATTGCACCCTCATAGATTATCACACCTTTGTCGATCATCCATCCCCTTCTTTTTGCTCCTCATAGATCATCATCCCTTACAGATAATCCACCTTCTCCTTGCACCCTCATAGATTATCACTCCATTGCCGATCATACATCTCCTTCTTGATGCTCCACATAGATCATCATCCCTTACAGATAACCCACCCTCTCCCTGCACTCTCATAGATTATCACCCCTTTGCCAATCATCCATCCCCATCTTGTTGCTCCTCATAGATCATCATCCCCTACAGATAAACCACCCTCTGATTGCACCCTCATAGATTATCACACCTTTGCCGATCATACATCTCCTTCTTGATGCTCCTCATAGATCATCATCCCTTACAGATAACCCACCCTCTCCCTGCACTCTCATAGATTATCACCCCTTTGCCAATCATCCATCCCCTTCCTGTTGCTCCTCATAGATTTTTATCCCTTATAGATAATCCACCCTCTGATTGCACCCTCATAGATTATCACCCCTTTGCCAATCATACATCTCCTTCTTGTTGCTCCTCGTAGATCATCATCCCTTACAGATAGTCCACCCTCTCCCTGCACTCTCATAGAGTATCACCCCTTTGTCAATCATCCATCCCCTTTGTGGTGATCCTCATGGATTATCATCCTTTACAGATAATCCACGCTCTGATTGCACCCTCATAGATTATCACCCCTTTGCCGATCACACATCTCCTTCTTGTTGCTCCTCACAGATACTCCACCCTCTGCCTACATCCTAATAGATTATAACCCTTGCCAATCATCTATCCCCTTCTTGTTCCTCTTCATAGATCATCATAATTTACAAATAATCCACACTCTCCCTATACCTCATGGATTATCACCCTTGTCAATCATCTATCCCCTTCTTATTCCTCCTCATAGATCACCTTACAGATCATCCTCTCTATCCATGCACTCCAACATAATAAATCTGACATACAATGACTTAAGACAGTAGGTTAAACACAGTATTTCTACAAAGATTGCATGCTAATAATATGTATCTATGATCATAACACCATGCATACATTTAGATAACAATGAGATAAAGTTTGCTTTCCCTGTCACATGGCACTTTGTGAGGTTGACCTTGAACGCATGAGGCTCAGAGACTCAATCTCTGTCTCTTAGGAACCCATATTGGATTGATACGTCATGTAAAATCCAACATAATATATATGTGTTCTGTACAAAGCATGTGGTGCCTGGAGATTACAAAGCATTGTGTGTCCGTGCAAAACAACATGTGTATTATATAGTGTACAGGTATTTTTTTTAAAAAAAGTTATTTTTTCTGCTGCCTATAAGCATTTAAAGGAACAGTGTAACCAGGAAGTTACATTTTATAAAAACAGTTATAAAAATATGCATATGGATCCACCCAATTGAAATGCAACCTTGGAGAGGGTGAACATTTTTAAATAAAAAAAATTATTCATCCTCATCTGTAAATCCTTCCTTTGCCGCAAGAGATTTTAGTGTAGGACATACCCAATCCAAGTGTTACGGGTGAGGAATGACTCTAGGAGCCAATAGAACAAGTGTAGTGAGAACAGGAGTGAGAACAAGTGGCGTAACCCTGTAATGGTGATTTTTGCAGTACTTTTCGGCTTTGTTGTGCTGCAGTGACTCGTAGCAGTTCTCTTGCAATCTTTTCGGGATGGGGGATTAGCTTAGCTAGGTAGGATATACAGTGCTGCTACGGCACTCGTAATTGCGCTAGAGCGGATGAGCATAGGGCCCTTTGTTTTCAATTACTGTGAATGTAAAATGTGACTTTATTCATGCTTAGTACAGATATTTTCATACAATTTGAACTTTGTAGTGAACTATTATATATCTCCAAGAGCTCTCACATAATAGCCTCCATGTCTTTGTGTGCTAATGAGCAATTATAACGCTGACTACAGCCCATGCTTGGTGGGTGGGTCAGAAAAGTCAACTGATGAGTAAAAATGACAATTTTCCCTGTAATTCTGTAAGAATATTACATATATATTACATGTGCCTCTCCAGTGTCACTTTGGTACTGTGTCTAGTGTATTAATGCTTACTACTAGAATTGTTATTATATGTGTGTAAATGTTTGTTCCCCTTCTGGATGGCTACCTTGAGATGGTGAAGAGGCTTTTGTACCTCAATGAAGCTGTGAGCTGTACCATGTAGAGTCACCCAAGACGTGCAAGTCATTGCAGAAAGGTTGTGGTCCACTGGAAAATAACAACACACTTCAGTATCTTTGCCAAGAAAAACATTTGGATAAGCACAACCAGAAATATGGTGTGCTGCGTCCATATGGTCATGAGAGTAGGGCACGACTGAAGAACTGAACAACAACGAATGTTTATTATTATAACTGTAATAAAAAAAATATAGAAAATTATGGACGTTAGGAGTAGCCACAACTATATTAAACCAAGGAGGAAGTCAGGATGAGAATGGGTTTGTATAGATATATTATACATTTAACTGTATTTCTGGCAGTACGTTTTTAGTTTAACTTATTATTATTTATTTACTATATTCTATATGGTGGATGCTTCTGTCAATCTTTTGCTCGCCATAAGCTAAATGATGTTATGTTAAATAGCCTTCCCACATACTCTAATACACAAGTTAATATCCAGCCCCACACTGATGAGGTTCATTAGATTGAAACAGTGCCGTCTGTGGGTAGGTTTCCTAACTGGTGCATAATCCATCCTATGCTATGCTTCAAAGTTGTGTAATACAGCGAGCATATGCCTAAAATAAGCCATGTATTAAGTGGTTTTAGATTAAAGCGTTAAAAAACATTGTTGACTCATTTGCATGTCCCTGCCCAGTTTCCCAGGGTGCAGTGCAATAATTGTATTTCTGGGAAATTCTGAACAGTTTTTGAACTTAGACATTCAAATATGAACACAAAATGTACTATTTATGCACTTTACTACTATTTCAAACAAATGAGTGGCCAAGAGTACAGATTTAGGAGCCGCGTTGTTAATGCTCACAGACTTCGATGGTGTGTAGAGGGCCATGTAGGAGCCAGGCGTGTGTACGCGATACTACACAACATTTCAAGGCCTGGCTTTATTGAAATGAGGCTGTGATTGTGCTTCCTCCAGCAGATGGCTGCGCTGATAATGATGGTTTGAGCGCTGGAGACAGTATCCCTCCCTCCCCCTCGCTCACCCATCATCTCTTGTTGCCATGGCAGGCCGCAGGGCTGAAATGGATTCTGCTTATTAAATTTGTTGACTCCGAGAATGAATGCTGCTCAGCCCTAAACTATAAAAAAATAAATAAATAAAAAGGGATAGAGAGAGGCCGGCTCCTCGCTAGTGCCGTATCTGGATGCGGCTGAGTTTTTGGGCAAAGTTAACTTTTAGAACGAGCAGCCCCATTCATTATCGCAAAAAAATATAAAACATAACTTTTATTTGTATCAATTTAAAAATAAAACTATTCTTCTATATTATGAGTATTATTGCCATTTGGTTTTTATTTCTTTGTATTTTATTATAAATGCACATCTAATACAATCAGATTCATTATTCCAAACTTTTAAAATGTTTTTCAATATCATAATAAATATGCCCATAGTTTTAACAAATGTATAAAGTCTGAAAATATCGACAGATCAAAAAGGAACAAAAAGGTAAAGCACAAATGTGCATAATTGTACATAATAAAACAGACAGCTCTTTCATTGTTGTTGTTGTGTCATTCAGTTGTGTTCGACTCTCCATGACCTCATGGACCACAACATCTTTATGTCATGGTCATGCCGATCCACTTGGTTTTCATGGCAGAGATACTGGAGTGGATTGCCAGTTCTTTCTACAGTGCGCCACAGCTCCTGGTATTCCTAGGTGGTCTGCCATCCAAGTACTGACCAGGGCCAACCTTACTAAGCTTCAGGGTGGTGTGACCTCTTGGTTGCCTTACTGGAATCAATCCAAGGTCACAGTGGTGAAAGTACCGAATCCTGACCACTGGATCACCAAGGAACCCAATTCTTTCATTAGGACTAATGGAAATCCTATACATATAGAAGGACAGAATACATTCGATACAGAAGATGCAGGAGTCAGCACAGTAATGAAAATTGAAGCCAGAAAAAATATGACTCCAGTCGTCCTTTATGACAAATCTATTCTCGTGAGGATGCCCATTTGTTGTTAACCTGATATTTGACAGGGGGCACCTTGGATGTGTATAATATTTCCATACATTTTACTAGGAACCAGCCCCACGCTGATGAGAGGTAGTAACCTTGAAACAGCTGTACATAGGTGGGCTTCCTGACTTGTGTATAATCTGTCCTGAGCTTTGTTTGAAGCTGTGTAATACAAGCATATGCTTATAGGAGGCCATGTTTAAAATGGTAATGGGATACAAGAGTGAAGCCTTTGTGGCCACATTTGCATGTCCCTGCTCAGGCTCCCAGAATGCAGTGTAATAACTGTATTTCTCAGGATACTGAGCAGGAAACAAGTTTGTTAACTTGTTTTAGATGCTCAAATGGGAACATAAATGTACTATTTATTTACCATACATTTTACTGAAATACTTCTACAACTCAAGCACCAATACCAAATACTGGGAAACTTAGCAAAAATAAACACACTTTGCAATGGCAGCTCCCTGCAACACATAAATGCATTTAATAGTTAACGATTTAAGTCTGTATTTATTTATTTTTTACTTTGCAAAAACATTTTGCACATTATCAAGTCTAGTTGTCCCCCCCACTTCATTTTAACTCTAACATGATACACGTAGCTGCCACCAACATACAAATATTAGCTTTGATTTACCAGTAACCGGATTATTAATTAAAAATGAAAGTTGTATGTCAATATACAACATATAAATACTTTAGTTTCACAATGGTATTATTTTATATATCGAAGACTCTATAATCTCAAGTTTACTTTTACTGTGTTTTATTTGGATTAGTGGAGACAAATAAGAGATCATGTATTTTATGTTTTTATTCACAATTAAAAATAGTTTTGACGACTTTTTTCTATTATAAGTGTGTAAAAATGCAGCTCTATTATAAGTGTGTAAATGTGCAGTTCTATTATAAGTGTGTAAATGTGCAGCACTATCATGTGTGTAAATGTGCAGCTCTATCGAAAGTGTGTATTTGTGCAGCTCTATCGAAAGTGTGTACTTGTGCAGCACTATCATAAGTGTGTAAATGTGCAGCACTATCTTAAGTGTGTAAATCTACAGCACTATCATAAGTGTGTAAATGTGCAGCTCTATCATAAGTGTGTAAATGTGCAGCATTATCATAAGTGTGTAAATGTGCAGCACTATCTTAAGTGTGTAAATCTACAGCTCTATCATAAGTGTGTAAATGTGCAGCTCTATCAAAAGTGTGTATTTGTGCAGCACTATCATAAGTGTGTAAATGTGTAGCAGTATCATAAGTGTGTAAATGTGCAGCTCCATTGAAAGTGTGCATTTGTGCAGCACTATCATAAGTGTGTAAATGTGCATCTCTATCATAAGTGTGTAAATGTGCAGCATTATCTTAAGTGTGTAAATGTGAATCTCTATCATAAGTGTGTAAATGTGCAGCACTATCAACTATCAAAAGTCTGTAAATGTTCAGCATTATCATAGGTGTGTACACGTGGATCTCTATCATAAGTGTGTAAATGTGCAGCAATATAATTAGTGTGTAAATGTGCAGCACTATCATAAGTGTGTAAATGTGCAGTACTATCATAAGTGTGTAAATATGCGGCAGTACAGCACTATCACAAGTGTGTAAATGTGCAGCACTATTATAAGTGTGTAAATGTTCAGCACTATCATAAGTGTGTAAATGTACAGTTGTCATAAATGTGTATTTGTGCAGCACTATCATAAGTGTGTGAATGTACAGATGTCATAAGTGTGTAAATGTACAGCACTACCATAAGTGTGTAAATGTGCAGTACTATCATAAGTGTGTAAATATGCGGCAGTACAGCACTATCACAAGTGTGTAAATGTGCAGCACTATTATAAGTGTGTAAATGTTCAGCACTATCATAAGTGTGTAAATGTACAGTTGTCATAAATGTGTATTTGTGCAGCACTATCATAAGTGTGTGAATGTACAGATGTCATAAGTGTGTAAATGTACAGCACTATCATAAGTGTGTAAATGTGCAGCTCTATCATAATTGTGTAAATGTGCAGCTGTCATAAGTGTGTAAATGTACAGCTCCATCATAATTGTGTAAATGTTTAGCTCTATCATAAGTGTGTAATTGTGCAGCATTATCATAAGTGTGTAAATGTGCAGCTCTATCATAAGTGTGTAAATGTACAGCTGTCATAAGTATGTAAATGTGCAACTCTATCATAAGTGTGTAAATGTGCAGCTCTATCGTAAGTGTGTAATTGTGCAGCACTATCATAAGTGTGTAAATGCACAGTTGTCATAAATGTGTAAATGTGCAACACTATCATAAGTATGTAAATGTGCAGCTCTATCGTAAGTGTGTAAATGTGCAGCAGTATCATAAGTGTGTAAATGTACAGCCATCATAAGTGTGTAATTGTGCAGCACTATCATAAGTGTGTAAATGTGCAGCACTATCTTAAGTGTGTAAATCTACAGCACTATCATAAGTGTGTAAATGTACAGCTCTATCATAAGTGTGTAAATGTGCAGCACTATCTTAAGTGTGTAAATCTACAGCTCTATCATAAGTGTGTAAATGTGAAGCTCTATCAAAAGTGTGTATTTGTGCAGCACTATCATAAGTGTGTAAATGTGTAGCACTATCATAAGTGTGTAAATGTGCAGCACTATCATAATTGTGTAAATGTGTAGCAGTATCATAGGTGTGTAAATGTGCAGCTCCATTGAAAGTGTGCATTTGTGCAGCACTATCATAAGTGTGTAAATGTGCATCTCTATCATAAGTGTGTAAATGTGCAGCATTATCTTAAGTGTGTAAATGTGAATCTCTATCATAAGTGTGTAAATGTGCAGCACTATCAACTATCAAAAGTCTGTAAATGTTCAGCATTATCATAGGTGTGTACATGTGGATCTCTATCATAAGTGTGTAAATGTGCAGCAATATAATTAGTGTGTAAATGTGCAGCACTATCATAAGTGTGTAAATGTGCAGTACTATCATAAGTGTGTAAATATGCGGCAGTACTATCATAAGTGTGTAAATATGCGGCAGTACAGCACTATCACAAGTGTGTAAATGTGCAGCACTATTATAAGTGTGTAAATGTTCAGCACTATCATAAGTGTGTAAATGTACAGTTGTCATAAATGTGTATTTGTGCAGCACTATCATAAGTGTGTGAATGTACAGATGTCATAAGTGTGTAAATGTACAGCACTATCATAAGTGTGTAAATGTGCAGCTCTATCATAATTGTGTAAATGTGCAGCTGTCATAAGTGTGTAAATGTACAGCTCTATCATAATTGTGTAAATGTTTAGCTCTATCATAAGTGTGTAATTGTGCAGCATTATCATAAGTGTGTAAATGTGCAGCTCTATCATAAGTTTGTAAATGTACAGCTGTCATAAGTGTGTAAATGTGCAACTCTATCATAAGTGTGTAAATGTGCAGCTCTATCGTAAGTGTGTAATTGTGCAGCACTATCATAAGTGTGTAAATGCACAGTTGTCATAAATTTGTAAATGTGCAACACTATCATAAGTATGTAAATGTGCAGCTCTATTGTAAGTGTGTAAATGTGCAGCAGTATCATAAGTGTGTAAATGTACAGCCATCATAAGTGTGTAATTGTGCAGCACTTTCATAAGTATGTAAATGTGCAGCTCTATCATAAGTGTGTAAATGTGCAGCACTATCGTAAGTGTGTAAATGTACAGCTCTATCATAAGTGTGTAATTGTGCAGCACTATCATAAGTGTGTAAATGTGTAGCTATATCATAATTGTGTAAATGTCTAGCTCTATCATAAGTGTGTAAATGTGCAGCACTATCATAAGTGTCTAATTGTGTAGCACTATCATAAGTGTGTAAATGTATAGCTCTATCGTAATTGTGTAAATGTGTAGCTCTATCATAAGGGTGTAAATGTACCGCTCTATCACAAGTGTGTAATTGTGCAGCACTATCATAATTGTGTAAATGTGCAGCTCTATCATAAGTGCGTAATTGTGCAGCACTATCATAATTGTGTAAATGTGCAGCGCTATCATAAGTGTATAAATGTTCAGCTCTATCATAAGTGCGTAATTGTGCAGCACTATCATAATTGTGTAAATGTGCAGCACTATCATAAGTGTGTAAATGTGCAGCTCTATCATAAGTGTGTAAATGTGTAGCTCTATCATAAGTGCGTAATTGTGCAGCACTATCATAATTGTGTAAATGTGCAGCGCTATCATAAGTGTGTAAATGTTCAGCTCTATCATAAGTGCGTAATTGTGCAGCACTATCATAATTGTGTAAATGTGCAGCACTATCATAAGTGTGTAAATGTGCAGCTCTATCATAATTGTGTAAATGTGTAGCTCTATCATAAGTGTGTAATTGTGCAGCATTATCATAAGTGTGTAAATCTGTAGCTCTATCATAAGGGTGTAATTGTGCAGCACTATCATAAGTGTGTAAATGTGCAGCTCTATCATAAGTGTGTAAATGTACCGCTCTATCACAAGTGTGTAATTGTGCAGCACTATCATAATTGTGTAAATGTGCAGCTCTATCATAAGTGCGTAATTGTGCAGCTCTATCATAAGTGTGTAATTGTGCCGCACTATCATAATTGTGTAAATGTCTAGCTCTATCATAAGTGTGTAAATGTGCAGCACTATCATAAGTGTCTAATGGTGCAGCACTATCATAATTGTGTAAATGTCTAGCTGTATCATAAGTGTGTAAATGTGCAGCACTATCATAAGTGTGTAAATGTGCAGCTGTCCTGACTGTGTAAATATGCAGCACTATCATAAGGGTGTAATTGTGCCGCTCTATCATAATTGTGTAAATGTCTAGCTCTATCATAAGTGTGTAAATGTGCAGCACTATCATAAGTGTCTAATGGTGCAGCACTATCATAAGTGTGTAAATGTGCAGCTCTATCATAAGTGCGTAATTGTGCAGCTCTATCATAAGTGTGTAATTGTGCCGCACTATCATAATTGTGTAAATGTCTAGCTCTATCATAAGTGTGTAAATGTGCAGCACTATCATAAGTGTCTAATGGTGCAGCACTATCATAATTGTGTAAATGTCTAGCTGTATCATAAGTGTGTAAATGTGCAGCACTATCATAAGTGTGTAAATGTGCAGCTGTCCTGACTGTGTAAATATGCAGCACTATCATAAGGGTGTAATTGTGCCGCTCTATCATAATTGTGTAAATGTCTAGCTCTATCATAAGTGTGTAAATGTGCAGCACTATCATAAGTGTCTAATGGTGCAGCACTATCATAAGTGTGTAAATGTGCAGCTGTCATGACTGTGTAAATATGCAGCACTCTCATAAGTGTCTAATTGTGCAGCATTATCATAAGTGTGTAAATGTGCAGCTCTATCATTAGTGTGTAAATGTACCGCTCTATCACAAGTGTGTAATTGTGCAGCATTATCATAAGTGTGTAAATGTGCAGCTCTATCATAAGTGTGTAATTGTGCAGCACTATCATAATTGTGTAAATGTGCAGCTCTATCATAAGTGCGTAATTGTGCAGCTCTATCATAAGTGTGTAATTGTGCCGCACTATCATAATTGTGTAAATGTCTAGCTCTATCATAAGTGTGTAAATGTGCAGCACTATCATAAGTGTCTAATTGTGCAGCACTATCATAAGTGTGTAATTGTGCAGCACTATCATAAGTGTGTAAATATGCAGCTGTCATGACTGTGTAAATATGCAGCACTATCATAAGTGTCTAATTGTGCAGCATTATCATAAGTGTGTAAATGTGCAGCTCTATCATAAGTGTGTAAATGTGCAGCTCTATCATAAGTGCGTAATTGTGCAGCACTATCATAATTGTGTAAACGTGCAGCTCTATCATAATTGTGTAAATGTGTAGCTCTATCATAAGTGTGTAATTGTGCAGCATTATCATAAGTGTGTAAATCTGTAGCTCTATCATAAGGGTGTAATTGTGCAGCACTATCATAAGTGTGTAAATGTGCAGCTCTATCATAAGTGTGTAAATGTACCGCTCTATCACAAGTGTGTAATTGTGCAGCACTATCATAATTGTGTAAATGTGCAGCTCTATCATAAGTGCGTAATTGTGCAGCTCTATCATAAGTGTGTAATTGTGCCGCACTATCATAATTGTGTAAATGTCTAGCTCTATCATAAGTGTGTAAATGTGCAGCACTATCATAAGTGTCTAATGGTGCAGCACTATCATAATTGTGTAAATGTCTAGCTGTATCATAAGTGTGTAAATGTGCAGCACTATCATAAGTGTGTAAATGTGCAGCTGTCCTGACTGTGTAAATATGCAGCACTATCATAAGGGTGTAATTGTGCCGCTCTATCATAATTGTGTAAATGTCTAGCTCTATCATAAGTGTGTAAATGTGCAGCACTATCATAAGTGTCTAATGGTGCAGCACTATCATAAGTGTGTAAATGTGCAGCTCTATCATAAGTGCGTAATTGTGCAGCTCTATCATAAGTGTGTAATTGTGCCGCACTATCATAATTGTGTAAATGTCTAGCTCTATCATAAGTGTGTAAATGTGCAGCACTATCATAAGTGTCTAATGGTGCAGCACTATCATAATTGTGTAAATGTCTAGCTGTATCATAAGTGTGTAAATGTGCAGCACTATCATAAGTGTGTAAATGTGCAGCTGTCCTGACTGTGTAAATATGCAGCACTATCATAAGGGTGTAATTGTGCCGCTCTATCATAATTGTGTAAATGTCTAGCTCTATCATAAGTGTGTAAATGTGCAGCACTATCATAAGTGTCTAATGGTGCAGCACTATCATAAGTGTGTAAATGTGCAGCTGTCATGACTGTGTAAATATGCAGCACTCTCATAAGTGTCTAATTGTGCAGCATTATCATAAGTGTGTAAATGTGCAGCTCTATCATTAGTGTGTAAATGTACCGCTCTATCACAAGTGTGTAATTGTGCAGCATTATCATAAGTGTGTAAATGTGCAGCTCTATCATAAGTGTGTAATTGTGCAGCACTATCATAATTGTGTAAATGTGCAGCTCTATCATAAGTGCGTAATTGTGCAGCTCTATCATAAGTGTGTAATTGTGCCGCACTATCATAATTGTGTAAATGTCTAGCTCTATCATAAGTGTGTAAATGTGCAGCACTATCATAAGTGTCTAATTGTGCAGCACTATCATAAGTGTGTAATTGTGCAGCACTATCATAAGTGTGTAAATATGCAGCTGTCATGACTGTGTAAATATGCAGCACTATCATAAGTGTCTAATTGTGCAGCATTATCATAAGTGTGTAAATGTGCAGCTCTATCATAAGTGTGTAAATGTGCAGCTCTATCATAAGTGCGTAATTGTGCAGCACTATCATAATTGTGTAAATGTGCAGCACTATCATAACTGTGTAAATGTCTAGCTCTATCATAATTGTGTAAATGTGCAGCACTATCATAAGTGTGTAATTGTACAGCACTATCATAATTGTGTAAATGTGCAGCACTATCATAAGTGTGTAAATGTGCAGCTCTATCATAAGTGCGTAATTGTGCAGCTCTATCATAAGTGTGTAATTGTGCAGCTCTATCATAAGTGTGTAAATGTGCAGCTCTATCATAAGTGTGTAAATGTGCAGCACTATCATAATTGTGTAAATGTGCAGCTCTATCATAAGTGTGTAATTGTGCAGCTCTATCATAAGTGTGTAAATGTGCAGCACTATCATAAGTGTGTAATTGTGCAGCTCTATCATAAGTGTGTAATTGTGCAGCTCTATCATAAGTGTGTAATTGTGCAGCTCTATCATAAGTGTGTAAATGTGCAGCACTATCATAAGTGTGTAATTGTGCAGCTCTATCATAAGTGTGTAATTGTGCAGCTCTATCATAAGTGTGTAAATGTGCAGCTCTATCTGGACACACCTACTGTAGTAACCTGAACTCTTTCATGTATTGAAGATATTTGAGCGACATAAAACTGCTGCAGACACACATATAATATACTGTATGTAAAACACATATAATACGAATCTCTCATTATACCAAATAACTGCAATTTGCTAGTAAAGTGGAAAAGTAAAAAAAAAAATTAATATAATGAAAAGAGAGATTTCCCTTTGGTTACCATGATATATATGTATAGATGAAAGAAGAGTGAGATTGCCGTGAGTGTCCAGTAATATAGATGAATATTTAGATACAAGCTACTTGCCCATCAAAAATTACGTCATTCAAGTTTAAAGCCTGGCAATGCTGTTAGCCACACAATGTGAGCACTTTCGGCGCTCTTTGCAAGCCTCTTCCCCCGCGATGGCTTCGCCGCTCATTGGCGGTTTTGGTAAGCCACAACTTTCCTGCTTTGCAATGATGCCCTTCGGCGCTCATCGTGAGCCTCTCCGAGTTTACTTTACAGACCTTGCGATGCAATGAGTGCTCATTACAGCTCCACAACTATCTACAGATAGATAGATAGATAGATAGATGGAGAGATAGATAGATAGATAGGGTATATATATATATATATATATATATACATATATTACTAATATATATTCTGTTGTGTGTAATGCTGGCCAGCGCATGAGCACAGCGCAAACTATATTGACTGCTGTGCGCTGCTCACGGAAATAGCGTGAGCTGCACATTGCGCTTCACAAAGAAGGGAGGGGGGGAAGGATGGGAGAGAGACACAGGGGAGGGAGAGGGTGGGAGATAGAGGCACAAAGGAGATAGAGAGACACAAGAGAGGGAGAGGGTGGGAGCGAGAGACACAGGGGAGGTAGAGAGACACAGGGGAGGGAGAGGGTGGGAAAGAGAGACACAGGGGAGGTAGAGAGACACAGGGGACGGAGAGGGTGGGAGAGAGAGAGACACAGGGGAGGGAGAGGGTGGGAGAGAGAGACACAGGGGAGGGAGAGAGACACAGGAGAGGTATAGGGTGAGAGATAGAGAGACACAGGGGAGGGAGAGAGACACATGAGAGGGAGAGAGACACAGGAGAGGGAGAGAGACACAGGAGAGGGAGAGGGTGGGAGCAAGAGAGAAACAGGAGAGGGTATGAGAGAGAGAGACACAGGGGAGGAAGAGAGACACAGGACAGGGAGAGGGTGGGAGAGAGAGACACAGGGGAGGGAGAGAGACAAAGGAGAGGGAAAGGGTGGGAAATAGAGAGAGAGAGACACAGGGCAGGGAGACACGGGGGAGGGAACGAGAAAGACATGGGAGGGGGTGGGAGAGACACAGGAGGTAGAGAAAGGGGGGAGAGACAGAGGAGAGGGTGCGAGAGAAACATGGGGAGAGACATTGGGGAAAGAGAAGGAGGGGAGGGGAAGAGAGAGAAGGAGGGGGAGACAGAAGGAGGGGAGGGGGAAAGAGAGAAGAAGAAGGAGAGAGGGAAGAGAGAAGGAGGGAGGGAGAAACAGAAGGAGGGAGAGAGAAGGAGGGAGGGAGAAACAGAAGGAGGGAATGAGAGAAGGACGGAGGGAGAGAGGGAGAGAGACATAGCAGATCATATATTATACTGTCATTTTTGATGGGCAATCAAATAGTATAAATATAAAATCTGTCACTTTTGCCCGTATGGTGGATAAATAGGTGTTAAACTCCCTCATATAAGTGAGAGCTCATATAGTGGTTGCTCCTATAACAAGCTATCCCTGCGCTCAGACACCATTATTTTAGTACTAAAAGCATATGCCACATCTCTATACAATGAACACATATTTCCCCAGATTCACTAAGCTTTGAGGATTGAGACGCAGGTTGTTAGAGGATGTGATTGGGAGTAAAGCACTTTGCTGCCACTGATGTATTTAAATAAGCTATCCCACGGTGTCCTATAGAAATCATATTTCTTCTAATGTTATAGGCTGTTTCCAAATGAAAGTCTACAGATGTTCATGTAAAAATATATGCAAATCAATGCAATTAGATACAAAAAGTACTTCTATTACAATTAATATTTTCCTTAGCATTTTAAAGAAATGTATATAATTTAATTGAATATAATTTAAAAATAAAATATTAATTTAATTAATTAAAATGTACAACTTAATTTTTTTGCAAAATGTCTTTTGAGACCATTTATTTATGAAAAAATAATATTTTGAGTTTCTTGAATATCTATGTTTTCATATTTATGTCAGTACACTTTACATGGATTTAAGAAAAATGATAGTAAAAAACTCACATCATCTGAATATTTAGGAAAAAGTTAAATTCTTTGCATCTAATAGAATCTCACTCTTTGTATCTAATCTACATATTATTAGTTAGTGATGAAATATTAATTTACACCTTAATTATTTATATTATTATAATTTTTATAATATACTATGTAGTATTTCATGTGTTAATAGGTGATCATTCATGTTAATCTGCTTATTAACTAACTGCAAGGGAAACGTTCAAATATACATTTGATGGCAGATAAGAACTAATAGTCCCGGCTAGTGCGACAATTTTATCTAAATGAGCTCAGAGTTAACGTATCCCAACCATGATTACTTGTTCTTGCTCCTTTTTTCTGGAAGGCACTTTCTTCATGGAATTTATTAAATCCTTTGATATGTTTGAATGTTTCTATCATATCTCCCTTCTCCCCTCTAATCTATACATATTAAATATTGTGATTTAGATCATACAT